>JAEMWC010000901.1:5000-42500 GCA_016490735.1 Pachyseris speciosa
TATTTCTGTATCTGACATATATTGAGTCTGCGAACTTCACACAGTCTGTCCATTACTGCGTCAAATTCTTTTTTGCGTTTTACTACAGCAGCCTGTCAATAATGCAAGGAAAGGTAAGGTTAAGTTTCAGTCTGGCTAAACAAAAGCTTAAGATGAAACAACCCACTTTAAGGGGAAGTTTAAACATTTGCTGCAAATCACCTGACATTGTTGAAGCTGTCTTGCTTTTAGCTGCATTTTGTGTTGGTGCTCTGTTTGTTTTGATTTTAACAAGTCATTTGACCTCTGTAGCTCACCCAAGGCACTGGTTTCTATTGGTCAAGAAAAAAATAAGAGGATTTATTAACAAAATAATGCTTAAGTATATTTAAAATGATCAGTTTTTGTCACATCAGTCTTCCAAATATAGGCTCACCACATATGGTAATGGTAATGTATTTATATATCGCACATATCACATAGTTTCATGGCGTTTTACAATAATTCTTCTCTAGGGTGAGATCAGACATCAGCCTGTAAAGGAATTCTTGGAAATAAAAGCATGTTTGCTATTTCTTTTAAATAAAGCAAGCTCTCACCTGATGTGAGTTCTTGTGTGGCCTCTTGCACAACCAATTGCAGCAAAAGAACTTTTTGTCTACTGGATATCACATCAAAATTCTACAATTAAAGAAAAAAACAAGGAACAGATGGCTAAATAACTTGAGTATATCAGCCTTAATATATTGCCTGCCTCTAATATGCCCTTGCTGACAAACCAAAGTATTATCATATACTCATCCACTTGATCATGCTTCACCGATTTATGATACTTTTTTAATTATCATTAAAGATATTGCACTGTATTGTATTAAAGTTAATTTCACTGGTAAAAAAGCTCTGGTCCTCTTGATATTTGGGGGAATCAAAGTTCTATCAATATTCACTCAAACTTCAAATGTTTAATGTCTAAATCAGTGTAAAAACAATAAAGTTACTTTGTAAAACAAGCTCATTTGTGATTAATAATTAGAATTGTGCAAATATTCACCTAACACCCATTGAAAATTTTTAAACGTATATGCTTGATGGCATTTTTGATACCAAATTAGGTTGTCTTTTCTGCCAGGTCCTGGCCTAAAAAATATTAATTGCATTTTCTAATTTCAATGCAACGCCGATACTTTGGTCATGTAATAGCGTTGTCTTTTCCATGAATGAAACAATAATGGAATAAGAGAACGACAGCTGACATTTCATTATTTTTTATTAATCAGCAAATGTTCAAAATTGATTAAAATGAATGTAAACAAAATACCAATTTCTCGGTCTCTTCCCTGTTTCTTAATACTTCCAGTACCCTGTAATGGCAGAAAGAACAGTATTTTTATGTATATTTGACATACTATAATTACAGTGGAACTTCTCTAACTAAGTTATTTCAAATACACACAAGCACTACTTTTGCTACAAGTTAAAAAGGAAGGACATTTAAGCTTATTGATTTTAAATACCATTTACCGTTTTTTCGCACTCTTTCTTTAAACTTTTTAAAACCTCAAACTTCTTTAGCTTCTCCGCGTACCTGTTCGGAAAAATACCAAAAAAATTTTTGCCAAAGCTAATCGTCAAATCACGAATTCTTTATAAACAAAAACAGCTTTTTGGAGCTTAGGTATTTACAAATATTGAAACGTCTGGCTGTATATATAATACAAACCCAGTGACAAAATAGCTTACCGTTCGCTGTATTTACCACTGGAATGGCAAAAATTTGCACTTTCGATGCACGATTCGCAAGTAAAACTTTTTCTTTTGTTTCTACAAAGAGGACACAACAGTAGCGATGAAGTTATCGTGGGTAGTTTTAATTCGTTGTCAGCCATTCTGTGTTCCTTCTGTGTTGTACATTTCGCTGAGTTCGGATGAGTTTTGGTTTTGGCGATAAACCGCTAACTACAAAACAGCGTGTTCACAAAAATGCGTCCTCTTGTCAGCGGCTTCATCGAGAAGAGATACACAGTGATAGGGATACTTGAAGCACGCAGCATACGAAAAGGAAGGAGCTTCAACACGGGCGCCATGTTTCAAAAAGCTCGAGAATGGCTTGCGCTGAAAAAACTACCAATATCAAGTCACCACGGGTATTTACATGCTTGAGCCTTGGGAGAGAACGATTTTTAGTATCCTTTGGGTTGACTTTTGCCTCTAATCAGCAGTAGATACGAGCTTGTTAAATCAGTGTTCTTTACGTTTATACATCATGCTGCAAATTTCTATGTGCACCGAAAAATGTTTACATGTTCTATTACAGTGGTGGACTTTAAAAGCAGGATTGAAGCTAGTATGATTTCCTTTAACTATAGAACACTTGTTGACACTTACAACAGAGCTATTTTTAAACGATTAATGCACGACGTCGCTGTTGAAACAAAGAGTTTTTGTTAAAAAAGGACAACACATTTGAATAAGAAAAGGAACATTTACAATCAGATATCGTCCAGTTAAGATCCGCCCCCGTGGCCCGGGAGATACTCCCCTTATATGGGCTATATAGGTACGTGCCGTTTTAGTCAGAAATAGGGTATCGATTTTGACCATTTCCGTCTGAAATAGGGTATGGTGTTAAAGAGCACTCTAGTGGTGGATTGGTTATATTTTTTAGAAGAAGCTACTTTTTCATCATTAGGCGACAAGACCATCAACAGCCCTTCTCAAAATATGTTTAGGCCAACCGTGTACGTGAAGTAGGTCTGAAAGGGTATCAAATTTTTGGTCAGGTCTGAAATAGGATAGGGAAAATGGCAGATTTTGGTCTGCCATTTCTCCTTCAATGTTGTCATTATGTAGTATATATTAAAAATAATGCCATTTAAAGAAGCAGGACTCCCTAATTATTAGGCTTTTTTTAAAGATTGTTTCCCTTGTGTCATAAAAAGAAGTGATATCACAATATTAGCTGTGATGTACAGGCTGGGGTCAACAAAATAATGCTAAAAAAATTGAAGTTAGTTTTGTATTCAATGTTTTAATGAAAACTGATTATTCTTGTTTTAAAACACTACTGTTTTGTTGCTGAAAGTATATAAGTTTCACTACACCATGTTAGTTTTAAGTGCATTTCCAGCCATTTCAGAGGACTTAAATTGAAAATTTTTCTGGGCAAGAATGCCCCCGGATCCCCTAGATGACTCATGCTAGTACGTTCAAAGTGAGCCCCCCAGTTGTAAACTTGCTGTGCTGTGCTGCTGCTTCATGTAACATTTTCCTTAACTTGCATGTGATAGATGCAACATTGGTGACAATTCTTGGGATGTCTGTGTACTCCACATATGCTTACTTGCCAGCGTATATTCACAATGTCCTCAGCTATCTTGGTTACATAGAAGAAACTCAATCATAATGTGCTAGTGGCAGAGTTTTACCATCAAGATTTGGGCTTTTAGCTGTCAATCATGCCTTGTTATCTTGATTATTGTCTTATCAAGACCAACTTTTTACTGGACAAGAACATGCTTCAAAATGAAATGAACATCTGACAGTGAAATCAGAGGGGAAAATCATGAAACCTTGATGACTTGTATACAAGATGTGAACCTCAGAGAAGTTTTTAATTAACGCTTTTAATAATGTGCACGGACATTATATGATAATTGCTGTGTGTAGCATGGTGGTTAAAAGGAGTCGTAAAAAGATGTAAGGATGAAAAAGTGTACGACCAAATAAACCTATTATCAGTTTTTCACGCAGATGTAGGAAATTGTACAATACGTAGTGTTTACAAAATAGGCTTTTAACCCTGTAAAATAAAAAAAGTGTCTTATTTGAAATCAGCACTTATTTATTTTTTAGTTTTCTTATTAGTAATTTAACAGAAATTTCCAATACATATGAAAATGTTAATAGAAAACAATGTGTTATCAGCAGTTTTTCCTCTATCAACTTCAAGCACAGTGCAAAAAGGCTGTAAGTGGTGATTTTGCCTTCGAACCCAAATTTCTCTAAAATCACTCTCCCTTTGCCTGCACTTTGGCAATAGCATCAGAAATGTAGGTCTACACTTATTTGTGATTTTAAGGCCTGAATTCCAGAATTAGCATATGAATGAAAACTGAACCATCTGAGGTGAGGCATGAATAATTTCTTTAGATAGCCAAACAACCATGTGTCAGATCATTTCTGTTTCCGTTTCTGCCATTTCTGGCAAAAGTCGTATGCTTATTCATTGAATTCAACCCTTTAGGCCACAAAATAAATATGCACCTACCATTCTGACCGCATGGTAACCAGCTTGCAGGCCAACATAGAGCACATTTGGTGAAATTTGAACTTAAGGGAAGTCATCACATCAGGAATCTGCCCTGCTTCTACTTACCCCCTCCCCCAATGTAATGCCAGAAGTTTTCCATTTCAGTTAGAATCAACATTGCGGGGTCTAAATAGTTTGTAAACAAGTGTATGACGAAATTACATACCTCTTACTAACCGAGTTGGAGGTCCGTACTGTAAGTTATGGACCGAGTTTCGCTCGTGGGCCATAAATTAATGGGAAAAACGAGGATCCATAACTTACAGGTATTGACCGAGAAAACGAGGTTAGTAAGATATTTATTATATTTCTGAGGTTAATCCGGCGTGTGGGAAAGAAAACTAGTTGAAGTCAAGCAGACTGCACCATAGAATATGGCCTGCAAAATTCACCTATCACAGCGCGCGTACTAAGTGAGAGATATAATAAAAACGTGTATTTTGTGTGTGTGTGTTTTAGCAAAGTGTTGAACTGCTGAGAAGTTATCTTGGTAGAACAGAGCGCAAAGTTCACGTTTCATTCTTAATTCAATCTCTATTTGCGTGCGTTTACAACCGATCACAGAAATAGCTTTGAAATCTAAGGAAGCCTAAAAATATACAGTATCCTTCAGACAGCTGATGATGAAACACTTACGTTGCAGCTTTTGGGGAGGCAGTGTAATCTATTTACTTCTGAAGTCGTTTTGGGACACTGTAGCTTGACAAAGAGAAGAAAGCTGCATGAGATCAACATAGGTTATAAGGTGGGTCTAAATCTCCGAGCTTGGCCGTTCTTTGAGACGAAGGACTGAAACGAACCTCGAAGAAAGGTACTGAGTAAAAGCTCGAGCAGCTACCTGAACCGTCCCTTAAACTCTTTAATATCAGCCAATTTTCTTCACCTTCAACTCAGATCAAGGTTTTTCCCCTTAATGTTTTCTGGTTTGTTACTCGGCCGGAAATCGGCCGGGTCTTCATCGACAGTTTCATCCACAAAGCTCACTTCCGGCGTTTCTGCGCAAGCGCAAACTAAATTTAGCAGTACCTCTCGGAAGGCCCTGGGGATGAGGTAACAAGGCCGCCATGTCAACATCATGAACACTAAAATGACGATACGAGGTCTGAACAACTAATATGTAGACAGAAGTGTCAATACGATTGTTTGCAAGTTCAACAGCGAGACGAAAGGTTTTAACATGGCCAAACTGAAGTCCGGATGTTTTAATCGTGCCCGTGGCTTCTACATACTAAACCCCAGTCTGTAATGTTGAGGGGTACATTTCATTTTGCTGAATAACTCAATTACGGGATATCACACACTCCTGAGACTTTTACAGGTAGTTTATTTACTATTTTTGTACAATATCTCAATTTCTTGACATTATTTTTGAATGATAAGCGATTATATTTTTAAATTGCGTGACGTGAAATCCAACTATAGAACTGGCTGCAGAAACCTTACTCTATCGCAATGTGTCTGTTTCAAGTGAACAGTTTCACCCTGCTGAATATTTTTTCGCCTCACATTTCACCGAGATTCCAGTAACGTTTATGCCAAAAAATCCTACGTTCTGTAATAGTCTTTAGTGCAAGCTAGTGGACCTATATGAGGAAACAAACTCCTGGGATCAAAAGCAGACATAATCCACTAACCATTCATTGTTTTTATGGGTCGGCATCGTTTTCTACCTATCCCGGCGTGTTTTGGGTCATCGTTTTCTAAACATCCATAAAACACGCAGTGTTGACTGTACTTGAAGAATGCGTTGTATTTGAGAAGACAGTGCTATTATCTGCTCATGATGAACATGATACAATAGTGAAAATAAAATATGGAAAGGAATTAAGATCTTGTTATTCTAACTTTGTCATAATATTACAACCGTGCAGGTGAATCAGTGAAGTAGCAAATTGCAATTTCTAATTGCCTTTTGCGGGAAGGCCGAGTAAAGGCCAACATGGCCTCTTGTTTCTTTCCAAGACTCCATTACATCGTATAACACGTATTTTGCGACTTTTCTCACGTTGTCCTTTTAGTCAAAATGTTGGAGAATATCTGCAAATTGACTTGGGTTTGTTCTTGTTTATTGGATGCGTATTTAAAAGGCACATAGGTGACTGAATCGGGTCTTTCATCAAAAACTACCGTAAAACTTAATTTCTTGGTTATCAATTAAAGGTTCTCTTAAATCCTCAAGAGATGCGTGGATTCTGCCGTCTGTTGGAACGCAATTGATTATTTGTTTTACTAGAATAACAACCAGACGTGCCATCTGTGAAAGGAAAGCCATGACAGCCAGTAAAGAGAGAATGACTGGAACAGTTCCCATGGCAACCAACTCGCCCCATTCCAACAGTTCGATGTACAGTTTATTTTGTCCCTCGGGGCTTACTCCAGAAGACAGCAGAGTGGCTTTGATCAGGCTGATTTTAGCAATGAGGGATAACGTTATAAGGGAGGTGGCTTCAACTTTGTTAGCAGTGGTGTCTCGAAAAGGCTTCTTCACGATGTGATGAATAGCCATAAAGTCGCAGGCACCAGCCATGAAGAAAAATCGGAGCATGGCATTTGGGATGAAGGAGTGAAATGTGAGAAGGATGAGTCGCCGACCAATCAGTACGCTCTCCCAGTAAAGCGTGCCTTGATCCTGGCCAATGGGAGCTCGGAATGGCTCATGTAAGACTTTCATTACCTCAGTGTTATCGTTGTTCAAGGATCTCGCGACTACTTCTTCTTCTACACTGTCACCTTTTCTTTTTCTTTTAATAATGCATTTTAAGAGCCAATAGACTAGAAACGGCAGGGGAAGAACACAAGCTGCAAGAAATTGACGTGCAGAAATCGAGGACTTGTACAGCTTCGAGGAGCCGAGGTACAAAACAGCAATGAGTGGCACTACAAACACAATAATATAAGCAAGAAGAAGATATTGCCACGTCTGCCAACAAGGGGTGTTCCCATCAATGAACAACCTACGCTCAGAGCCAATTTTTACACAATGCATCAATCCCAGTGACGTTTCCGCCAGGCTATCGTAACCAAGCAACAGTATCTCCAGAATTACCGCCATGTAATGACGCAGCGATGGCTTTCTCGCCTTTTTGCGCACCAAGCTGATAACGAGGCGAACGCAATAAAACAAAACCACGTTTGCCATAGTGGCTAACACTACAAGCGAAAGCAGGAACTCTTTCGTCACTGCCGTTAATCCTGGTAAAGGACAGTCAATTGTTTTGTAAACAGCGCGCACTTGGAAATTGAATGCGGAGATGATAGCATAAATGAAAGGGACTTTGGTAACCCATTCCTCAAGAAAATTATCCAGTAATAAATCTGCAACCTGATAATAGTAAAAAACAATTTTCAAATAACCACTGTCTAACGGTTCACTGTCATGATATTCATCTTTACGCATTTTCTTTGTCCTCTCCATGAACCATAAGATGTACTCTCCACCGAGCAAACGCAAGAGAGGAGGTTTGGTCATGAGATATACCGCCAATCCAAACGAAAATACAATCATTATTATCCACGGCAGATAATGGCTACATTGTGTTACTTTCTTGCAGTCAGCGGAAAACAGTGATTCAGTATAACCAGCCGAGCATTTACCGCAAAGGAAACCGGTTCGGTTGCCATGGCACCTGTTGTACCCTAACACACTTGATTGCAGGCTCGTAGACTGACAGTACTTCTTGGGACAGGGAACAAACTTCAGCGTCTCGGGATGTTTGGCTGGGATCTTGAAGCCCCAAAAGTTTTCTTTGGCTGCTATGTTCAAGTTGTCTCGAATACAGGTAGCCCCTAACGGACATGGCTGGCAGCGGAACGAATCATTGACTGTAAAACCATAGGAATGCCCCGTTTGAAGACTATAGTAACCAGGAGAACACAACCTGCATGTAAACTTAAGAACAGTTATATTTACCAGACAATATTTAGTTTTTCGTTTTTCCGTGTAAACAAAATGCGTCTCGTTTTGAAGAGACAGCTGGCTTCCTTTGCAGTCAATGGTCGTGTCATTATCAATATCAACGAACCCTCCATTCGTTATCTCCAGGACAGAAAATGTTCGCCTTTGAGCGATGGCCGAAAACATTGTGGTGTTTCGAAACACCAAAGGTCCTTCACTTTCGGAGTAAAAGAAAGCGACGTTTCCAAACGTCTTCCCTGCGATAGCTATATCTTTTCTTTTACTGGAAAAAGAACAGTTGTTGAATTCTACTCGGCCGGTTCCGTACGCGGAATAAACTTGGCCAGTTTTTCTTGAGGCAAAATTATCTTGAAAGGAGCAATTTCGAAACGTAGTGTTTCCGTTACTGACGAAGACCGCGCCCGCAATCAATCCAGCGTTCTCTTGGAATAAAGTGTCTTCAATTGTCACGTGACTTTCGTATCTCCACAGGGGTGGGTGTTGTTATATTCGTTGCGTCGCACGCATCCTGTTTTCCAAGGTTTATCGATGACTGACAGGATCGAAATAGCTCCTGTAGCGGTTTCGTAAACTGACTTGCTATCGCCACAATTCCACTGTTCTTTTCGTAAAGAGGTGCAATGGCGAAATATCGACTGTCGTATTGTTATAAATTTCTTGCCTTGAAAAAAGAGAGCGAAACTGCTGGCTGGACGAGAGTCAAATATAACTCTGTCCAGTGTAATAGAGGCTCTTGAGGTAAAATTCTTAATATTCAAAGCTGGCATGAAAAAGCGAACTGCATACCCGTGGATGTGTTGGGTGTTCGGACGGCCCGTGAAAACGGAGTTAATGATTGCGAGCGAAACCGAACGGCAGTCTCTTACAGTTAAATAAAAGTCGTAGACATTATGTTTAAAACTGCAGTTTTCAATGGATATGTTAACAGGAGTCAAAGGAGTATGGTCCCGATTCGACCATCTTGGAGAGATCTGTAATCCATGTTTACAAGAGGAAATAGTTACGTTGCCGAGAATAACTCTATATTTTGGACTTATTATTAAGGCTCCATCTTGACTGTTGGACAGGGACGTGTTGAATACCCTTACAACTCCTTTCAGTTTGTGCTTCTCCAGTGCTGAAATTCTCACAAAAACGCTTCCATTGGGGTGGCTGCGGATGAAAGACGACTCGGATATTGTCACATCTGCCTTTCCTCCAGCGGTTGCCACGTAAATAGCTCCCGCAATGTCTAATTTGACATTTTTCCAATGGAACTCTTCGAATGTTACTTGACCACTTCTAAGGATAATACACATACTGCTATTCAGACTGACGCAATCGTTAACTCGCACATTTCTGAAGTACGCATGCAGAGTATATAATATTGGCTTTGATTTGAATTTGTGCGTTTTTCCAACCATCACCGCTGACCCGTCTTTCGAGGCCTCACAACTGGAGAAACTAACATTGGTGAAGTTAAGTCGAAGGGTACCGTTTTCAGAGTCGAGAAAAACCGCTCCACCGCCCATGTCTGCGCTGTTCTTCTCAAATTCGGTGTTTTTTACAACTAAAGAAGAACGAAGGAAGCAGGCAACCGACACGGCTCCACCTTTTCCAGACGTCACTTTATGCCCAACAAATGAAGAATTCTCGATGTCTACTTCGGCTTCGTCGGAAGAAATCTTGATACATCTGAGTGCCATTTTATTGCTGTTGTTGGTGCAAACGAAGTCGACAAATACAACGTTAGTCTTTTTTACCTGAGATATGTACATACCGTCCGTAAAGCGTTTATTGTCATTCTTGTCAGGTTTTGTTAAGTTGTTGTTTGATATCTTAACTTGGCTATATATTTCTCTTGTCACTGCTGACGCTAAGTCCAGGACTAAGAATGGAACCCCGTTTTTTACACTGGTGACGTTATGGCAAGAAATTTGAACGCGCTTTGACTTGGAAGGGGTTTTGGCGTCCGTTGCTATGGAAATAACGGCCTCAACTGAGTGCTTGCCGATGTCAACCAAGCCATTTTCTTGAAATTTTGAATGGCTAATACCGATTGCCAGTGAATGTCCGCTGCCATTTTTCAGCAAGATCTCCACGCAGTGATGAGTGTTTTGGAAAAACGATGCACCTTGAATGTTAAAATGAAGGGTTGGGATGGTTAGTGTGACTACCGAGACAGCTTTTTTCGTGTTTTGATGCGAGCAGTGTATAAGCTGAACTTGGCTGATGTCATTAAAAGTCACGGGAGTGCTGATAAAAGTGATCCCAGACAACTTAATTTTCACTTTTCGGTGGATTCTGTGAAAGTAAATTCCTCTTTCACAAGCAACAAATGACGTAGATAGAAAGCTTTCGATTGATATGTTTTTGTTGATGGAAATCCCCGGATCCTGATCATGCGCAATACGATTCTTGCAGTCGAAAGGGTGTTCCTCGGTTCCAGTCCCATTTAGGTAAATGTGTCCTTCCAGTCGTCTGTCTCTGCCAATCAGATGAACTGCTTGTACTATTGTTCGACATGGTTCGGTCAAGCTCCCACATGTTTCAGTGTCATTTCCGGAGAGGGAAACATGCACCTCCAGTCCATGCTCTTGAAAACCTAAAGTTTTATACGAAATTAAGTTGCTTTATTCAAGGATTGTAGAGCGATATTTTCCCCACCAGCCACTACACTTGAAACTGAGATCTCCCGCCAATTCATGTTAAGCCTCTCAGACTCCTAGGTGTGAATGGCACTCCACCCTTTATTTAATTCGTTTTACTGAATGTAACTAGGAAGGAATTAATTACAGATAAATTAATGTCTTTAAATTAATGTCTATGTCCTGGCCTGGCAAGTCGCCGAAGCGACGAAAGTGCTAGTAGCTAACTTAGTTTTTGTCTGGTGAGTTCTATGTACAGGTGCTCGCAAAATGAAATGTGATCGTGATCGAAATCATCTGACAATAAATCTTGTTTAGTTATGACAAATTGACAAATGCGAATTCATGAGAATTACAAAATCGAGGACAGTAACTACTAACTCTTCATATAACAAAAAGTCTCTTCGCACAAGCATCTTCGTGTCACTCTTTCTAGTGAGCTTTCATGGAAATTCCTTGTTGTCTCAGTTGCTGCAAAAGCAAACCGCATTAAACGCACTTTTTGCAGATGCTCTGAAGCTATAAAAATGGGGTACATATCTATGGTTAGTCCGATGATCAAATATGTGTGCCCAGCTTGGAATCCCCAAAACTAGTACGAAATCAGCGCAATGCCTCTCGGTGGATCTTGGCAAGGACATTGCTTACGACGAAAGACTGTCTAAGCTAAGATGGATGGATCTGAAAACCCTTCAGAATTTTTTAAAGTCTGATACAACTTCTAAATATATCAAGGGCTTTTGTAATATAAGTCTAGAAGATTGTGTAAAGTTCTCTGTTTGCCGCACAAGATGTGCAATACAATACATACAATACAATAATACAATACAATACAATACAATACAATACAATAAATACAATACAATACAATACAATACAATACAATGTTCTTTATTTTGAGAGGGTAAATACATGATTAACCCAGTAAAGAGTTTTCTAACACATGGCCCTCAATAGTTATATCTGGAGACCCTATGCACGCACAAATATCCCTAAGTATTCTTTTTGGCATAGATACATTGATGAGTGGAATTCTTTACCGAAAGAAGTCGTCGAAGCAGTCAATGTTTGTAACTTTAAGAGACGTCTGAAGAAGTTGTTCATTAGTGATTCTATATCGCACAAGGATGGCTTATATTCAGTTGGCCATATTGGCTATATTTAACTCTGTTTCACCCCATTATTTCATTAATGAAATTATTTTGTTATAGTGTACACATCAATTTTATTCATCTTAGAACTACATATGTATTTTTAGATTGTTTATAGATTTGTCTATGTCATAAAATTTTTATATAGTTCATCAGTATATGTATGTGTATATATATATTTATACCCATGTATTTTTTTTTTCTGCGAGTCAGCTTTTACCTATGCATATATATATTTTTTTTCTGGGGGTCAGCTTTTGTATGAAGATCAAGTTCTTCCCTCTTAGCACCCTATTTGAATTTATACTTTTTTCTTTATATGTGCAAATAAAGTTGTTATAAATTGTGTTTCAGTACTACACATGGGCTGCATTAGTAGTTTTTCAACGACGGTGTATAATTTAGCGAAAAAAAAAAAACTTTACTCAGGACATCAAAACCTAACTGGTCTTTTTTCTAACGTTTACAGTGAGGAAACATAGCAATTCCTTCGTTAAGTTTGTCCGGTATTCGTAAAATATAGCACATTTTCTCTAACCTCAAACTATTCTTGTAGATTTATATTGTCAGGTTGCAGCTTTTAGAGCTCTATGAATCATGTTCAACGAAAGGTTTTCGATTCAAAGGTAATTTGGTTGAAAGGATTGCCACAAAAAAGAGAAAGGCAAAACTAACCTGTATTAACACAGACGAAGAGGACAAAAACCATGGGACCATAACTCAGTTCCATTGGCAAACGGCGTCAGGAGAATTAATCCAGCTCAGCAGTGCCTCCCGGCGGAGAAGGGGAAGATGGCGGCTTGGTCTCCTGAACACTCGAGCTTTAAGGATTCAGTGAGCACGAAATTGAAACGCCTTTCAGTGACGTGCACCATGATGAAAATGAAATTCTATTTTTTCACAAAGGCAATTGTGCCTTGAACGTATTTCAGTTTTTAAAATCTGTTTTTTTTTTGGTTCATTTACTCTTAAGCAAATCTTTGAAATTATAGGCACCCGGAAAGAAGTAAGAGTTCAAGGTTCGAGATATACAATGCTTAAAAGTCAGCGAGCAAAAGTCTACTTCGGATGAGTGTATTCAGTTTAGGGTTGCTCTACCTTCATTCAATTTGATTTCCCTTTCGGTGAAAGTTTAATCCTATCAGAGACATGATGCAAAGCTAGAAGTACAAATATTGAAGTGCCGTTATCAGCTAATTTTAAAAAGTCTTTGAAAAGCAAACACCTGCACTTAACCACTGAAAACCTAAAAATAGTCTCGTTTGGTGCGCTGAAACTAGAAGTGTCTTGCAGTGTAAGTGTCTTAGGCTAAGACAGTATGGGAAGGGACTGTATCTCAGGCTGAATTGTCCTTCCCTGGCTTTTTGCAAAGCATGATTTAAACTGATTGTGGCTTGTTTTCTTTTTGAGAATAAAAATTCATATCTTTTTTTTGGTGAAACATTTCGTAAAGGAAAGGCGGTTCGTAGTTTCAGTTTCTTAGAAAGCAGTGCAATTGGTAATTGGCACTGGACCGATCAAGTCACCTTCCCATAGCCTTTTCGCATTGTAAAGTTAGCCAATCACGCTTAGCTAGATATACAAGGGATTTACCGAGCCAATATCAGGAATGGATCAAAAACTGATTTAGCCTTAATCCACAGCTTAATTGCTTCCTTTCGTAGACATGGTCGTGTCAAGCGGGGAGACTGCCGGTGTCGTATTTGAAATCGCGATTTGCTAGTCTTCACTTTTCATGTCGCTTCTTATGACTTCTTCTAGTAAGAACCATTATAAGCCGATCATGCGTTGGTCTTCTTTCAAAAAACAACTTTTCGTCTTTCTGTTGGAGATGTAAGACCTATGTGTGTTTAAAAAGTGTTCTTCGTCTTAAATTAACCTGAATTTTGTCCCAAAGACCGTAAAATAACCATCTGACATAGCCCCTTTAAAAACCTCAACTAACAAGAGGGATAATTCAAGCGTCGCTGAAGAGTTTGACTCAGTAGCCCAGAGATGAAATAAGATTGGAATGTTTACATCTATAAATACAAATTTTAGCAGGTAAGAGTGTATGATTCGTCCGGAGAAATCATTGCTAAGGTAATAAATTTCCCAAAAGAGAATGTCGACGACTTGTTTTCTACTGTACGCCGAGTCTTTTCGGTTCCCTGCATTTCGTTGCTGCCAACGTTTTCAGTAAGACTTGTTTTACTAAGCTTTTCCGTATCCAGTATGAAATAACCTCCTCGTCGTGTGAGAAAATAAGCAATCAGAAAATATTTCAAGGTCGCCATTAATGCGTCTGTCTCCTAATAGATCATTGCTAATGACCAATAAAAAAAGCGTGTAGAATTTACCATGCTGTACAAACATACTCACCGAGAATAAATCAATGACATTTGCTCATTTCTATAATTGGCAAATGAATTTTATTCTTGATTTACATACATTTGGTAATCAAACTGACAGCGCCCTCCCTTTGCTGAACTTGCTAGACGTTCTAACAGTAAATAATGTGTATTGACTTCATGCTTTAAAATTCACGCACTTATGGCACAAAGGTCTGCTACCAGATGTGTTTCAAAGTCATTTTCAATATGCAAGTAGTATTCACGGGTATAACACCAGATATGCCTCCAAACAAATTTTATATAAACCTAAGGTGCGCACTCACTCTGGAAAACAAATGACTGCCTTTGTAGCAACTACTTTCTGGGAAAATATCTCAGTAGACTTAAAAACCCTAAATTTCTTCAATTTCTCAAAAAAAGTGAAACTTAATTTACTGTCAGTACAACATTCTGAAAGTCTGTCTTAGTGTCATCCTTTGCTTTTCTTGTAACTACTTTCTTTATAGCTCTGTTCTCCTTAATTTGTTTTTAAGTATCGAACTGGAGGCGGGACCCAAAACTCCCCAGTTACTTAGCCTCCAGGCTCTATATTTCTACTTATTTAATTTTTTAGATGTTAATTTCTGTGTATGTGTTAAATTTGTAAAGTGCAAGAGCGAAATAAAGTGTTGTTTTTGTTGTTGGCAGTTTTAATTTCAATCAGCAGCGCCTCAACGGCCGTCAGACGACTCTCGACTGAAGAAAATTGAAAACTGAGTTTAAAATTATCGTATAATTAATGTTTTATTTCTTTCTTTATTGATCAAGAGATATTATGATAACAATCTTGGTTAACTTAGTACCTGCTATGCAGATACAGTAACAAAACCATTCACAAAACGTCTCTTCTTGTATTTCCATAAAACTAACCGAACAATTCTTCTGGAAAAATGTTACACTTGACACTTTGGGATCTCAATAATCTATTTTGATAAAAACGATTTTAGTCTGGACACAAATGGTTTATGTGATGTCCTTCACAGTACCTGCTCACACTTATTCAACATTCTCGGCTTACGGCAGAAATGTAGTTCTTCACTTGGGAAGTGTGACCATGAGCAGAAACGTCCAGAGCGAAACCTTTGAAGTAAAGCTTTCCTTTCCTGCTATTTGAATATTGAACTTGCTCGAGAATGGAAATTTCATTTTGTAACGACAGCCTAACATTAACGCATTATTAAAATAACGAGATGGGAGATTGGAATTCTCAGTTCTCTTGGATTATCCGAAGAAACGACAATTTATTCTAACGCAACGCCTTCATGCAGTTGATACGAAATTGCTGTAGCTTTCCCGTCGACCACCGGGCAGGAACGCCGCATGCCCAAATGCGGCAAAAATGCTTTCAAAGCAAAGCGCAACGTCATTCTTGTTACCAAACCCCCGTCAAGGCTCCTCCGCACCAACCAGGGGAGAGCTGGGTGAGAATGAATACTGGGCAGGGCCTATAAGTGCGCTGTCGACCTTGATAATCCACTTGAACCTTGATATATCTGGCAGAAAACAGATAAAAAAGGTTCACAACTCTTTGCTGTTCTGGAACCGGAATATTTCTGTATTACAACGAGCAAATTCGTACAAGGAATGAAAGTCTTCGTGAAAAAGGTTGAATGTTCCCGAGTCTACAGTTCAGATTTGATAGTCTGTGGATGGGAATCCAAGCGACGATGAAGCAGTAATTTCTGGTAAACTCTGTGCTGTAGAAGAACAAATCTTTGGAGTGTGAAAACAAAAGAAAAACAGCAAACGTTGATCACACATACCCGTCTATCATCTTGGGTAAAATATCAAAGAAGATGCTTTCGCCGGGAAGTTGTCTCCGACATTTGAACAAGCTTTCTAGCTCGTTTTTTTCCCCAAAGCTCTTCTCCGATCTCTCGTAGCTGACCTGTAACTGGAGACTCGTGTTCACGTGGAAAAGCTCCATGATTTCTTCTTGGGACGGTAGTTTGTCGTGATCCCAGGGGAGTATGATGACGTCTAACGGACATTCACCATTGTTCTCGCGGGAACCGGCTGTAAAGAGAAAATCGCGAACACTCAGTGAGGTCAAGAGAGGACGAGGTGAAGGTGCAGATGCCTTTATGTTAATAAATGGTAATGGAACTGAAGCAATGGAGTTTTCTTTTTCTTAATACATTACGTGATCGTGTAGCTTGCACAGAAAGCATTTGAGTTATTTTTTGGGCGTATTTTGTCGAAAGCGCGAAAGGCAGCGGGTCGAGCCTTTCATCATCTGAAGCTATTGTTCACTATACTGGGAAGCTATCAAAGATAACTCAGGACACAAAACGATGTTGAACGTAAGGGCGACAACAACAACAACAACAAAAGTAAACAACGAACACAACCTAAAACATATTCACTTTTTTTACTTTTTTTTTTACGTCCGTCATGCATGAACGGAAGAAGTTTGACACAAGATTGATACGAGTCAGGCTATTCTATGATTCTATGAGCCGTTTTCATTTTACAACCAACTTTAAGTCTGGCAACAAGTATACGAAAGAAAGATAAGGCTTGTGTCCCCTTCCCGCACAACCCACCCAACCGATGTAAAATGACTGATGTTGTCATCGACCCATCTACATGAGTCGCTGATTCTCCCCTCAACCAATAAAGAATTTCATCTCTCCCCTCTAAAGTGCTTGAAATTCTATTCACTTACTGTACTCTGATTACCGCCAGCCGGGGGGACCGTGGTACATGTATTGGCACGGTGCTCGGCTCCTGCGGTGACTTCCTACGCGATCACGGCACACACTCCTCTATTTAAAAGTAAAGTCAACATCTTTTATCAAAACACCCCTCCCTATAAACATGACTGATCAGGGGCGGGCCCAGGAGTTTTCTTAGGAGGGAATGCGCCATTAAGAAATGACGTGACCGGCACTAACATTAAACCACATAGTTTTTTTCTTTCTTTCTTTTTTTTGCAGAATATCAGAAAGCCGCATGAGCCCCTCCCCTTCCCTCCCCCCCTGGATCCGCCCCTGCGCAGAATTGCAGCAGAGAAGCGTGATACCTTATTATAGGACGATGCACGTTGACAACGCGCAGAAAATTTACGTTACACAAGCTGAATTTTACTATGAAAACAAGCGATGAAAAAACGACGTTTCGATCTCCCTGAGATCATTTTCAAGTTGAAGAAAAAGCGAATGAAATATACATGTATAAGTACAAATTAGGGCGTGAGAATGTCCAACGATAAAATGTGTAAATACAAGCGCTAAAATATGTGTAAAATAATAAAAAACTAAATAAATAACTTTGCACGGATTGAATCTGACTGCTTGTTCAAAGTTGGCTTAACCTCCTTTATAAAGAGCATTTCGTAGATCAGGCAGTCGAATTTACTTTGGCACTTTCTCAAGATCTTAAAATCACGATAAATGTCACTTTAGACTTTTCCATGTTGCTCTTTAATTCCCTGAATTAACGCGAATTTTCCAAAAGTTCGGTTTACATACATCAAACGATCAAATTAATGCAAAATTTTCGAAAACAATCGGTGGTCATTGTGCACTTAACTTTATTTTACGCGAATTTGCTGCAATGCAAACGTCATATCTTTTTATTGGGACTGTAAAACAACCACTGAGGTTTTTTCAGTTCGGAATGGAAGCTTTGGGTTGTCTCCTCAGTCTATGAACGTAAGACGTATCGCGAAACTCCTTAACAGGAGGCAATTGTTGACTTGAGGACAATTACCAGATCAGGTTATATGCGAGAGCGATATTTTTCTGAACCTACGTTCGTACTAATTCACATAACGAAGTCAAGCCTTCCTGAAGTATCACTTTCAAAATAGAGAAACGAAATGGTGAATGGTGAAGTCTCGATCGCAGCAAGCCGCCACAACAAACACCCTACTTACTGTAAACAATCTCTCGTTCTTTAACTTCGTCTTGAATTTTCTGAAGCTGGTACAACGCCTCGTACATCGATTTATAATCATCCACCTTGCTTCGGACGTTTGTTCCCACTGGGTGAATTATACCAGATTTCCACCGCCTAGGGAACTCTTCAAACAAACCCCCTCGGATAAATCCTGCACGATACCCCGGCCCCACCCAAAGAACCAGGTGCTCCCCAGCTCGTGCAATATGCCTGTTAGTCGTTCGTCATCATCATCGCTGAAGTCAAAGGAATGGTTTGTGTAGTTTCTCCAGAAGTAACTTGTCGACAGCAACAACTAGAATCAAAATAGAAATTTTTGTTATAGCTAGATTGCTGTTTTATATCAGGTGGGTGGTATGAACCTCAAACTGGACCTACCTATAGGTCGCACTTGGCAAATTTTTGCGATAATTTGTTTATCTTGTCGTAGAAATCTGTCATCGGAGGACATCGTCAAGTGCGACCCCAAGTTTTCCGGTTGGAAAAAACTTTGAAAATCGGCAAAAACCAATCAAAGATTCTGTAGTGTTTGGGTGGGACAAGCAGATTTTGTAAAAATAGGAATCACTTCGGTAAATGTTAACGCTTGTCAGTGAAACGTGAAAAACTTAGAGCCGGGAGATTTCAGACCTTCGCGCTTTCGTTATGGACGTGGACGAGCCTATTTACTATCCTCCGCCATTTTCAAGGTTTTTTACAAAATCTCTCAACAGGGCGAGGTCGAAGTCGCGAGGTCTTCGCATGCAAGCCGTTCACAAGCTTGTAATTCTTCGAGCCAATTGCAGTCTTCGCAGTTCGCAGGCAAGCACTTCATCTTCTTCATCCAGGGGCGCCCAACGACATGTTTCGGTAGATATCTGTTCGTTGGGAGTAGTTCGCCTTAGGCTTTCAGCGTCGATTAAAGAATGCACTCCGATTTTCGTAACTGAAACGTGGCCTAAAAGTAGCCCCTGAGGTTTTCGGAAAGGTCGTAATTCAAAGTGCTTTTTTTGGCAGTCAAAAACGTCAGCTAGCATTTTCGGAAAGAAAATAGTTCCGTAGAAAGTTCGTGGAAAGTTCTTTTCAGTTTTTTCCCCTAACATTTGTGGGCATTTAAAATTTAAACTAAGGAATCCGAATAGGTCAAACACTTTTAACAGACTTCAGACACCATCATGAGAGGTACTTAAAAATGCTTTTCTACAGCTTTTGGTTGATTTGGCTCTTTGGGTGCCCCTGTTCATCTTCCCCATTGACGCCACTGTTTCCCGCCGAAACTGTAGATGGAGGAACGATGACGAGAAAATACTGTGGGCTGAGAACATCGATATCGGTCGCATCAACATAAGCTCTTCTGATCTCTGGTATCTGGTCTACTTCAGTTCTCGATGTGTCAAAACTAAGACAATTAGCTCCCACAAGTGGGTACCTGTTTTCTTTTCCGGTTGCGGTTTCGCATTTTCGTGGTTTTTTGGCTGGCAAAATTAAAAACTTTTCCCAAGTGTGAAAACTAAGAAGCAAAAGAAGACTGAGAATTGCTGTCAAGGACGGGAAAAAAAACTGCGATCAGGATTGACTTTAAAAATACGCGTTACACAATAAACTACGACGCTTTCTTTGTCTCGCTTTCTCAAACCGATCAGGCAAGAACTTATACAAACGAGGCTTGGAAATAAACAGGCATGGGGTAAGGAATGACCGGATGAAATATGGGTTTGTTTTGGCATGTGTTATACCCTGGGTGCCAAAGGTTGGGTCGGTACAAAACGTGGACCCCCCTTCTGGATCCCCTTCTGGACCCCTCGATTTTTCTGTTGAAAAATAATGAAATGGTATTTAACAGTCTTCGCTTTGGATTTCAACTTCGGCCGGTTCGTTGATAGTTACAGACAGTATTACAGTAATCGCGAACACTACCACAGCCACTAGCCATTTTTATCCCGAGAAAGACTTGTTTTGAATTTCGCTGACTTTTGTTGTGACAAAATACTTTAGAATTTTCTCACAAAGGAGATTAGATAAACATTAGTATGCCAAGTGCTGTTCGGCTTTCAACTGAATTTCGAAGAATGTGAACCGAGCTCAAAAACTATCTTTTTTTTCTGTTTGGATTAGAATAAGCACTGCTAGTTAATGTTATCACTGCAGCAAAAAGGTGAGCAATGTTTTCTTCCACGCTGGCAAAATATAGTGGAAAGCTTGCTCTGAAATATCGTAGAGCCGTCAAATCCGCTGAATGTTGTGGCATCAAACATGATGGAATGCAATATGATCACTCTGGTTGCCTAGCACGTGACATAAATCTGCCACCGATAATAATTTTCACATTCTCCGAAGCCAGTTGAAAGCTGGACAGTAATTTGCATATTTAACGTTTATCTAACCTTTGCGAGAAAATTTTAAAGTATTTGGTAACAACAACAAAAGTCAGCAACGCAAATTCAGCGAAATTTAAAGCAAGTCTTTCTCGGGATGAAAATGGCAACTGGCTGTGGTAATGTTCGCGATTATTGTAATACTGTCTGTAACTATCAACGAACCGGCCGAAGTTAAAATCCAAAGCAAAGACTATTAAATATCATTTTATTTTTTTCAACAGAAAAATCGAGGGGTCCAGAAGGGGGTCCAGATGGGGGTCCAGAAGGGGGGTCGACGTATTGTACCGACCCCCAAAGGTTGTATTTTTCTTAGCGAGGCCGGCGGTTAACCGGCTAAACGCCTCCGTCAAACAAAAAAAAAAACCTCTGGCATCCAGGGTACATGTGCAACAACAAATAAGGTTTTTTTAATATCCTCCTGGGAATTCAAATTCCGTGATCGGCCAATGTTATTTTCACACGTAAAAGTACAAAAGTCAAGCACCGGGCACGCGAGCTTTATATTTGACGCCTCACAAACAGTGTGAAAATACAAAATATCAAAATTGAGAGCACGTTCCAGCCACGAAAGAAAGAGTTCGCAAATGTTAACAGACATTTGTTAGGCGCTGCGAAAAACATTTTTAACCATACCAAATAAAAATAGCACCTCACTATACTCATACGTTCTGTTAATGTTTATCCAACACAAATCGATGGTATTAATAACTGAACTAGGATTGCAAGAGAAAATAATGCTCCCACTCACCTTCCATTTCTTTGAAACACACATGCACATTCTGATGTCTTTTGGCCGAAGAAAAATCATGATCTGGTAGAACACTTCTGGTGCTATTAAATCAAGAACCACACCATTTCCTTGTTGTTTGAAAAGCTCCAAAGTTCTTGGAGTTATCGGGGTCTTCATAGTAACAGCTGAGTAAGTAAGAACTGGACCTCCTTCAATGTCTAAAAGAATGTGATGTGAAACATTCAGTGTGTTTACAAAATCCGTCCACGCAAATTAAGAATTTGTTCATGCTTAGCGTGCGTATATCGAGTTATGCATGCACGGAAGTTTGGAGAGCACGAAAAATGCTTAAGAGTAGCTCGAGACGCAGCCGAGAGCAACTCTAGCTTTTTGAGCGCTCTCCAAACTTCCCAAGTGCATCCATAACTTGATATACGTACCACTAAAAGCATGAGCAAATTCTTTTATAACTTAGCGACAACAAGGATCTGCGCGAAGAAGCTTTTTATTGTGATAGAGTGTAAAATTCTCACAACGCACGGAAAAAGTAAACAAACGTCCCTACTGGCTGGTCAAAAACACGCCACAATTTATACTTTGGTTTGCAGTTAACTATGGCCTAGGTCGCACACCAAAAAAATGTTTTAAAAGTCAAAGACCCGAAGTTATCAAGGATTCTGATTGTTCAAAATAATGTTTACGCTGCCGTGCACGGTGCAATTGGAGAAGACAGACTGCAGGAAACTTGCAGTTTTCTCCTGGGCACACCACACTGTTATCATGACGAACAGTGTTGGTTGCAGCAGAAGACTCGGGTTGGCTGCCAGCATTGAAGACCATTGAAGCTTCTTGATAGGACATCACTGCAGTTGCGTAGCTGTGAAGTGGATGGTCGTGTATTGTAATGTGCAAGGTAAATTCCCAATTAACAACTGTGTACTTTATTCCCCAGGTTGAACAAATTTAAAAACAACAATAAAAACGGAAATTTTACCTTTAAATGTTGTTAATGACCAATTGGTGACTTTTTTGGTTCAAAGTGAATGTCTTTCAGCCAAAATTTGCTGCAGCAGGTCTTCCGGTAGCCTCCTTCGCAGACGTCTTTGGGCTCGTCACGCGTTCCTTGCCCACGAACGTCGAAGGAACGCGTGACGAGCCCAAAGACGTCTGCGAAGGAGGCTAGTCTTCCGGCAAATTTGCGAAACGCGCAACTTGCGTGGTTTTTTTCGGTTTTATTTTTGCTAAATATCAAATGTTCAAGCAAGCAACCGTGGACTTCGGCTGGCCAAACCAGCCTTCTTCAGGTACAATGAGAATTTACATTGAAAGGGGTGTTTATGTAGTTATATACCGGAAATACGTAAAACTAAAATGATTGACAGTGTAAAATAAAATACTAGAAAAAAGGTCTAAAAAAGATAAACTATAAGAAAAAATTAACTAATATGTTTCTTCGCGGATGTTAAGACCTTCAGGATCAATTGTTCTGCCTTTTGAAATTAAAAAAGCTTCCCTGGCCTTACGGATTGAGTCTCTGTTAGAAAATATTTTCTCAATATTTTTGCTGCTTGTTGGATCAATACCTAAAAGGTCAATGCCGATAGAAAAATTGGGCAGTTCTTCGCTGATTTCTTCCATATTTTAAAGAGAAGGAAAACTGCATTGCAGCTTAACAGGACGGCAACTCTGCAGCCAGGTAAAAAAAAATGCTCCTACGCACGGGCGTGCGTACCGTAAATAGCGGCTCAATAGGACTTTATACGGCAAGCACACGCGCTATGTTATAAACAAAGATAACTCATAATTAAACCGGAAGACAAATGGATAAAATATAAATTATCTTCATGCTGGCTTTGGGATCCATAGAGAGGTAAAAAGTTCAATAAATATACATTTGCGAGTTTCTGTTCTCCAAGTTTGGGAACAATTGACTACGTTACAGATAGGATTAAGTATTTACAGCGAAGTACTCAAACTGCCTGGTGTGAGAATTTTTTCTGCCTAGTGAGTTAACACTTCTCCCAGCCGCACAATCAGTGGAGTTTAAACTGTTTAAGGGGAAATCATTGTAAATCCCAAACAATTCTTTCACCTGCACTCGATTTCCCAATAGCTCGAAACACCATATAAGCTTATAAAGGCCCGAACACGCAAGAGTTTTCTCACCAACTGCAATGTATCATAACATAAAAAAAGAACGAAAATATCATTATGCATGCTTTGGCAGAAAGCCATTTGACATTTGCAGCGCGCTTCAACCCACATCCGTTTTCCATTATTTATCTGTCGATTCTTCAGAAGGAAATATCATGGAAAACAACAGCATCTTCTCTCAAATTCAATCCCTTTCCTGTGTAACAATATAAGCTTACAGAGTTTTACATTGTAACTGTAAGCCGAGATAACAAAAGAAACAATATTATCTCGGCCCTACCGTTCCTTCAGCTTGATGACAAATCACGGAATGTAAAATGCTTTGAAGGTTTTTGCCCCATGTCACTGTTACGACTAGATGCTTCGATGAAATCCTATCATTTCGGAAAAAAAGTTTTAAAACAATCACTTGATCGAGTACACACTCAGAGAAGTGTAGGACCTATAAGCTGTAACAAAATTCTAAAAATGAAAATAAAAAAAAAACAAGCAAAAGCAAGATTTCACCAGAAACTGTAACTAGTGTAAAGATATCGTCGGATTTCTTGTTGTTGCTTTCAGAAAAACTAGACTTAGCTTATTCATAAAGATTCTACCATTCTAGAACCAGGGGCAGGCGCGAAGGAAAATTTGGTTCGTGCTGGTTTAGATTTGAACTATCCGTGTATCCGTATTAGTTCCACGTGGCCACATCTAATTCACACTAAATTTACAACAAAATCGGGAAGAATCAAACCTGCTACCTTGCTTCCCTGCTTGACCTGACCGCGAAAACAATCACCCACCGAGCTGTGTGACCCGTGCCGGTTCAGTACTGATTCCAGCCTCTAGCTACAGCTACAGGTTGCACGTGACGGAAGTCATGGATTACTCCCAAATATGGGGATATGCACGCGCATGGAAGGGATGGTTCATGGTCTACTAGTATATTAGGGAGGGGATGGTCGAAGTTGAATTTTCAAGCTGAGAGCCCTGGGGACTAATATGACTTTGCAGGTTACTACGCATGTCAATAAGGGCCGCCATTTTAAAAATATAGTCAGCAAAATATTTATCGGCCTTTTCTCTTTCTAAAACAGTTTGTCATCATGAGCTCGATTGGAACAGGGGTAAGTTACATCACCAATTTCAGAACTCCCTCCCCTATTCAGATAATTTCTGAATCCTGAACTTAGTCGTATTCATGCATTCGTAGGGAAATTGCCAAAAACCACGTGTGTAATGCGTACAGCGAAGCGTAGCTAGGCTTGGTCTTCCTCGACTGCTTTTGTACATTTATTTGTTCTTTAATAACCTGTTACAAGACGCATGAAGTAAAGAAACTGATAAATTGTAAACATATAGGGAAGATTTTTGATAGGTGAAAGATCCCCATGCAACATCAAATCACCTTGTTTTCACATAGCACCAAATACAGTTCAGTCAGTCAATCCATTTCTTGTTCTAAATGTTGCTGTTTAGTACGACCTGTCAGCCTCACAGTTTTCTCCTGATGGAAGAGTATTCCAAGTGGAGTATGCCATCAAGGCTGTTGAAAACAGTGGGTAGGTGTAACACTCCTTGTCAATTGATTTGGGGAATACCTCCCCCCCCCCCCTACTCCCTCATGAATCAATAGGCAGACTTAGCAAAGATAATCCAAGGTCAAATGATAGTGTGAAAGCACATGGAAAGGCCTGAAAGTGACTTGGTGGCCAATTTGCCATTCTGCCATTGGAGGGCTGTCATTAAGTTTTGAAGGATTTGTAACACGAAACTTGTCACCCATAACATCTGATCTTGTTCTGTGAACATTGTTTATATACAAAGCAATCATCAGCTGTAACATCGACTAAGCTCAGCTGTAACAGGTGTTACGGGTTACGGCCCTTAATGACATCCTTGCATAATTAGGTCAAATTGGTTTTTAGATCTGTACATGCCATTGTCAGTGTTGTCATGTTGTCTTTGCTAAATCTGCCTAGTGTTGCTTGTGTGTCCTAAACATTTGCCTAGTGGCTTCACAAATTCAACATTGAATATGGTGTGGGAAGAAGAAGTTACTTTTGTAATATTGATGAGGTATATTGATGGTGTAACATTGATTGTCAGTCATTACTGGGGTTTAAAGGGTTTAACTGTCACTCTGTATTCCATAGGTCACCAACTGTGAGGTGATTCAGCATTGATTTGTAGGTTTATTCTCTTTGTTAATAACTTTCCTTTCTCAAACATTTCATTTAGAACAATTGTGGGGATCCGAGGCAAGGACGGAGTGGTTTTTGGTGTCGAAAAACTTGTTCTCTCAAAATTATATGAATATGGAGCAAACAAACGAATCATACACATAGACACTCATATTGGAATGGTAAGTACTTGAAACCAAAGCTTGTGGTATGTGGCAGGAGTGACAAGGCAACCTCACAAATTAATGTGATCTGGTAAGCTGAAGCCACTCTTTGGGCACTAAGGCCACATGGTAGCGGGCATTACCTCTTAAATCTACCAAATCAAATATTGAGCCCAAGCATTAGCAGCCATGGAAAGCTGTTTCGGCCTTGTTAGACCTCATCAGTATAGATAATGCTCAGGCTAAAGTATCCACATATGAATAAAACAAGCAGTGAAAATGTAAAGATGTGGGATGTGGCTGGAGTGACAAGGATACCTTACAAATTACAGCGCTTACCAGTCACACGCGCCCTCAACGATTTTTTCCCATTTTCGAAAACTAAGTTTTGGTGGACGTCAATCAAATGTTCATGACAATAAAGTCCTTGTTTCGTGCCAGTTTCACGGCCATGTTCAATCGTCGATCGTTGTGATCAGGTATAATCGCTCAGTTATTACTGACAAAGTTGTTTGCAGTTTAATTCGTTGAGATGGAGGATTATTATGTCGAGACAAGATGGTCTGCCTTGAATCACGTAGCATGCAGAAACACTGATTGGGAGCAAAACGTTTGTGAAGGTGATTCGATTGTATGTAAACACTGGAGCCGTAAGCAATCCGCCAAAGAGAAGATCAAAGAAACGAAAGATATCAGGTAGCTGAAAACGTTGGCCTCAGAAAATGAGTCGAGTTGTGTGGAAATTGACTTTTTATCAGCTTGTTACGGATGTAGATTATTTTAGCCGCGGAAATTCTTGTCATTCGTTATGCTATAAGATAATCCAGAGCTCTGCCTTGATAAGTGGCAAGCGTGGTTGGAGTACGAGAGAGGTGAGGCGTATGCAATGCAAACCCTCAGCACAACCATACGACAAATGGGATTGACAATAAAAAAGGTACTGAAAGCCGCAAGAGATTACATGTAGCAGTCAAATTTTTGTAGTTCATCCTGTAATAAAGGTTATTATTTAGTTCTCATGTTGTTGTGGTTGCCGTACACTGTTCGTAAATTTGTAGCCTCGAATCATTGCCCGTGTGCGAGACAAACGAAAAGGCACAGAGTCAGATGATTTACTTCTCAGTTTCAACCAGAACAGTTTCTGTTTATCGATGAGTCAAGTAGAGATGAAGGAGCAACTTAGGTACTCTTCGAGTTGTTTGTTTGAAAGAAACCTCGTTATTGTCATGGATACATTTGATTGACGTCCACCAAAACTTAGTTTTCGAAAAAGGAAAAGGCCCTGGGAGGGCGCGTGTGACTGGTAACAACTGTAATGTGATCTGGTAAGCTGAATCCACTCTTTGGGCACTAAGGCCGCATGGTAGCTGGCATTACATTAGCTATGCCATGCTGATGAGGCCTAACAAGGCCAAAACAGCTGTCCATGGCTGTTAATGCTTGGGCTCAATCTTTGATTTGGTAGATTTAAGGGGTAATGCCTGCCACCATGTGGCTTTAGTGCCCAAAGAGTGACTTTAGCTTACCAGATCACATTAATTTGTGAGATATCCTTGTCACTCCGACCACAGCTCACAAGCTTTACATTTTCACTGCTTATGTTATAACATGATTTGTAACCCTGGTTGTAAACTCCTCCATTTTTAAAATGATATTTATCATTGTTCTATTTTCTAGGCAGTAGCAGGACTAATAGCTGATGCCAGACAGGTATAATATGAATACATGATTTTTATTTTAATTTTAGTTTTGTGTTCTTTGTGTACATGTAATTTCAGTTGGAAGATGGCATAGTGTTTTATTTGATGTTGTATTGTATAATTTATGACATCATCAGTCATCTCATTTGCATATTATACACATTTTTCAAACTTAAATATCTCTGGAACCAATGTAGATATTTGCAAACGGTAAATGGCGATTTAAATCTTTCCTGGAATTCTATATGATAAACCTAACAATTCAATGGTAAAAATTTGATTATAGTGGTACTTAAAGACTTAAAATTCAATAATCATCCCATGACTTTGCATAAAGGACTTTGCGTAAAATATGAAGGCAACTGATTGCAGTTTAGTAATATCAGTTTAGTTCCGTTTGTAAGGTTAAACATTCTTAACTTATCTAATTTTTGTTTGTTGTTGTTAAAGATTGTAAATGTTGCTAGGGACGAGGCAGCAAATTTCAGATCAACTTATGGATCTCCAATCCCTCTGAAAGTAAGTTTGACTTAAAATCCTTCTAAATGCACAAAAAGTCATCAAACCTTTTTGGAGCATTTGTGTATGTCATAGTACAGTAGTCTATCTATCTGGCAATGAGAAAAGAAATGTTTAACATAACTATAGCTTCAACTGTGTTATCTGTGAGAATGAATATATGAAAATCATATACAGTGTATTTGAACTGCAGATTAAAGATTGAATGTGTGAGTGATCATTTGGTTGGCATGTCCATTATTTGTGCTCATTTGGTAACATAGTATCATTGCTTTTGTTGCCAGTATCTTGTTGATAGAGTGTCAGGATATATCCATGCTCACACACTTTACAGTGCTGTCAGACCATTTGGTTGTAGGTAAGGGTATTTGCACTATTTATTTGCTCCTATACATGGAAATGCTTCCCAGGACCTTTGGGACACTCTCACAACATTTGTAATTCCTGTGATCAGAAAGTTTATGGCATTCATAGTGAATCTCACTTCTCAGCCCTCACTCAGGGGAAGACTAGGAAACTAGGACTAGGACTAGGAAACTTCTTCTAGTCTAGACTCCTCTATGATGTCTTTGGCATGGGCAGCCTTATTAATGGAAATGAATCTCTTGCCAGCATTAGGTTCATTATTTGATACTTGAAAGCTTCTTTTATGCATCATATTTGTAGTCTTACACTCATAACAACATTTTTTCATTAAATTTACAATTGTTCTCTATTTGCTTTGGTTATGAAATGATTGCCATGCTTTTTGTCATTCCAGTGTTTTGTTGAGTTCCTATGGCCCAGATGGACCTGAACTGTACATGATAGATCCTTCAGGAGTATCCTGGGTAAGTTCTTTGGAAAACCAGACACATTCAATAAATTGGTTTATTTAACCCATTGGCGTGCGTGCTGGCCAAAACCAGCCGCACAAGACTCCCATGCTTCAAAACATTGCAACTTTCTCAATCGCCTGAATATTGCCTTAACTGTCAGTTGTGAGCATGAAATGTAATGTCCTTTAAATTTTGGATATCCAATAAACGCAAGAAACATAGCGATTTTTACCAAATATGGTCTTTTGAGTTTGCACAAGAATGAAACTGACCGTTTTTAACGTCAAAGAGAAGTGATGAAAATGCCACTTTTTGCCTCAATGTTTTTTAAAGAAATTGGTTGAAAAACCAAACTTCAACCATCATAACAAAATTCAGTCCTTGTTCTAGCTTAGAAATGACTTTTTTTGTTCATATTCTTCTCCCGAGCGTAGATACAGCCTTTTGTTCCAGTGCATTTGGGCCTTACCACCATTTTCAACGTCTCGACTGCAATACATGCTGGGAAATAACGAGAATTTTTGACAGCGCCCATTCCTTACCCCAATTCTTTCAGATATAAACTAAGTCTACAGCCACTCCGACCTACCGCCAAAATTTCCTGCTTGTGGTAATCTTCAGTGCTCACAAATTCCAAAATATGCAGCAGTAGGTCAAGAGGTCCCAAAGGTACTAAGTGTCTGACCAGCCAAATTCCCAGTTTGTTAAGTAACAAGCCAAACTCAGCAACAAAGTTCATCACCTTGTTCGATTCTTTGAGAAAGTGGACTCTTAGCTACCGTCACACTTAATGATGCTCATCAGGCAGCCACTAAAGATGAAAAATGGCTGTAAACTTAGCAAAAATTGCAAGCAAACCGAACTTGGGCCGTCCTTGTAGCTCCACGGATAAAAAATAGCTACGTCAGAATGACGTTTTCAGAAACCTTGAGCCTCCAGTGCCTTAGGACAGCACCACTTTTCCATGGTAGTTTCAAATAAAGAGTCACAAAATGCTACGGATCGTTTATAGATGGAAAATCACTGCGAAAACGTAAAAAATGGCTGGGCGCCAATGGGTTAAATCTCTGGGTACAATAAACATCTTTGTCTTGTCTTGGTAACTGTAACCCTTTAATGGAAGACTGCAATTTTAATGAGATGGCTTGGAAAACCTAACATGATTATACATCTCACAATGTCATTGCTTGTGGTGCATATGTGTAGTTCAATTTTTATTTTCTTTTGTTCTTGTGTATGGTAATGTATGATAATGAGTACAAAACAAAGGAAAATCAAAATTGAACCAAGGGTAAAATGGAACCACAACACATATATCCTGAAACTACTGTATTCCAAAGTGAATCAACCAGGATTGTATCTTTGATTTCTTTGAAAGCTAGAAACATTGTCATTTTTTCCTGTTTAGGGATACCAGGGTTGTGCTATAGGCAAAGCTAAACAAGCTGCAAAGACAGAAATAGAAAAGTTAAAGGTGAGATTGGTAGACAGAATGACATGTCATGACGTGCAGAGGAACAGGCTTTTTAAAGGCCTCAGTGAAGTACTCTTAATTCTAGATGTTGTGGTACTTTGTAATTGAGGTGCATTGCAGTCCATCTTTTTATATAGTCTTGCGGTAATTGAGGTTTAAGCAAAATTGAACTTACCAAAGTGGTATGGTAAGTTTATTCTGTAATGTGTAGCAAATTAAATTACAATTTTGATGTACGTTGTTGTTTTACTCTGATTCAGATGAAAGACATGACATGCGAAGAACTTGTAAAAGAGGTTGCCAAAATGTAGGTTGAAATGTCAAATTATTGGTAAATGAAGTTTGAATGCTAGCTTGTTCAATATACAATTATTTCCTTCCTCAAGCATGGATGACTTTGAAAACAAAAATAGTGGTTTGAACAGTTCTCTTGTTCTAGTTTAACTGCTGCTTCTTTTGATCCACAGAATTTATGTTGTGCACGACGAAGTCAAGGACAAAAACTTTGAATTGGAGTTAAGCTGGATAGGGGAAGGTACATGTTCTTGGTTTCCTCTGTTCCTTTGCACTCTCAAGGTTGTGAAATTCAACATGTATTTCTTTTTTGCAGTTACAAATGGCAAACATCAGTGGGTACCAAAAGAGATAGCAGAGGCAGCAGAAAAATATGCTAAGGTTAGTTTGACAAAAAAAGGTGGTTTACTGATCTTACCATGAATATAATCAAATGAACATGATCAGTCCAGGAAAACAATACCCAAGTATGTTAAACAAATCGGATGTGGTTCAGCGTTGTCTATAGACCTTTTTCATAATGGCGGACGATTTTAATTATTCTTTTGTATATGTGTTAATTAGCCCTACTAACCTCACTTTAATGAAAAAATTCTATTGAATTTTGCACATGCTGACGAGGCTAGTAGGGCTTATTATCATAAGAATAAAAGAATAATTTGTCGGGCGCCATTATGAAAAGGGTCTATACTCTCATTGGCAATGATATTCATCATCACAGTGGTCAAAATACTGTGGACTCATGGGGCACAGCTGAATATCGTTGTCGATAAGAAGAAGAAGAAGAAGAAGAAGAAGAACTTTATTTTATCACGCTAGCCTATTCAACAAAGTAAAAAATACAATAGCTGGTTCCAAGTAGGGGCGTGAGCTAAGTATAAAAATTAAAAATATCCTAAATATACCAACAACCATGATTAAAATTATTTGTGCATTTAATATAACCCTAAGTATTATAATTAAAATATACTAAATATAGTAACAATCATGATTAAAGCTATTCATTTAATTAAATATAGCCCTAAGAAAAAGATTACTATGTGATATTTAGCTGAAAGACTTAAGAGTATAGACAACGCTGAAATACATTTTTTTACCACAATATCAGTGTCAAAGAAAATGTTAATTTCAGGGCCCGAGCTGAAAAAAGGCATTGTGCAACACATTCAAGTGAGCAGCATTGTCTGGACTCTTATCGACAACAGCAAATTAGCCAATAAGATTGTGAGATTAGTACTAACAATTGTGGTAAAAATAAGAATCTACATTATTGAGAGGGACGTCATCAGCAGAAATAAGGATGGAAACAACTTTGCTTAGGCAGAAATTACTACCAAAAAGTAAAAAAAATTGGATTTCTTGACATTCAGAATAAGTTGGTTAGCCTGAAAGCATTTACACATACATCCCAAATCAGCATTAATCTTGTGTTGTAAGTCTGTGGTAGATTTGGAGGCAAGGTGTAGAACAGTGTAATCTGCATAGAAAGTGACATGACAGATCATTCATGTAAATTATAAATAGCAGTGGGCCCAATATTATAGAACCTTGTGCAACACCAGTCAAAACAGGGGCAACTTCAGAGCATTCATCATTACAACTGATCACTTGAAGACTTAACATACTTCAGTCTAAAAGAACTAAGATTGTTGTCTATAGCTTGAACAAAAATTAATCATACATGTAAAAGTTCATATCTGAAGAGAGGTGTCCCCTTTCACCTGATACAATCGCCTTTAAATTTCACTTGTTGTTCACTTTGTTGATTTTTTTTTCAGGAATCCCTTGAAGAAGAGTCTAGCTCAGATGATGAAGACTAGCATTTTTCTTAAACTATTGCAATAGTAGTGCAAGCAAGCCTTCTAAGCTTTTGATCTCTTGTGGACAAACTTGTCATCTTTTACTGTAATGGAAAAAGAGCTTGGCTTCCAAGCCATCAAAATGTCTGCTTGTGAGGCTATGCAAATAAGGGATTACTTGTGACACATTTGAACGTCCAGAAATTTTTCAAAGATTAAAAATCATCTTGTAGTTCTTTCTTGCCTGGATTGTTGTCACAGCATCTCAGTGGTTAGGCTTGATACCAGTCGCTGTTTCAGGAAATGAGCCTGCACTCACCGGACCCAAGTGAGCAGTGGGAATCAAGCCTACTTGGTGGTAGTCTGTTTTTTTTTCCCTCTTGGAGAAATGAATAACAAAATGGCAGTTCAAAGATAAAATTGTCTGTCTTCTTACTGTATTACCTATGAAAAAATATCCATTTTGTGTTACATGTACAAAGGTTAATAAAAATGATTTTCTTCATTTGATACCAGTATATGGTCTTCTTTCTTGCCAGAAATGCTGAAAAAATCCCCACATGCTCTCAAAGATTCTAAGTTCTTGTTGTTAGCGTACATGCCTCGACTGTACGACAGGGTTCTTGTTAAGAGCTGGTAACCAGTTACTGTTACTGGCTTTTCAAGCACGTTTTACCAGCTATGTTGTAAGCTGGAAGTCAAGTAACGATGAATTGTGATGTGTACCAGATTTTGTTACTTGGTATTGTTGTCTTTTATCCTCCTATTGAAAACCTTAACAAGAACGATCTTGTCAAAATTAAGCCTTTAAACTCAAGATATGGATTGCGATCTAACGACGGAATACTGCTATCTCATCCGAATTTTAAAACTTAAACAACCCTGGGCGACTGTGCTTTCGTTGCTTCAGCGCCAAAACTTTGGAACGATTTACCTTCAGATATTAGAATGGCTAAATCTGTTGACACTTTTAAAAAACTTTTAAAGACGCATCTTTTTAGTAAGGTTTTTTATTCTTAGTTAGCTCGGCTTTTAATATTTTATACAACACATGATGTAATTAGTATTTATTATTAGTTATTTTAATCCACGCATTGTTGTAATGTGCAGTTGATCATCTCGTCATGGCAACTGCGCAATATAAATTCGTAATTTATTTATTAACAACGTACATGTGTGTTAAACACTCGAGTGAAATGATCTTCATCTGAATTGGCAAAGAAAATGAGAAAAGACAAATGCCTAAAGAAGTCACAGACGGCAAGAAAGATCACCTGAAGAATGTGATAGAAGGAAAAAAGATAATTATCATTCAAGAATTAGGTTGAATACTGACTTCCTGAGTTTCAATTTGTCAAAGATCAAATACAATGAAACAGGAAAAAGTTTACTTTATTACAATATTACCTAAGTTTACAATAAGGCAATAAGTTTACAGCTATAATAACCATGATTACCGAGGTACGCACCCTAAAGTTTCTTAAAACAGCAAAGAAAAAAATACCAAAAACGACCTTGACATTTCAGAGCAACTCAACTTTTATATTTCTTCATACGGACAAATGTGCAGCAACCTTGGACTGAAACTTGTGAACAGATTTCTTTCAACAGTGGCTGATTTAAATAGACCTCACCCCGATATTTAAGAAAGTAGTGAATGACTGCTTTGAAAATGACTTTAAAACACATAATAAGAGACTTCCAATACTGCATCTAGCCACTTAGCCCGCATACAGCCACCCATTCCCGAAAGAAAAATCAGAGAACGCCAGTGCCCTTCTCAAATTTTTTTCAGAGATGGGTGGTTGCCCACTGACTACTAGCTTCTTTCCTGTGTACAACCCCCTTCTCTGCAGCCTAAAATGATGGCCCTGTTAGTGGATGTTGTAAGAAACACGCAGACTCTCAGTGCTCTTGTTATATTTCTATCAACACTAGTTGGGAGAATCAAAATGTTTCATGTTTGGTGATCATTTTCTTTAATCTCATAACTTCTAAGGATGATCAAGTAGTGATACTGTAAAGAGAAATCAGCTGCTGATCACTACTGTCAGGGCTCAAAGGGTTTAAAGCAATCATACACATATCTTGAGAGATCTGAGGGAGTGGATGGATCCACTTTCCTTCTCTCTCAAGGTTGATTGGTTATTCTTATGACATACCATATGTATTTGACTTTTTCCCTGCAGATTTTGCATGCTACATAAAAAACTTAGTCTGATTTAAACCTTTTACTGTTGGTATTATTACACAAGCTTCTGACTTCCTTTAAGATGCTTGAAAACAAATTACTGACACTTCTGTCTTTTGAAGGACATGCTTTACCCTACATCTATGTTTTTTCAATGCAAAAAAGAACCTAGTTCCTAAGTTGAAGTAGATGCAAAAATGTGACATGCTAAACAGGAATCACTATCTACATCTTGATATCAATTGACTTGTTTTCATCACACTGTTGCTTGATTGCAGCAACAATCCTGTGAAACATGCAAAACATACAACTGTCACTGATGAGTTTGATCAAAGTTTAAAGCAGTAGAAGTAGAGCTACACCATAGCCTCCTTCGCAGCCGTTGTTTGTGTCAGTCCTATTCTCCCTCCCCACCAACACCTGCTAAACCGAGCCGAGCATTCAATTCCCATTGTGTCTGAGTATCCAATCAGGAGGGAGAATAGAACTGACACAAACAATGGCCGTAAAGGAGACTACAGGAACTTAGCCTCTGAAATTTAAAAGTCACAATGTGATTGGTCAGTTCTTGGAATGGAATGTTTGGCTCAGTTCAGCAGACGTTGGTAGGGGGGAGAATAGGACCAACACAGACAACGGCTGGGAAGGAGGTTAAAGTAGAGCTAAAGTGAAACAACTTTCATGCCAAGGCTAAGCTTTCAATCACTTAGCATAATTAATTAATTTTAACCCACTGGCGCCATGCCATTTTTAAGTTTTCGGAGTGATTTCCACCTATAAACGATCCATAGGATTTTGTGACTCTTAATTGAAACTCCCATGGAAAAGTGGTGCTGTCCTAAGGCACTGGAGGCTCAACGTTTCTGAAAACGTCATTCTGACGTAGCTATTTTTTATCCGTGCAGCTACAACAATGGCCCAAGTTTGGTTTGCTTGCGATTTTTGTTACAGCCATTAAGTTACAGCCATTTTTCATCTTTAGTGGCTGCCTGATGAGCATCATTAAGCGTGACGGTAGCTAAGAGTCCACTTTCTCAAAGAATCGAGCAAGGTGATGTACTTTGTTGCCCAATTAGGCTTGTTACTCGACAAACTGGGAATTTGGCCGGTTGGACACTTAGTACCTTTGGGACTCGACTACTGATGAATTTCTCAACCTACCGCCGCATATTTTGGAATTTGTGAGCACTGAAGATGACCACAAGCACAAATTTTTGGCAGTAGGTCGGAGTGGCTGTAGACTTAGTTTATATGTGAAAGAATTGGGGTAAGGAATGGGCACTGTCAAAAATTCTCGTTATTTCCCAGCATGCAATGCAGTCGAGATGTTGAAAATGGCGGAAAGGCCCGAATGCACTGGAACAAAAGGCTGTATCTACACTTGGGAGAAGAATATGAACAAAAATAGTCATTTCTAAGCTAGAACAAGGACTGAATTTTGTTATGATGGTTGAAGTTTGGTTTTTCGATGATGATTTCTTTAAAAAAGGGGCATCTTCGTGGTTTCTCTTTGATGTTAAAAACAGTCAGTTTCGTTCTTGTCCAAACTCAAAAGGCCATATTTGGTAAAAATCGCTACATTTCTTGCATTTAATGGATATCCAAATTTAAAGGACATTCCATTTCATGCTCACAACTGACAGTTAAGGCAATAATTATTCATGCGATTGAGAAAGTTGCAATGTTTTGAAGCATGGGAGTCTTGTGCGGCTGGTTTTTGCTGGCACGGGCGCCAATGGGTTGATAATAATTACATTTTTGGGCTGAGCTCTTCAATGATACCTGAATTGAAGCAAAGAGAAAGGGCATTAAAGATTACCATTAGCATTGGACTTAAAATGTTTATAAATTTAAGAAATATCGAAAAAAAAAGATAATTTCACTTTTTACTTACTGTTCAGCTGGTATCTTCTCCTCACACAAGTTTGAAAGGGCATACACATGGCGAAGAGCATGCTCATTCTGTAAGATGAACAACACAAATGCTGGGTGAATTTTATAGGAAAGTGAGCAAAAGCCTGATGTTGGGACAGGCAAAACAGCAGTCACATGAATGAGTGCTCTCATCTTAAGGCCCTGGCATTAATGAGAGGACACATTGTTGCAGACATATTGTTGCTCATGATGTTTCTTGGGTGAGCAAATGAGAGGAACACAATGTAAATGTTGTGTTTCCACACTGTGCAAACTGGGAAACATTAATTTTGTTGAGGACACAAATTTTGTGTCTGCAACAATGTGTCCTTGTTTGCCAGGGCCTTTAAGAGACATGTCCTGTAACCAGCAATTACAGTAGAGCCCCTGTGTGCAGAAACCTCCTGCAAGCAGACAACAACATACCACAGTCCTGATGATTTCTCCACAGAAACTCTACATGTGAACTGCCCTTAAAGGATCACAACATTTCAACAAACAACATGATTCAAACAAAAGCATGTTTACCTGCCCCAGATTGTAGCAGCTCTTAGAAAAAGTCTGAACAGCTTCCTTGTAGCAAACAAAGTCTTGAGGGTCTGCGCGACTCTTAAGAACTCGCAGCTTCTGGTCATCAGAAGAGACACACTGTTCCACAATCTGTTCCATGGTGTTACTGATTTCTTCCTTGAGCTGAAGCAGTTCCTCTATTTTGTTCACGATGTTCAATTTTTCCTCGTCAAACTTGGCGTCCCTCAACTGGTTCTGAAGGATGTTAAGGTGGACGTCTGGTGCAGGCACAGCATCAGTCTTAAGTTGAGTAGAAAATCATGTTTCAGTCAATTATAACACTGGTTAAATGCATGTTACATGTAGGCAAAGGCTTAGTATTTGCACAAAGAAAACCTGAAGAAAGAGCAAGGATAACACCAATCACACACTCGCGTAAGAGCAGAATCCCTTT
>JAEMWC010000901.1:52500-90000 GCA_016490735.1 Pachyseris speciosa
AACTTTCGCCTCCATAGTTCTTAAGTTCCATATCAAACAGGAGTTTCCATTTCCCGTTGTTAGTTATGTCCAAGTACTTTTTTACCCACATTGTTTTGAGAGATTTGTTGAAAGAAAAGAGATCAATCATTTTTAGACTGCCATTTCGGGGTTCGTTAATCATGACTTTCCTCTTTATTTTGTCGCCTTTTCTATTCCATAAGAACTGATAAAACATGTCGTTTATTTCTTTTAGAGCACAATGGTTTGAGCGCAACGAGGCAAGTAGGTAAACGATCAGTGATGCGGCTAGCGATTTTAGCACGGTAATTTTCCCTAGCAGTGTGAGCCTCCGGTATTTCCAGCAGCTTAATAATTTCCTGATTTTTTCAATTTTTTCTTTATAGTTCAAGGTTATCGCAAGATCTGGATCAGTTGAAAGCCATAAGCCTAGCGTTTTGACCTTGCATCTTGGCCATTTGAAGTTCTTTCCTGGCACGAGGATTTTCTCATGACCAGTCTTAGAGCCAATCCAAAGAGCTTCCGTTTTGCTATCATTGAGCCTGAGGCCGGATATCTTACCGAAATCATCTAATAATTGCAGGGCTGAAACAAGCGAGTCCTTAGACCCGTTTAAGATAAGAGTAGTATCATCAGCATATTGACTTATCTTAATTTCCTTGTTGTCTAGAGAGAAACCCAGTGTTTTAGGACTTGATAAAACACGAATTGCTTAAAAAGCTTTACTGTACATCTGTCCATTCTTACACTAAAATTTAGATTTTGGGTTATTTTGCCCTAGAAAAGTGGATGTAAAATTTAGCTGTGTCTTTATCAGATATATATAAAAGACACTCACTAAAAATTAATTTCTTTTGTATTTCCTTCATGAATTATAAATGAGTTTTTTAAGCAAGTTAATGCATGGATGGTCTTGTAATATTCTTGACTGTAAGAAAACATTTTGACATGTACAAAAAACAAAATGAAAACAGCAACAACGACAACCACATATTTTGCCTCAAATGCGAAGGCTGCAAATAAACATAAAAGGTATCAATAAAAGGCAGTGAACATACCATCGATATTATTCTTTAGTTTATTGTGAAACATGGAGCCAGACTCACAAGCCTCAAGGTAGAATACCATCTGCGAGAAAAATATACACAGAATGGGTCCAGAAGGTTTCCTTCAGTAAGCTGGTTGACACAACCATTAATTTAATACTCTTTCATGCATTTTTTAAATATAATTTGTCTCCCAAAAAAAAATGGTGACAGCCTTGAGAATTTCCAAGGGTACACACTGTAATAATATTTTTAAAAATCAGAGATTCAATGAAAATAATATATTAATGAAGCTAAATATATTTAAGGGAGAACACATTACTAGCAGAAATAACTTAAACATGGTGAAGAAAAAGCTTAAAATAATAAATATTGACATACCCTGCTGTATTTTTTGTTTTCATACATGTAGTTGATGGCTTTTATCAAGTCACTGGCCATAAGCTGAAAGTAAAACAGTGAAGTTGTCAGTGAATTATCCAGTTTTACCTCACAAAAGGGCTGTACTAAACACAATCATGTACATGCCACTTCCAGTTTATATGTACAAGTTTGATTGTTGGTCAATGCCACATATTAGAAACACTTAGTATTCTGTATTAGTGGAGCAAAAAAAGATGTTGAGACGTAAATATGGCTAGCACTAAATCTGTATACTATTTGTGCAGTCACTGTGTTACATCTGTGTTACTCTGCCAGAGTTACTACTAAATCAACCTATGACATCAACTCTAGATATCCACTTTATTTACTTGGTAATGGGACAACTTTTCAATTATTAGAAGGGCCAAACAAAAGGCAAACTAATTAATGTACAAGTGCAGTAACAAACTTGTTCCAGCCTATCTCTGCAATATGTTTGTGCAATATGTTCATGTTTATGATCTTCCTGATGCCAAGGGAAAACCATCCCTTCTGAAACCCAGAACTGACTGCCTGAAGTGTAGCTTAAGTTTAGTTATAATGGTGCTCTTCTGTGAAACAATCTTCCTTATGAACTGCATACAGTAAATTCCCTGGATCTCTTCAAGAGAAGTGACTTAATATATTCATATGGATTTTTCTGAATAGTACTTCCAGGCCACACAGCAAATATTTAAACCAGTTGTAGAGGATTTTTATATATTTTCTGAATGATTTTTAGTATCAGCAGACTTACAGTTAAGAGCACTATCAAAAAACAAAATCAGGAAACCATGCAATGGATGGACTGCTAAATAAGTGAAACTTACTACACGGATTGGAAAAGCAATCAATCCAGGGGCACCATGATCAGTGAAGTAGATGAAAATGTGATCATTTGGTCCACTAAGAATGAATCAACAGGTCATCAGTCATACCGTTTTTTTTTTTACAGGAAATCCTATAGACAAATACAGTAGGTGGGCAAAACTATCCCTTTCTGAAGGAGGAAAGAAATATGGTATCCCTGGAAGCTTTTAAGAGAATGATACGGAAAAAGGACATGACATCAATCATAGAAGGATGTGGAAGTGAATGCTGGTTATGCTTGGGTTGACTGAACCTTTTATGTACTGGTAGTTTTTTTTTCTCTGCTAGCCTTTTTAGTATTCTGTGTATGTCTTAAGTAGTTAGTCACTGTGTCCTCAATTACTGTAGCACCAATAGGTGTTAGAATGCACAGACACTTTAATAAAGGTTATGTACATGTACATATGTATGCATGCATTTATGTATGTAATGTATGTATGTAGGTAGGTAGGTAGGTCTGTAGGTAGGTAGGTAGGTAGGTATGTTGCACTGTCCTAATATACACTCAGGATGCAATGGTGACCTTTCCATTCATACAAGGGAAAATTTAATACCTACTGTTGAGTACTACCAGTAATTTGAAAAAGTCTGTTTAAAAAGATAAAAACTTGCTGACCACTAGGGGGGCACAGAACTTTGCAAGAGAACGAGTTTGATAAAGCCAGTTTAAAAATTTAAATAACACTGAAACAATATCCAGTAGTTCAAACAATATTATTACCATCAATAAAAAGAGCAATAAATAATTGTTTTTTTGTTTTGTTTTGTTTTGGCATAATTACATAGACTTAGTGTAATGTACTGTGCTGTTCCCTACCTACACTGTACATGTACAATGCAATTTGCTCTCACCTGTCAATCACTTTACCACTGCCAATTCCCTTCATGGCCTCTTTGTCTCCTTTCATGATATTTAAGAAGTTTTGTGGATCCACTTCCTTAAAGTTTGGATTAAACAATCACAACTGACTATACATACATGTAAGGTTGTTACTAAACAAAAGAGCATTTGTGGATTAACTATATAGCACTGTGAATAACCCATGAATTATATTCAAAATCAATTATGGTAGCTATGTTGTAGTTCAATTTGCACCTTGGTACAATTTGTTTTTGTACCGGTACTGAATAAATTGAACTGGTACAAAATATTTTGTACCAGTTTATTATAGAATTTTACAGAACAGTTTGTTGGTTACTTACAATACTATTATTTTTTGCAGCACTTGTCTATCAGGAATAAACTTTAGTTCTACTGTGGTTAGTTTTTACTTACAGTCATCCCTGGCTAGTGATTCTTCATAAACCTGAGCCTAGGGTTAGGGTTAGGGAAGGGGTTGAGTTAGGGTTTTGGGTTAGGGTTGGTATTGGGGTTGGGGTTGGCTTTAGGGTTAGGGTTAGGGTTAGGGTTAGGGTTAGGGTTAGGGTTAGGGTTAGGGTTAGGGTTAGGGTTAGGGTTAGGGTTAGGGTTAGGGTTGGGGTTAGGGTTAGGCTGCTCATTTAGGATTTCTGTGTAAATAAAATTACTTTTTTCTCTATCTTATACTGCCCTTCCATTGGCATTATTTGTAGTCATTATTTCATGATTGACATTTTGTGATTTACTATAAATTGCTTATGTTTGGAGAAAAATCATTTTACAATAAATTTAAATTACCTTAAAATGTTGTCATTTTGTTGTCTTTTATACATAATCATAGTTTGTTTTCTTTTCTATAGTGATTGTTTCATGATAGTCATGTTTGGATTTACTGGAAACAACTTAAGAAATCATTTTACAATAAAGTTACAATATTATTCTTCATAATGTTGTCATTTTGTTGTCTTTTTGTACATAATAATCATCTTTTTTTATTGATTGATTGATTGATTTTTTTTTGGCTAGGAATAAACATTTCAATTCTTTGGAGTACTATTTCTATGAAAACCCACTTGCTTTCTTACAGGCTGCTGTGAAAGATATTTCAGTTGAATAGTTTAATTGCACATTAGTAGCTGTACAGGGATATAACCTTGTCGGAGAAATAAGAGTGTTTATTTTCCCATACTGGGTGACAATTTGCACAAAACCACTTTCTTGAATTGAGGTAATTTTTCCCAGTAACATGTTGGGGTGCAGTGGGCTTGTTTTGTCCACTTTGTCAATTTTGACTGCTACCATGTCAGCTACTTTGAACTTGGGCTGTTTTTTCTCTTGCTTTCGTTTTGTTTGATTCACCATGGCTGCATTGCATTTTGTTTGGTTTTCAATTATTTTTTGTCGTTTTCTTGGTGGCTCTTCTTCATCTTGTGGCTGGGAACTGTTTTCAGTGCTTTCTTCCAAACTGTTTTCTTCTTCTTCTGATTGGCTTCCTTTGCTCTGTTCATTGAGCTTTTCCCTGTGGGGTTTGATTCCGTACACGGCTTCATAAGGGGAGAGTTTGATAGCTCGGTGGTAGGAGATGTTTCTTGTGTATGAGGCCTCCCTTGTGTACTGGCACCATTTCTTAATGTTTTTGTCTGCTGTGCTCACTATCAGTGACCTCATGTCTTGTTTCCAAGATAGGTTGCTTCTCTCAGCCCCTGCGTTGTTGGAGTCCGAGGTGCACCATGTGCTAATTCGATGCCATTATCCTTGCAAAACATCTTTAACTTCCTATTTTGGAACTCTCCGCCATTGTCGGTAATTACTTTCTTTGGAAATCCGTAAGTGTAGCAGTACTCTCTGAGGTTAGATGTTACTTCATCAGCTGTTTTTTGATGTATGGGAACAACTGTCACAAACTTCGTGTGATGATCAATTATGTTCATTGCCCAAGTATGTGTCTTCTTGCAATCGCAGGGGGTATTTCGAAAGTCCATCAGATCGATCTCAATCAGTGACAGGAATTCGGAAGAATGGAGTGGCTTGGTGACTATTTTGACGTGGCTTGTAATGGTCTTTTGCTCTTGGTGAATTTGGCACAAACTCACAAATATGTTCACAACTCGTACGTTCACTTCAGAATAACTCTCATTGATCCACTTTGACGTTATTTGTCTGCCTCTATGGGCTGTTCTTTGATGCGCCAAAGTCAGAACGTCATAGAGTTGACTCTTCGGTACAACTACCTTTTTCTCGGTGGTTAAGATTTTCCCTTGATGGTAGGACCATTTCTTTCTTTCGATTGTTGTTGCTTGCCACTTCGTCAATTTCGTTGTATGGTGATTTGTATTGGAGTCGCTGACAGCGTTCTCGGCTTGGCTTTTCAGGAACTCTTTGGCCGAGTCATAAAATTCGTCTTCAATGAAAAGAGTTATTTTTGAAGTACTGCGTTTCTGACTCTGTTTGTAGGTCTCTAATTCTTTGTAGAAGGCTTCTTTTGACACACACTCCATGGTTGTTTGAAGGGATGTCAATTTCAGCCACAATATTTCTTTCGAAGTCTGAATTGGTAAGTTCTGCGCATGTGTGCATAATTAAGTGAAACGAGAAGAGCCTAGGAACTCAAGTAAGAATTTCAATGCAATTTAAATGAAACCTTCCAACAGAATCAGTGGTGGCTCAGTGGATAAGATGACGGATCGGTAAGTCAGTAATATCTAAGGGTATGTGGTTCTAATTCTAGTAGGTACAGTGAAAAATAAAAGAAAAAAAAAACATGTCTGGCCTCGGAAGGTAAGGTCAACTGAGGTATGTAATACTGAGAGGACAGGAGGTGGGGAATGGAGAAACTTTCTTTTTTATTGTTGTTGTTTTTTTTTTACAATTGTCCCCCCAAAAAATACCATGCCCCTTTTTTTTAACACACCCCAAATAAATTAAATCCCTTTTTAGAGTGTTAGATAAATGGGACTGGTTTAAAAACTTTTGTACTGGTACAAAATATTTTGTACCAGTTCAATAAATTCTGTACCAGTTCAGAAAAAATTGTACCAAGGGAAAAAATTGAACTACAACAGCTACACCTGTAGCTTAATTCTAGCCTGATCTGGTACTGAACATGTACTTTCCTGTGTTATATAGCAATACAGATTGGGCATCAAATCATTGCAACAGTTTATTTTTTCATAATTTGGGCAAAACTGTTTTTTGTAAATGGTTGGCTCGAGAAAAGTTTGACAACTGAACTCAACTTTGGTCTTACCTTTCCCGTATAGTCTTTTGGCACTCCATGATACACATCTTTGCCATTTGGCTAAAAAAATTATTTAAAAAAAACGTTTTAACTGGTGGTCAAGAACAAAATGTAAGTAACTGAAATGCTAACAGAATGACATTCATACAGTGAAATCTGTGAATTACTGACACTAACTACAGCTTGGACAAGTCAAGCAATGCTATTAACATTGTGTGGATATAATAATCAACTTCACAATATTATTAAATATACCTTATTAATTATGATTCCTGGTGTTGGATTCCTGAGGAAAAACAGATGGAGTGTATCATACAATTTTTATATACGGTATACTTTCTCAAAATTAAATTGATCACTAAAATGGCTCTATTATGGCTGCAGAATCTTTTCTAATTATAAAAATTATGGACATCATTCACGGATTATATAGTTGCTATTTGTTAAGTTTGATAAGCAGTTGCCATTGGCCTTAAAAGAAGTTAAACTTACTGACTATTGTAAGCAATGTCATCATACATCATCACAACAATGTTTTCATCAGGAATGCCATTCTTATGAAGAATCTGATAAGCGTGACAAGCATCAGCCTTGAACAAACAAGAAATTGTTAAATTTATCAGAAGTCCATGCACCTATCATCGGCCATCCAAATTACACTTTTTATGGCGACTTATGGGAAGCTTTGAGAGACCGTTTTCCCTTGTAGGTGGGAGAAATGAGGGAGGTTTTGTTTCCAAATGTCTTGCACCAGGGGAAAATCGGGGAGTTTGTCGAGAGAAACAAGTCATTTCTAGTTCTTTTAAATGAAGTACAAAACCCCACTGTGCTCAAGAATGCGGGCTCTTCTATGTCCTCATGGCAGAAATGGCGTGCTCATCAGGTATTGTTATGAAAATCCATTTCCATCTTGTTGACAGTTGACAAAAAAGAGAGTCATGGGAAGAGTAAACAAGAATAAAGTTGACTTCAAGCCAACTGTGACTTCCTAAATTGTAATACTGCATGTGGATTTTCACAAACATCACATTTTCCAGGTGTAATTCTTCATCAGCGTAAACTGTTTTCCAAATTGAAGCCAAGTGCCCAGTTGCTCGAAGCATGGTTAGCCCCAACCCGGGTTAAATACCACGACAACCTATACTCAAGCATATTAAGGCATGTCCCGAGCCAAATACAGGAAAAATCTAAAGACAATCACAACTCCCCACAGATTAACCAAAAGATCACCAAACTTGGCGGTGATATAGAACTTGGTAATCTTAACGGGTTTCTGGCTTAAAGTCTTCAAACCATAGATCGTGCGACCTACTATGATGTTTAATTACAGAAATCGAAAATTCAAAATGGGCTGCCGAGTTTACATACAATGTCTATCAAAAGCAACGTTCTTATGACTGTGTGGTTATCCTCTACATGAATCTGTCCTGAATGGTTGACCTTAGTTTTTAATTAAAGGATTATTAAACATGTGACCTACGAAACCTCTTAATAACTTTTTAATAAAATAAGATGTTACACCATTCAGGACAAATATAGTATCTACCTGACAAAGCAAACAATTAACACATTTAGCTCCTAGTGACACTGAACCATTCTTGGCCCATCTGAAAAGTCATTCTGAGCACTATTGTGACGTCATTAAACACGTGACCAGCAAATGTATGACTTAAGGATCTTAAGGCTTCTACAATACTTGTGTTTTGAACTTCTGGCAACTCTGGGAGTTTAAACAACATTGCTTTTACAGAGGTTTACCTAAAACACGGAATCCGGAATCTGGAATACGAAATATGAAATCCGGAATACGGAATGTAAAGAAGTTTGGTAGAAAATTTTGACAAAGGTTGAACTCGCTTGGGTAATAACATGGTCAAAAATTATATGATGACTTAGCCTGAGTTTTGCAGCAATCAAGCCCATGAAGTTTATTCTAGGGCAGCATTTTAATACTTTGGTTTTGCTTTTAATAAACCACCTGATTCCTTTAAAGCACACAGCTTTCAATCACACCACAACGATACTAATCAATGTTTTGTGCATTTTGAACATTTTAAATTCAAATCATTTTAATTAAAAGCACCTTCTCTTATTCTTTTTGTCGATGAAAAGTGTTAGGCCTGTCCACAAGTTGACAGCAACTTTTTGAACAATTTTCGATTTTCGATCAACCTTTTTCGATTTTGAGCAACTTTTTTTCCGTTTTCAATGTTTTGTTATTGATTCCAGCTAGATCTTTATAAAAACAAGAGCTATTTTTTGCTTATTATTTTAAACACTTCATGACCAAAAAGCAGAGAAAAATCACTTTGCATATCTTGACTTAATTAGCTGTGGGAACGCTTACGCCTGATTGGTCATTGTCTGTTGCTCCATGCTGGAATGTTTGGGAACTGTATCGGCGCATACATTTCAGGTTGTCGAGTGGCCTTCGATAAAAGGAGGAACATGGGGCATTCTGGAGCATCCCGGTACATTCCGGAACATCTCCAAAAGACGAAGAAAGATCACTTTAAAAAAAACTTTAAATATACAGAAAAAAGAAACTAACACGAAATAAATATAACCCGAGAGATAAATTGGAGAAAAAAAGAAGACAAAAAATATTTATTACAAAAAACAAAAAAAAGACTTTTATAAATGCCCCACCTGGAAATGATAGCTATGGGGGCTGGGTGAGGATTGTTTTAGCGTTTTCGTTTGCTTACAACATTTTCACCCTCATACAGTTGTACCGTCTTCTGTCATTGCTCTTTTTTTCGAAAAAACCTAAGTCAGTATGGTGCCCAATATACCTTGAAACTTTTATATAGGAACCTTGAGCACGCAAAATCTGCTGCTCTCCACTTCTGCTTGGTTAAGGATATCTACAACAACTGAGGACTCGGTCAGGCCTACTTTTACAGTAGGCGATAAACGTGGTTAATCTGCTCCAAGAAAGATTTTCTTCCCAATAGCAATGCACTTCACTCCGTTTTTGCAGCGAGGGCTGCACTGCATGGGCCTGTTTGTTTCTTAAGGTTAAACATGTACGAGGCTAGTGTAAAATCTCGCGGATCAGCTCTTTAAGTTGCATTTAATGATCCTGCATACGGTCTTTCTTAATAGTTATCCCTATATCCCTCCACATCGACTCAACTGGAAAGAACAAACCAAGACCTAGACTAAGACTTCACTCCTGTCACCTACCTCCTCCTGTAAGACATCTATCGTCTTCTTTGGTTCTTTTAACCCTCTTATTAATTCCAGTTTCCCTCCAGGGGGGGTCTGTGTTCCCGTGTTCCCTTCAAAATTTTAACTCTGTTCCCTTGTTCCCCTCCAAAATTACACCTTGTTCCCTTGTTACCCTTTCAAGATTAAATTTTATCTCTTATTCTTTGCATATACGTCCTAATTAACCAATCTGAACAAAAAAAAAATCACTGATTGAAGGTCTACAGTGTTGCTGATAAATTTTGATCATTATTTCTAGAGCTAGAAACGGTCAGAGACGAGTAGACACGAAAGATGGCAACAAAAACTTGCCAAAGAAATCAGAAAACAGCAGAAAATCTTCTATCACCCCCACGTTTATGTAAAAAACGTAGGGCCTTGTAATTTTTTGTGTTTGTTCCCCTGTTCCCTAACCTATTTGATGCTCCCTTGTTCCCTACGTTTTTTTTTCCTTTGTTCCCGTGTTCTCATTGCCAAATTTCACGTGTTCCCTTGTTCCCCCAAAACCCCTGGGGGACCCTCCGCGGTCTGAAGTCTCGTGATTGAATGAAGTCCGATTTAATTTAAGAACTAAAAATTGCTTGCCAAGCATATTATCGTCTGGTATTTCACTTTCATTAAGTGAAACAATGTGGAATTTTTACGCTCGGTCTTCTTTGGTATTTCAAAAAAGCTTTGACTTGATGGTTTACTGAACAATGTTTCGCAAAGTATTTTAACAAACGATGAAGCTTACTGACTGAAGACAACAATAATTCTATGCACATTTTTTTTTTCTATGCACAGATCAGTTTCACGTGACATAAAAGAGAAAATCAGTTATTCTGACACACGATATGACAAAAAACCTAACACCATCGAGCTCGATTTTGGGAAGATTTCTGCGAAAACACATTGGTAGGTAGCTAAGTCTCCCGTCACTCCTGAGGGGATCAGAATAAAATGAAGGCCCAAGGGGACAAAGGCAGAAATATTGCGCACGTACCTGATGGCGGTAGTTGTACCAACCGTTCGAGCCAGCAACAATCAGACCCCAGTGTTTGCCTTCAGCATTTTTGCCAACTTCTCCTCTCGCCGCGACAAGCGAAAGAGAGATGATGAACAGCTGTGTTAACATTTTCTCCTTGGAATACAACCTCGTGAGACCAAGCCCTCCAGCAAAATGTTCTGCTCTGCAAATTGCCGCGTAATTTGGCACCGGAAATTCTGTCCCGGCAAAAAGTCTCGTGATCTTCGCCTGAGCGAAGGGATTTCAAAACTTGGCCCATATAAAAAGCACAAAATGTCTCTATGACTACGGTTTTTTAAAACAGCGGTCTTTTCTTAACTCAAACCCAATCCCCAAGATCGCCTTTCATAAATTTTCATTTTCTTGTATTAAAACCACCAAGGTAACGCTAATTTCTTGTAAACTAATGTTGGAAAAGCACGATTTTTGACATGCTTCTGACTTCCAGATTTGCCACTGCGCTTTAGAAGTTGTTTTCATGTCGTCATGAAGGATGGTGAAACAGGGAATTCAGATATTTGCCCGAGCAAAACCTACGAAACAAAAATTAGCTGGGGTATGTAAGCTAAGTTCCTTTGTAGACTTCGAAATAATTATGTGACAGTGTAACAAACTGATTTAAAAGTATTTTATTTACCTTAATAATTAAGTTTTGTAATTTATTTTTTCAAATACAGAAGGAAAATGTAAGGTTTTCAAATCGTTTTTTTACCCAAGGAACTGGGTCACAGTAAAACTTAATTATGGGCTTAACATTGTTTGTCTGCAGGTAAAAGCAGGTCTGCAAGAAATCAAGCGTCAAAAACAGTTCATTTATAATATAAGAACTAAAAATTAAGAGAAAAAAGCTTGGGTTTTTGTAAAAAAAATTATTAGGTAATCAATATACTAGATACTTGCACACAAGAAAATTACAACACATCAGAAATGAAAATTATAGTTTTTAAATAGATCTGTCTCCTGGGTATCTCTTTCAATTTAATTTAATATTATTTTATTTTGATTTCATTTGATATGATTAACAGAAAAATGTTTGATACTTTGCTAAAATGATATATTTTTCTTGTTTTAAGTTCTTACTCACACTAAAAATCTGAGTTTGGTTAATTTCTTTCTTTTGAGTCTGGGGATCAAATTCTTAATTGTTGCAGATGCCAACTGAAAGAAGACAGCATGGTTTTCAATAAGTTTTGAAATAGCTGCCTAAGCTACCTAAAGTAGGCGGCAACCTGATGAATTAGTTTTCTTAATTTGAGTGAAAATACAGACAAAGTAGGCGGCGGTAAGAGGTAAATTCTGACAAAGTAGGCAGCGATTTTTGCCGGTTGCCGGCTTCTAATGAAACCTGAGACAGGAGCTTGTCATATTGCCTGTCACATACAGTGAAATATTAATTGGCAGAAGAGTTAAGTAGTCTCTGTCGATAATTCCTGTTTTCTTCTTTCTAGTCCTATGAAGTTTATGAAGATGACAGTGGAGTACCTTGTATTGCCTTCACTGTGCCAAAAGACCTGGCCGATGGCTACATCAATAACAAGAGAGAAGTTTATAAATTTAGGTTTGAATGAAGCTACATGAACTGAATGGTATTGTTTAAGAAAATTAGATAGATAAGTTCTAGATGGACTGGCCTAGGATGGAAAAATATTGATCATGATGTTTGGTTTTTACCCATGGCAGATGTAGGGCCAGTTAAGCCCACCACACATGTGAGGAAACAGCTCAGCAAAATTCCTTTTGAGGCAGTTAGCTCAGCCATATCCTCTCGTGTACAGCAAGGTTTTGTTGAGAAATTCACCTCATGAGGCCACTGGAGATCAATATCAAACATGTTTGCAAACATGCATGTGTGCGAGAGGATACGGCTGAGCTACTGTAACTACCTCACAAGGCGTTTTGCTTAGCTGTTTCATCATGTGTGCAGGAGGCTTTAATAAACTGCATACCATTATGAAATTGGAACCAATATTGTGCTCTATCCATACTCTCCATCACCCAAGGTTTCATTAAGGAAGTTCCAAGCCAAATCCATTATTTTTGAAGGAAAGTTTGATCAAACTACCTTGAATATCCAGTATAGGGGTTGGGAAGGTTCAAGCCCAAAAACTCTCTATGGAGGGGTGGACAGAGAAACACATGGTGATTTACGTTTCTGCAAAGTGCATTTGGAGTGATGCCACACAGTGGCTCTGGCAGTCTTCTGACATTTATACCTCTGATAGAATAATTTTTATGGCTTTTACGAGATGAAACTTGTTTCTGATAGTAGCAGATTTGTCAATACAGTTTTAAGATCTGAGAAAGCTACAAGTAGTTTTTCTGCCTTCCTTCTTCCTTCTTTCCTCACTTCCTTCCTGCCTTGCTTAATTTGTGGTGTTGTTTTGGTTTTCCAAAATAGGTTTAATAAAGTATTTGACCAGGACTGTAAACAAGATGAGGTTTTTGAAGACGTTGCTCAAGGAGTAATAGACAAGTAGGTTCATTTAATGGGAACAATTCAACATCCTTAAAGTTAAAGGGTTGAAGTTGTACAGTCAGTTATTGTTATTGTGAGCCTGATAATAATGGCATTATAACTTGCCAGTTAGTGATGTTATTTTCTAGGGAACCAAAAGGCCAAAAGCCACCACAAGGATGAGCAGTTTTTTTCCATTCATATTTTTCTTGTTAATGATGAGCAAACCTCTAGAAAATACCAGATGGGTGATGTTTTCTGTTCAATTTATGGCAATTTGGAGTTAAGGTTAAATTGTCACAAGCCAATTAGCCACAAAGTCAGTCCTCATCTGCAAAGCTCTGTCTTATTTAAAATAGCTGACAATTATTTCCATTTTGCACATGAAAAAACTTTTTCTGTTGCTCTTGGCTAGTATGTAACTTGGTTGGTTGGTTTTTTAAACTGTGATCTGATTAATTTTGAAGCATTTAAATGATTCTTTGATTGCAGTGTTCTGACAGGCTATAATGGGACAATTTTTGCATATGGCCAGGTACTAATAAAATTTGTCTTACCTAATTATATCCTGCTGATAACATGCAAATGTATATTGAATACACTGAGTGCTTTGTTGTGTTATATAAGCATACAGGAATTTTTAAATAACGTGAAATCTTGCAGTAACTAGTCAAGTGGAAAAATAAAAGTCACTTAAGGTGGCTGACACCGGTTTCCATCATTTTCCAGCACTTTTATTTTCATGGATCATCACAACAAATCTTCAGAAGTTGTTACCATTATTATGGTATCAAACAAATGCCCAATCATTGGTTAACAAGTTGTGAAAATTGTTTCCACTCATTAGGTTACTATAGCAACACTATAGCCTGTTAGAAACACCCCTTATTTTAGCTTCAAGTAAAAATAACTAGGTAAAAACAATGAGCACAGTGAATCCATTAATTTTATTGCTGAAAAGTGAAAAGTATTTCAAGATCCAACATTTGAGTTTGAAAAAAAAAACATAGGAGCTGATTAAGAGCTACCTTAAATTTTTGAAACTTTAAGGTCAGGCTCCGAATCTGCTCCTACAATTTTTTTAACTTTGCAAAAAGTTGTATTTTATTATACTAATCATTTCCCAACAATAAAAAATGGGGGTCACTGACCTTGTTTTTGAGTTATTGTCGCTTAAAGCTAAAATTATTAAAATTAGGGGTGTATTAAACAAGTTATAGTGTTGCTACAGTGTATAACTTGTTAACCAATGATTGGGCATTTGTTTGATGCCACTAAAAGTAAACAATGTACAAAGATATGTGCTGAAAAATGATGGTGTGAGCCACCCTAATTCTTATATTGGGAAAGTCTCAATTCTGTGATGTCATGGAAACCACAAAATATTTATTGCTCCTTTGAAAAAATATAGAAATTGTGAAACAAACAAACAAGCATTGTCTCATTTTCAGACTAGTCTGAGACTCAATATCAATAATTTTTATGATTTATTATAATTATTTTTTAAGTTAAAAAATTGAAAGAAAAAAATGAATTAGATTGTGTTGATTTAAAGACAGGTTCTGGTAAGACATTTACAATCACTGGCGGTGCTGAAAGATATGTTGATAGAGGCTTAATTCCAAGATCACTGTCCTACATCTTTGAGTACTTTGAAAAGGTTAGGGATTCAGTTGTCATGGTGTGTTTAGATTGTATCAATTAGAATCTGAAAGATGTAAGTCATGCATAATAATGATGATGATATTTTTTGAGTGCACTATCTAAGTATATAAATATTCGAATGCACTTTACAAGATAGCAAGATATTTAACACTGACAAGTATTAACTTAAATGCTATTTACAACTAAATTAGAACTTACATGTACATTAAAAAATACGATAGGCTACATATGCATACATACTTGTAAAACTATAATTATAGTATTAAGATAGCATTTGACCATTTTTGTCTTAACATCCTTTCAGCACCCAGAAACAGTGTTCTCTACACATATTTCTTACCTCGAGATTTACATGGAAAGTGGATATGATCTTTTGGACCCCAAACATGAGGCATCTAAGCTGGAAGATTTGCCGTAAGTGTGGTGTACTAGAAATAGCAAAATTAGGGACCCCCCTTTAAAATGTCTATATTGTCTTCTGTTTTTTATGGTTCAAAAAAGTTTTTTTGAATTCTGAGCTAATTAGGGGCATGAGTTTTGTCCTGGTTTGCCATAAAAAACTGCTTTGCATGCATGTTTACAAAGACTTAATGTGATGGAAATCAGTTTGTGATGTCAAACCAGGAATAGACCCATGACCCATGACCCTTGCTAGCTCGGTCAAGTTTGATGGGCGTGGCTGAAGCAGGAACTTTGAACAACGATTTCAGGGCAAAAACACGGCGGAATTTGAAAAAAACGTTTTTGAAACCTGTAGCTATCTACTGTTTATGTACATACCAGGACCACAAGAAAATAGAAGACGATATAGACGCTTAAAAGGTTGGACTAGCAAACGTTTAAGTAGGTCCTATTTTTATGATATGTTACCAGACCACATCCATTGATGTACGGTAAAGAGATTTCTCATTTTTGGAAATGATTGTGATTACAACTGCGATTTTAACTTTTGATGTAAAAGTGTATTAAGGCTATTTAATTCCCTTGCAGCAAAGTCACCCTTTTTGAAGACAGTGACAGTAATGTTCATCTGAAGAATCTTTCCCTGCATCAAGCCAGTAATGAAGAAGAAGGTGAGAAATGTTTTAATTTTACCAACATTTTGCTTAGGATACCATCTTTACTGGTACAGCCACACACAGACACTGGACAGTATGTCCAGGATATCAGAACTCCCTTCTGGTAGGAATGCAGGGTTTAGTCAGTTAATCTCTGGTAGTCTTCTAAGGCCAACTTATTGTGGATAACTGCATGTAAGGCAGTTCAAGATAATTTGAATCTTTATATCTATTTCAGCTCTCAATCTTCTGTTTCTTGGAGACACAAACAGGATGATAGCTGAGGTGAGATTTGATTTTAATATTATTGTTTAATTGATTTTAATGAATTAATGTTGTTTTGATGCCAGTCTGTAGATTAGAGGTTAGAAGTCCAGGTTTCTTGATCTCTGGTTTTTATAGTGTTGTTAAGTAAATGTGTTGAACAGTTTATTACAGTATTTCACTTTGCTAGCCACTGTCTTAGACCTCAAACCCCTGGAGATGTGCATAGTGGAGTATTTTCTCTTAGTTCTCTTTCAAAGTTGTTTCGAAAGTGCCCAGTACTTCTGGATTAATTAACCAGATGTGGTTGTTTACTATATCACCAGTGAGGGTAGCAGGTGTGGGGGAGGGGTGGGTGGGTGACTATTGAAGTGATCACCCCACATCTCCCATTTCTCTTAGCATGTGATGTCAGCTTGAATTGAAATGACTTGAATGTTAATTAATTTTGTTTTATTCACAGACACCTATGAATCAAGCTTCCACCAGATCACACTGCATCTTCACAATCCACATTTCATCACGTGATCCAGGATCTGCAACAATTCGCCGAGCAAAGCTTCACTTGGTTGATCTTGCAGGGTAAGTTTGTGGCAGGCGCCAAAGTACTTGTTAAACAACTGATGATCTATTGGTTAAAGTCCAGCCCAAGTTAAATTGAGATTTTAAATCTTTTTAAAGGGAGGTCACACTGAATCACTTCTTACAGTTTCACGATCAGAACTGAAATAAATCAATGTTTGTAATTTCTTACTTACAGCTCTGAGAGGGTTGGGAAAACAAATGTGGGTGGTACCCTACTCTCAGAAGCCAAGTATATCAATTTATCACTTCATTATCTTGAACAGGTAAGGACTTCTTCTGCTTAATTTGTGGATGAAAAAACAAGCTGATTTTGAATTCATCTTTAATCACTATGTAACCTGTAGGTCATAGTGGCGTTATCAGAGAAATCAAGAAGTCACATTCCATACAGGAATTCCATGATGACATCTGTTCTAAGAGACAGGTATGGTGGTGTTGCGGTTTCTAAATTTTCAAACCAGTTCAAATTACATCTTCCTTTGTGTCAGATTCATTGCCATAATCTAAAACAAAGGGGCATAAATATCAAACTGGTTGGACAAGTTTGGAACCAAGAGCGAAATTAATACAAATCACAACAGTTGCATACATACTGCACTACAAGCAGTCTGGTAAAAGTCCCCCACCCAATGTTGTAAGGTGCATTTGATCATATCCAAATGCTAATTTGCACCAAACAAGTGATAAATAAATTTATTATTACTATTATTATTACTTGAGGAAAGAGCAGGCTATATTACTTTGTCAAAAACTGAGTGATGCATAGAAAACTAACAGATGATGTAGTAGATGAGCAAGTTTTTTGATATACTTCAATAACAGAATGAAAAGTACACAAATGAAATATTTTAGACAATATTAAGTTGAATTGGGATTAGTAATGGATTATCCAGGGAGGGTATCAGTTTGGATTACAGGAGTTATAGCAGCCTTCAATTTAGACTAATTATTAGCTTAACCCTTTCACCACCAAAGGCCTCCCCTTTGATGAGTAAAATCGTCTGGCGTTAGTCAGAGTAAAATCTATAAAGTCCCTCTTGGTGGTGAAAGGGTTAAATTGAAGGCTGTAAAGTTCTCTCTTTCCTGTCTTGCTTTCATGAGTTATTTTTAACTTCTGGTGTTTGAAATCTCTCCTTTTTACTTTTGTTTCAGTCTTGGAGGAAATTGCATGACCACAATGATAGCAACATGTTCCCTTGAAAAGAAAAACGTTGATGTAAGCTAAGTTACTTGCTGAACAGTTCCTGTGGCTTTGATATATTGTACTGATTTCACATCATTCTAGAACTTCCCATTCAAGTGTACCATGTAAAGGGTTTTATTATTCAATGCATTGTGACAGGGTCCAAATATGATCTTAGCGCACTCAATATTTGTCATACTTACTCAACAGATATCCTGAAATATACATAATTTTGTGTTGCTGAGAAAAATGGCGGCTTTTCCAGTTTTTTTTTTTTTTGGCAATAAACGTAGAAAATTGTGCTTTGTCATTAATGTGTTGAATACTAAAACCATTATCCTACTCAGTCTTGTGGGATATTCTGTGTGATTTTACAGGATAATTGTTAAATATCTTTCATAACAAATTTGTTGTCCATTACTTTGCAGGAATCCATTTCAACATGTAGATTTGCCCAGAGAGTGGCCATGATTAAGAATGACGTCCTTTTGAATGAAGAAATTGATCCTAAGCTGGTCAGTTGAAGTATTAAACGTTGTTAAAGGAACTCGGTCACGATATTTTGCATATCATAAGAGACATTAAAAAACGTATTTAAATAAGATGAAACAGTGAAATAACAATTTGTCAGAGAAGATAAGCTCCAAAGAGACAAGAATAGATGCAAGTATGGCGAGGATGGTGAAGGATGGAGAAGATTGAAATTGATTACAAATCACCTTTTTGAAAAAATGAGGCTAAACTTTTCAAAATCCAAAGACCGTGACGTAGCTCCTATAACAGTAAAAACTTTAACAATTAGCAGTTCGATCGATAACTTTATTGAATTGTGTAGTGTTTATTCCTTAGCTGATAGCACAACTCAAAGCAGAAATACAGAAGCTCAAAGATGAGCTGGCAATGGCCACTGGACAGGAGTACACAGGCGAACTAACAGCAGATGAAATGGACAGGTATAAGTAGAATTTGAATTTTGTTGTAGTTAAAAATACAGTGACATGTTTTCGTGTGTGAATCTGTGCTAACAGCTTGGTATGGTTGTCCTTTCCGTTCAGTCGAGAAATCACGTAACACCCCCTCCCCAGTGCCCTCAGAGCAATAATTTATCATTTCATGTTCAAGCAAAGGTTTGCACACTTTGTTAACCAGCTTTGCATTTTTACTTGCCAGTATTCTTTATTCTTTATTTCGCCATAAACCGCACAAAACGGTAAAACAAAGACCGCAGTGAAAGTGCCCCTTAAAGTCAGTCCTTAGGAAATGTTCTATGTGTAACACTAAGCTGCATTTTACTGTTTTCTGTAGACTGCGTGGGATGGTCAAAAGTTACATTGAAGATACTGATCCTGAGTCCGCCCTGAGTGTTGGTGCAGACATGAGAAAGATCAACTACTGCTTTCAACTTCTTAAGGTTGGTCACAGACAGGCCGTCCTCCATCTTTTTACAAAATGTTTGTGTCAAGTTTCTCCAAATCGTAAAAATTTAGGGTCTCCAAGAAATGAAGTGTTTCATTTCCAAGAAATTCGTCAGTAAAAAAAGTTGTTTGCAAGTTGAGATCTCAGTGTTCTCACACTTTTGGCCTTATTTCAGAGTCACGTGTTGGACAAGAGCAACAAGAAACCATCCCCACCCCCGCAAAGGTAACCCTTGTCAAGTATTTTTCTTGGCCTTGTAAACACACGTTTGCATCTGTATTGTATGCGTGAACGCGAGCTCTGAACTAGCAACTTTTTCAAGAGTGTGAGCTTTCTGCTGCAGTTTGTAATAAGCTCCTTTTGCGACAGTTTTTTTTACCATCTTTAGCTATTAACATGACGATTATGATGGTGATAATGACGAATTGATGTAGTACTATCTTGCTTCACTGGTTCAATGGCGTTTTGCTTTAGCTGAAAAGTCTAAATTAAAATGAACACTGATGCGAGCTACAATACTCCATACTTGCAACTATTTTGGACTTATTTTGTATGCATTTTTTTACTTCAGTCAAACCCCTGCTATGGACGGCGGATTTGATAGCAGCTACCTGGGTAATCACACTGAACTGAGCAAACTGAAAGAGCTCATCCGACAGCGAGATAATGAAATCAATATCCTTTACCACCGGTTTGAAAAGAGGTACTGGTTTAACAACTGGCTGTGTTGTGGATGCATGAATTGGTTAACGAAGGGTTATGTGTTACTCGAATCTTAGAGGGTGCTTTGCGACGCGTGCAGTTAAACTTCAGAAACAAAGTAATCTTTAATTGTAACAAATTAAAATATGCAATTTGCGCATCACGCAGATCCGTAAAATAACCATGATAACTTACTTCTATATTGTCTTAAAAAATTTGGACATCTGTTCCATGTTTAAATATATATTTGTTAACCTATAATTACACTAACTATTGTCTTGAAATAACTTATAACTTAAAGCTCATAATCTTTTGTTGACGCGATAAAAGTGTAACAGCGAAAATATTCTTCCGATTGTAACTAAATGGCTTCCTATCCTCTGTTATAACTTTCAAGAATTAAGCTTGAAATAAAATTGAATAAAAATCGAAAAAGTTAATGGGCCGATTAGGAGTTGGAAATAAGCTAAAATGGTACAAAACGTCTTCTTGAAACATGTAAAAACCAGATAATCAGTAAGCAGAAGTGATCGAAACCAAAATAATGCCATAGTCAAAAGGAACTCAAAAGTTATTCTATTTCAGATTTTCGCGCTGTCATTGCCCAGAACAGAAAGTATAATATGCAGTCAGACCAAACACTGTTGTTTCAACCAATCGTACTTTGAGTTTCTCGAGCTCGTTTTTGAGCACCCCACACCAACCCATGTTTTCACTGAAACCGCTGGTCACTAAATGTGGTTTAGGTCGATGTTATCTAATGCCTTCCCGTTTTTCCATTTTCCTTCACTCTGCTCCGGTTACATTTTACCCGCGCTGGTGGTGTGGCGCCCGTGATACTTTTTCCCGCGCTTGGCATCCTTAATATTTCCCGCGCCTAGTAACGGTTGGCGGCTGCGTGATTTCTTACGATTGACGCTTTTAGCCAATCAACACTTAACGCAATGCAGCCATACCCCTGAAATAATTTCGTACTCGAGAGTGAATTTATGAAATTTCGTTTACTTGAAGTACTGGTGTAAGATTAATGTTTTTAAAGTTCGTAGCGTTATATAGGTGACGAACTGTTGCGATTAAACAGTTTTGATTGTACACATTACACGAGAGAACCGTCTAACTTTTCTCCAACCCCCTGTTTCTCAGGATAAACTGGGAAACAACCGGTCTGACTAGTTGCTACGCATTGCTAGCGAGCGGGACAAACCTGTTTAAACTGGAAGAGTGTTTAGAATTCACCAGTGACGATATAGACCGCCACAGTTATATGCAAGCTTCAGGCGCGGACGAGGACACGTTTATTGGACAGATGGACCATGAGGCAGCCATTACTCTCGCTAAACTATCAGCGGATGTGGAGTGTTTCACGCTGAGGGAATTAAAACAAATTCACCGGCGTTCGAGAGTCGCTATCGAAGCTGGAATGACCAACAACTTGCACATTCACAAGCGAATTATGAAACTGTTAGAGAGACACGTAGTGGTTGATTCGGAAGAGCAAAAACTGCGCCGATTAGATATCGCTCGCAAAGAAGTAGTGACTAGTTATAAAGCAGCTTTGGAACGTTGTTCCAGTTCTCATGACAAGCTCAGAGACGCTGAGAAACAAAAACTGATGGCAGAGGAGGAGTATATTGAGGCCATGGTGGGACTCAACAGAGCTGAACAGGAGAAAAACAGGGTTTTGTCTGTGATTGAAAAACAGCATGTGAGTGGCGCACGACGGAGAACAACTTCTATGTAAATAAAGAAAGACGATATAATAGGTTCAGTCTGTAGCTAACGCGCCTTTAAGCAGCCAGTAGGGTCAATGAGAAACGTGCTTCGATGATTTGTTTGCAAAAAGGAATGAAACGGAAGCAGTAATACAAGGTAGAACAAGTCATAAGGTCGCATTACAACATTTGATCTTTCTGTCTGTCGTTAGCGCTGTAGCACCTCAGCAAAAATTCCATACTGATGACGTGAAACTTCAAAGAATTATCAAGTGTTCCTGATTGATTAAAATTGTTTCTTCAATATATTTTACCAATAACAAGTAGATCCTAGATCGAGGAGTCATCGCTGTGGCAGAGGGGCATTTTTGCGACGCTATGAACTTTGCTACGTCTTCTTGCTTCACTGGAATCAATTTTTAACTTGACAGATAATGTGATAAATCTTCAAACAGCAATGAGACTTATTTCATCCGGTTAAACTAATAAACATGCCTTGGTAAAAACTGACATTAAAAAGTTCCTTAAGTATGCTGTGGTGAACATATAAATTTCCACCTTAAACGTCTAAAGGTGCACGGGAATTGTAGTAACTGCGATAATGTTTTGGAGGGGAGGGGGGGGCAGAAGCTATTAGGGTTGAAGTGGTATTTTAGCTTTTTATAAAGCAAACTGGGGAGATATTTTTGTAATAAAACTCAAATTGCTAAATAAAAATGGAACAAAAGCTAAATCTTCAAAAATAAGACTTATTTCATACGGTTAAACTAATAAACATGCCTTGGTAAAAAAACTGACATTAAAAATTTCCTTAAGTATGCTGTGGTGAAGATATAAATTTCCACCTTAAAAGTCTAAAGGTGAGCGGTAATTTTGGTAACTTCGATAATGTTTCGGGGGGGGGGGGGGGACAGAAGCTATTAGGGTTAAAGATGTATTTTAGCATTTTTATAAAGTAAAATGAGTAGCTATTTTTGTAAAAAAAAAAAAAACAAATTTTTAAATAAAAGTGGAATAAAAGCTAACATTGGCGGACTATAAAACTGTAACAGCGAGTTAGTCTGTAGTATGCCATTGAAGTTGACATTTCAGCGGCAAAACAGGGAAGAACATTATCGTTACCCTTTCGGAGAATTTCTGTCTAGCCCAGTCTAAATGATCTTTTCAGAGACTTCGGTATTTCATGTTTGCGGGTAGCCCCCTGCCACTCCCTCCTCCTTTAAGATTGGTTTCTATTTCTTTTAGTTGCGAGAAATTGGCGGTACATCTTATCACTTTCCTTCATGTCCCTGCTTGCTCTTTTTAAGTTTGACTTTGTTATGAGAAAACAGATATTGATCAAAATTACACCATCCCGTGCTTCGCGCCAGTGTCCGGTCATGATATGCTTGTTCATCGCTACAAGACTCTCCCTTCACCCGTTACGGTTACATGATTTCCCGCGCTTGGCACCCGTTGCATTGTTCCTCACACTTGACACCTGGGTTTCTCGGGCTTTCAACCTGTTTCATGGCTTCGTTTCTAATTCTGATTGGCTCAAAGCGTTGTATGCTTTTGTTGTCATTGGTCAGACGAGATTAATTCGAGTTGATTGAAAACTTGCTGTACCTGGAGAACCAGTGCACTTGAAGCTGGTAAAAACTGCCACCGGTCGTTAACAAGATAAAGATTACAGGGGGTCGGGAGGGACGCTTTCATCATCGGGTTAACGTCCGAGTCGTAGCATGACTTAATAATTAATTAAATACCAGTAGCCTTAGTTGGCAAAATATATTTATAGATAATTTCTCTTCACATCCTGATAGGATAGGAACTGGTGCGCCGTTACGAGAAAGCAGAATAAATTTGATCGTTAATGTCTTGATACTTTTTATCAGTCCATTCTTTATGTTTTGTCAAAGAATAAAGCGCCGCCTTGTGGTTCATAAGCGAGGTGTTGGCGGGAAGCGGCTGCTCTGCTTCAATCGTGATTGAAACATCACTGAAAACCTGCCGACACTCATGAAACGTTAGTGTAGTGTATGTGTTGTGGTTCAGTGTTATCGTTGGTTTAAATTTATTCTCTCTTTGTTTTAAACTAATTATCATACATTAGCATAAATTACCATAACCAAAAACAAAGAAAGAAAAAATGAACCAAGGATAGAATTGAACCCCAGCACTTGCTGTAGTTGTAGATGTAAAACAGTATTTTACTCCTTAACTATAGCTTAGACATCTTAGTCGGCATGCTGAAAAAAGAGAAAAAGCGCACCGCTGATCTAGAGATGACCGCAAGACAGGGAGGGGGCCGATTTCAAGACGGGACGGGCGTGGCAGCAGATGGGTTGAGACGAAGCGCCAGCCAACCCCTGAGTGATGATTCAGAAAGTGAACTGTCAAACCTGAGGTCTTCCAGCAGAGCGAGGGTGAAAGAGAGACCTTCATCTGATACCACTGAGGTGTGAACCAGGCATTCAGATGAAAATTACTCAGTACCAGGAGCCCATCACTAGGAGCGTTCAACGGCTCTATATTCCTGTCACGGCGTTTTCACAGACCAATTTATTTTTAGATTGAATTTCCCGCCAATATCAGACCCCAAAGGAGCCCCGATGACCAATCATGAGTCGCTGTACGTGCCACAAGTATCTGCACGTGCAAATCCTTAGTTTTCGCTCATTAAAACTGTTGTTTTGTGGCTCTCTCGTGGCCGTTGCCGTCCTCGTTGCCCTTTTTCGCGGGAAAAGATAGTCTAAAAATAGATCGGTCTGTAAAAATGCCGTGGCTTAATATGGGAGTTGTACGCTACTAGTGACGGGCTCCTGTCAGTACTCATTATGTTGAGATTTGTTAGCCTCTCTTGAAGTACACCTACCCCCCCCCCCAAAAAAAAAATATTTTTTCGCTAAAATAAATTTTTGCACATGTTCGAAACGCACTGCACCTTTTGTTAGCCACTGAAATATTGACTTTTTATAGGCTTTAAAAGTTACGAAATCTAGCCATCACCTGTCACACGACTGAGCTAGTAAGGGGCATGGGTCTATTCCTGATTTGACGTTACAAACTCATTTGCATCGCGGTAAGTCTTTAAAAATGCATGCAAAGCAGTTTGTGACGTCAAATCAGGAATAGACTTTCGCCTCTTCTGACTCTGTGGTTCACCAAATGATGCTTAGTTCAGTCGTACGTTTTGAAGCCCATACAAACGTCCAAAACTGGAAATAAAGGCTAACTGTTTCTGGAACAGGTGCAAAGTTTATCTTAGCGGGAAAATATTTTGGGGTTATGTACCAGTCAATTCCAAAAGCGCCCAACCCCACCCCCCCGCGCAAACACCCGGGCATTTGACTTTTTTGAAAAATTTTGGTCAAATGCCCCGCTGTGTTTCCAGTTTAGACGGTCAAATGCCCCACCGTTAGGGCTTCAAAAGGGGTCAAATCCCCCGCTGTTGGGGACATATCTTATCCCAAACCATTTCCCACGTGTATAATGGAACGCTCATTCAACAGAAGAAAATTTTTATACAGTTTGTTGCCAAAAAGGATCGACTCAATACGTGAACTCGGATATCCAAAATCTCTTTAAATTTAACAGCTCCAATTAATTACAGGTAAAGGTTATCTTTTTAATACAGAAAAAAGTAAACAATTCAGAAAACCTAAAGAAGAGAACTCAAATCAAGTGTAAGCTTTATAAATCTAAAGCAGATCACTCGTTGCATGAAGCATTTTGTCACGCTCCCCGCTCATAATAAATATTTTGATCTATTCCAAAAAAAATCGCTTACTTACCTTTGCAAACGAAATCTAAAAAATTGCTCGCTAAAACCCCTTTTCTGACTGTTTTGTCCTCACTCCACACTTTGAATAAAGGCATATTGAATTATTGTTATAACAGAAGCAGAGCGAAGGGTGAAGGGAGCGAAGCGGCTCCCGTGGTGAATCAATGAATTTTCGCGCGAGACGCGCGAAATCCTTTACATGGCGACCGTTGACCAGTGTTTAGCCGATAGTCAAATGCCCCACCGGGCGGGGACTCATGTCGGGTCAAATTCCCTGCTGTTCGGGGCTACCCTCTGGTCAAATATCCGGGGTATGCCGGGGGGGATGGGCGCTTTTGGAATTGACTGATACATTAGGGGCACTTTAATGATTACCCTCTTGAAGACTGTTTTTGAGCAATGTGATATTTCCCTGTAGAATCGTGACCATCCTCAAGCATCAGGTGAGGATTCCAGCCGCCACAGACCTTCATCTGCTTACAGAAGAAAGCTTGGTAGGTATAATGAACTGTCCAGAGCTGAAAAAGGTTTGGAGTTTAAACTTCCTTTTTTTTCTTTTTTTCAGACGAGATGTCTGTTGGACGAAAAGAAGCTTTCGAGACTTTCCGTCGGGATTACCCGCACAATGACACGATAGAAGAGAATAAACAGACCTTAAAGCAAAGGTAAATGTTAGTTTGGTCCGGCACAGTTTACCTAAGCTCAACTGGCATGCAAATCTTTATCATAGACCTCATACGTATTCTCCGTATTGAGCTGGAACTAGCGTGCACACGAGGCTTAAACGGGGGAATCTCTTCATATGTACATGAATCCCCCCCGCAAGAGCCTCCACGTCGTGCTAGATCCAGTTCAATACAGAGAATACGGATATTATAATCTACCTGGGAATCTCTTCATATGTACATGAATCCCCCCGCAAGAGCCTCCACGTCGTGCTAGATCCAGTTCAATACAGAGAATACGGATATGGTGTATTTTCGTTAGATGTCCGTTGAGGTTGGGCTACCTGTGGTTTGGTAAGTGATCCCTTCACGTCCAGTTTTGATGCTTTGTTTTTTCTTCAGATATGCAGAAGCCAAGAGACTTGGAGAGCAAGTGAACATGTCACGACAAAAAATAAGTAGGTTTTTTGCAACCGAATTATAATCTAACACCCTTGTTGCCATTGCTGTTTACTCGGTTTTTTTTTGTTGCAGACTCGATCAAAAGTCAAATCGAACAGCACAGAGTTCGTCGTTCAATGCAAGGTAGAGTGAAACCAGTGAAATGGGACATCTTAGCGTGGTTTATGGATGAGTGTCGAAAGTTAGAGCGCTTTTCAATTGAGTGTCGTAAAACCAAAACCAAAGCAATTACTCTGACCAATCACAACAGAAGTAGGCAGTGCAATGAGCCAATCAGAATACGAAGCAATTACATGTAGCCGACGCAAAGCGCGGGAAAATACGCGCGTACAAATCACGATTGGTTTTCGTTTTGCTTCTCATTGGTTGAGAAACTGGCGCGAGTTTTGCCGGCCAATCACAGAGCGAAGCAATGCAAAACCAAAGCAAAACCAAGACTTTCGACACTCAATTTTCGACTTTCGACACTCAGTTGAAAACTGCTCAATTAGCGTTTGCTTTACTTCGCTCTGTGATTGGTTATCAAAACTCACGCCACTTTCTCAACCAATGAGAAGCAAAAGCAATCGTGACTTCCTCGCGCGCATTTTCCCGCGCTTGGCGTCGGCTACATGTAATTGCTTCGTATTCTGATTGGCTTATTGCACTGCTTACTTCTGTTGTGATTGGTCAGAGTAAATACTTTGGTTTTAGTTACGACAATCATTTGAAAAGCGCTCTGCGGCAACGGTGGTTATGGTTGGACAACTACTCTCCTTTCTTATTATTTTACTTTCAAGGTTTCGTGAATGGTATGGAGGAAGATGAGGAGGTTGATCCAGTAGAACAGAAGTTGAGGCGTACTATAGAGGAGGAAAAAGCAAAGTGAGTTATATAAGCAAATTACACCAATTTTCCTGCTTTTAACAACAGTTACACGTTTTGCCGCGCTTGACAGCAGGCAGCAAACATACCGCGTTTAGCACCAGTTGCATGTTTTCCCGCGCTTGGCACCAGTCTCCTGCACTATTTTTAATGAAAAGCACCCTTTCAGCCGTGGCGCATTTCCTCTATTTCCCGCGCTTGACAACCAAAAAACGGTTCTCATGGTACTAATTAAAGTGTCGCCACGTTTTGCTTCGCCCACTCCAACGCTTTACCACAAAACTGTTCCGTAGTTTATAGCTTGGCGCTTGATTTAATTTTGAGGTTTCGTTACGTTATTTGGTCATATTATTGAATTGCTGTTGTAGAATTAATTGGATGTCTTTTCAACCAGGTACAAGGAGAGTTTCACGCGCCTCCGATCTCTGAAAACTGAGATCGAACATCTTCAACATCTGTTGGAGAAAGCAAAGGTCAAGATGCAGAAGGATTTTGAAATCTGGTGGGCCGAGCAAGCAGCCTTCACCCAGGTACACAACGTTATAGGCAACAGGGTTCTAATTTAAGATCCATCGAATCTCATTATTCTTGTTGGCTTCCCGTCATTTTTTTTCGTGAGGGATGTGATTTTTCTGTCAAGTTGAGTATCGCTGAGGTTCGGTAATGTTAGGGAATCGAAATCCAGGAAAAGAAATCACGTCACAGATAGTTGTGCAATATGCTTGTTAGAGACCCAAGAAATTATCCTTTTCTTCTTTTTTCCTTCTTAGCAACCCGATGGAGTCAGAGCGGCTTGGAGAACCCCTCCGATATCCCCCGTCCGACCGCCGTCTGCCCCTAGGAGACGTGACCCGGACCCGGGTGGTGCGTCCAATACTGGAGGGGATGAAACCTCCCGCAGCACAAGGCCAGCGAAATTCGTATCTAAACTACGAACGGAAGCACAGTTGGCCTCTTCAGGTTTGACGTCTGTTAACCGGCCTATTCGCTCCTCCAGTTCAGATACTGGACTCAGTAAGTTGTCCACATCGGCAGCAGTAGGTGTAGGAGTCGGTGATCATGTAATCCCGGGATATAATACGCGTAGTAAATCAGGGTGAGTCTCAGGCCCGGTGCATACGTGTCGAATTCAATTAAACTAATTGAATTCGACAGAAATTCGACGTCTGAATCAGCTGCCGAATTTCTGCCTAACGTTCGACTGGTCATGTCGCATTATCCGGCGGAAGTGCGGCACCGATTCATACGTCGAATTTCTGCCGTGTTGAATCTAATACATAGATTTACATACTGGGCCTTAGGCAGGATCGGTAAACTTTTCTCTCATTTTCTCGGGACAAAAGAAGCACATACAGAAGTATAATTTGCAGTATGAATTAAGTGCGGCACATGTGCGACGTATGTGGCAGTTGCATTTCTGCCACACTTAACTGAATTGAATTCGACACGGCAGAAATGCGACGTATGAACCGGTCCTCAGTCGAATTGGAATTGATTTGTCCGCACTACTGGTGCTTAAACGTGATCGTTTTTACTCGTTAATCTAACCAATAAACGGCTATCTTCCGATCTCTTTCAGTTCCGCTAGTGACGTCACTTCCAGCTCGGGATCAATAAAGTTAACAGGTGACAGCCGAGCGGATGCCGACATCTTGGCTTTCATCAAAGCAAGGCAAAACCTTTTACAACAGCGAGGTAGGTTGCTTTTCATGTAGTTTGCCTGAATTTTCTAATGTTTATCTCGGAATACTCATGAAAACTAGATAGAAGCAAGGGACTGTCTGAAGATAGGTTAGAGTGTTCTTAAATTAAATTGGATTTTATTATTGTAAATATAGAGTATTTTCACATGACGTCACTGCGGCCATGTTGGTGTCCCAAACTAAAGCTCTGGGAATTGACTCTATTTTATGCAAACACTTTCTTTTGTTTCAGTAAACCAATATGGCCGGTAGTCACGTGAATGAAAACGCTCTATAGATTTGAGTTTAAACTTTAAACTTGCTAGTGTAGTTTTCACTGTTTTAGGAGCACCTCATTTAAAGACTAAAGTAGATAGGCTTAAAAGCAACACAGATGTCTTGATCTGGAACATCTTGATTTGAACATACAGTTGATCAGTTGTAAGCTCAACAAGTGATATTTATAACAGCAATTGCGATCACTTGATTGAGTCACAAGTCATTTTGTGCCTCTACAATAAATGCTTTACTGTCTTGATGGACGGCCGCTTACAAGGAATTGAACTCTTCCAGAGAAAGTAACCAACACACAATCGAAGGACAAACCGGCCGGACATAATATAAAAACAATCCTTCACGTCTTCCATTCTTGGCCGTGATTCTCGTTTCCGCACTAACCAAGATGCTCGAATGTTTGTCGAGAATGCTGCATTTACATTCACCTTGTTTCGTTATTCCTTTTTTTAGGTCATCGATAGCAGTTCTTTCTGTCACAGGTGAGGCCGAAATCAGAGCGCTAAGGAACGAGGCTAAGCTAACGCCACACGCCAAATGACTCGCTCCACTCCACTGCTGAAGTGATACTAAACTATAGCAGGGTGTGGCGTCAGTTTGTTGTCAAACAAATTTGACACAACGCTAGGATGGAAGGACAAGATACATCTCTTCCTTTGGCACAAAAAACCCGTCTTGAAAACAACTTCCCTTGGGTGTGCCTCCGCCCCCATTTTACCCAAGTGCTGTTAGGGCACATAACCGAACAGAACTGAACTGGACACACAAGATGAGAATAACGGAAGATCGCCTTGCTATGTTAGCGCATGTTCGCACACTTTATTTAGGTTTCGTTTCGTTTGTTTTATTTTAATTTACAAATTGGTGAACGTTTCATGTGGTAATAAATTTACAAAACAAAACGCTAACATACATACATTGTCTAAAACGCCTTCACGGTTGAGAAGGCGAAAGGAATTCTCAAATAAAAATATCTACAGAATATATGGTGGTAATACAGTGGTTTTGTCTCATACAAAAACTAAATGTACCAAAAGCGATAACATATGTGATTAAATCAACTCATTCAACTTGGTACCGGTAAATATTGACAACGGCGGTCATATTCTTATTTAAACTAAGTAATCAACAAAACTATCAATTTATTTAACTTACAATATGGTTTCTAGTTATATATCTGTTACGAAGTTTTGGGGGCTTTTTTCTATCACATGTACGAAGTTATCTTTAGAGAAATCAAAGCAAACCTGAATCTAGATCGATTCAAGCAAATTTCGCACGGTCAAATCAGACTGTAAAGTCCCACGTTAATGCGTTGCTGTGCTGAAAACTGGTTTGTTAAATGATTTGGCTCAAACTGAACTATGCTTCGCGCGCTTAAAGAAATAGACACTGGTCGCTATCGTACATGAGTGCGGCTCAACTAAAGCGACAATATATTTGCAGCATTTTATTATTTTATGCCGAGACTCAATTGCTTGCTGCCCAAAACACAATAGTGTAAATAAAAAAATTATAATAACGTCGGTTAGTTCACAAGTGTCTAAACTAACAGAAATATACGATTTAAAAACATACAAAAAATACAAACGAGAAATTCAGGGATATTGAAAAACTAAATAATATATGTTTCCAAGATACTTGCTACCGATCGAGTACGTAATCTAAACTCGCAAACAACTTTTAATTTATATTTTTCCCAACGAATTTAGATCCCATAACAAACCTCACCAATGTTTTAAAAAAAGTGTACTACCATATCCCTACCTGGCTAGTTATGCTGCTTTTTAACCTTTTTACGGCAAACTTAACGTTTCTAGCTGTATAATTATAAACACAAAAGGCTGCTTCCCAGTATAAAGGCAAGGAAAACAATTTGCTGATCGTAACAAGATCTACAAATCAAACCAAGTTTCCTATGAGGAAAACATTATCTCACTTAAAATTAAGGTGACTAGAACAATGCAGTAGCTAGAAAGATAAGAGGGTGATCTGCCTCGCATTGCCTTAGTTTGTAGGTGGGTGATCTGTCTCCAAGTTGGTAAGGTCTCTGGGCCGATATATGTTTCCGGTTTTTTGACATAAAATGAGAAGTAGCATTATTTCGCCCCTACCCTAACATACACTTAATCCCTCTCACCCCACCCCTGGATCGTAACCGATTCTCACACCAAGTCTTCACTAAGGAAGGCAAGGGGAAAGCTTGAACTAGCCGTCTCTCAAATTTGACGCGCTAACGAGAAGCATATCCGGTAACTCTGGTTACCAGGTTGGCAGGCTAGCCAGGTCGTCTGCTGTACTGTCCATTACTCTGAGCTAAATTTATATAAATATTCTTAAGCTTTCTCTTTATATTTTTCCTGGCGCGAAACTATTGGATTCCCATACTCTCCTTTCTCTTTTCTACTTCAAGTCTTTCAATTTTTTATCAATTTAACAATTACCGCGTTCTAAAACTTGGTTGCCAACTTCGGAGAAGCTCGCTCGCGTTCGGAAACATTCTCGACACGCCGAGCCTGTTTCGGTGGAGCCGTTCGCCTCCGACCCTTCATTTTACTCAGTTCGTCGCCAAAAACATCTCCAGTCCGAAGAGCCGAAATTAAATCGTCAAACTCGCCCCTGTTATCTCCACCGGCGCTGGGTTTTCTGTTGGTCGTTTTCTTCTCTGGTACTGAATTGTTGTGAATAAGTTTCTTTGCAGCTGACCTTTGTCTGTCTCGTTCTTTTTGCTACAAGGTGAAACGAAAATACATATGAAAACCAAAATAACACTGACTGGACTCGTAAACTACTGTAGCAATGGCGCAATATACATTCTTAGTTTTGTCTTTCTGTCTAGTGCCTTGGAGTTCACTTTGTTTCTTTGCTGTTCAAGGAGATTACACCAGTCGAGCCCAAGAATGAGACCCCTAAGTTAATCCACTCAGATGAAGGCTATGGTGCAGTACTGTCCTGTGATTCTGTTTAGTGGTTCTAACTTCTTAGTCTGTGGATGAAATCCTTAAGTGTGACCATTCAAATGAAAGCTACTGAGTAGTACTTTCCTATGGTGCTGTTTATTATGCTGTACAAGGTGGCTCTAACTTTTGAGTCTGTGGATGAAATCCTTAAGTGTGACCATTCAAATGAAAGCTACTGAGCAGTACTTTCCTGTGGTGCTGTTTATTATGCTGTACAAGGTGTTTCAAACGTTTGAGTCTGTGGATGAAATCCTTAAGTGTGACCATTCAAATGAAAGCTACTGAGCAGTACTTTCCTGTGGTGCTTTTTATTATCCTGTTCAAGGTGGTTCTAGCTTTTCAGTCCAAATAATTGTCTTAAAACATTTTTTTACCTCGGCCATGGCTCGCGCTTTTCTTTCCTCTTGTTCTTTCTTTTTCTTCATTTCGGCGTTTTGATGTTTGGCTTCCTGTGAACAAGAACCAAAAGAATAAACACTTAGCAAACGAAACACCTAAATGTGTTTCCTACGCAACAACAAACCACCGAAAGATCGACCTCACAACTAACAAATAACACTGACTTACCGCGAACGACACCAAAAATGCAGAAAATAGGCCGAAAAACTCATCGGACTGAAACTGTTTGGGATCCTCGCCAAACATGGCTACTGCTTTGGAGTACTAAGCAAGATAAACACAAAGAGAACTGTGAGTAACTAACAAATCGATAATGATTACTCGACTGACTGACTGACTGACTGACTGACTACCTGGCTGGCTAGCGGGCTGTCCTATCGACTAGCTGACTGTCTAGCTGACTAAGATGCAATTCAGAAGACAGGCCGACAGAGAGTCAGACTGGCTGACCTAACCTGCTGCCTTTGGCTAAGCTGCATTAATTGTATTAGTTCACAGCTATTTGTAATTACCTTTTGCTTCATATCTTTCCAAGAATCATCCAACTCAGAGATTGAGAACTGCGCAACTTTCACAAACGAGCCCATGGACTCTACAAACTTGTCGCCGTGAACACGTTCCTTCTTTTTCTGTTGGAATTCCAGCTCCTAACAAGTACACAACGCAAAAAAAAATGCTGTCTAGAGTTGGAAAAAGCTTTTGAAATTCAACTCTCCATGTCTTCTCATCTGCTTACCTTCTCAACCTCCTTTAATTCTTTTTTAACGGTAGCAGCTTCGCTTTCTAAGTCGTTTAAACTAGAAAAGAAAACAAGAAAAAAATTTAAGCTTGAAGGCTTAACGCGGTTCAGGCAAAATATAAGAAAGGAAGGGGCTGGACAAAACGCGATCAGGGTGTTGAAAAAGAAATCTGACGGACGTACAGCTGTCAACAGTGCATGCAACTTACTTGACTTTGGCGGCTGTTCTGACATGCGCGAGCTCTTCTTCCAGTTTAAGGACTTCGGGATACTGAAAGAAGGAAAAAAGGCAAAGAAAATAAATTCCAATGATTAGTGTCTTAAGTAATGCGGTGTTCACTTTGGTTTCGTGTCCGCTGGCATTCCGGCGTAAAAATGCTCTAATCGGTCAGCAGGCCTGGAGGCAAACCAGAAGCGATAATGACAAGTTCAGACCTCACTTGAGTACCGTGTCTTATCGCGTTCTCGAGAAGTGGATTTATGAAATTACCGAAGACATAGGCTCGATTTCCGCCGCTCACTCAGGTCCGGAGTATCCTCCCAGAGAAGAGACGGCTGGACGCGAGCTTCTGACTGGTGGAAATTAATCATGTCTCGTCCATGCCTCGACGACCGTCTTTTAGGGGGGTGAGCGCGGGCTCGTGGTAATTATGGCGGCCAAAACACAAATTTTTTTTTCTGAACACAAACTTTGATACTTACCTTTCTCTCTAATACCATGATAAGATAGTGGAGAAGAGTTATTTTCGAATTTGAGCTGGACTTGGTGTCGATAATCCGGTTTAAACTGGCCAGCTTAAAGCCTAAAAATACAAAGAAAGAAATAACTTAGAAGATGCCCGAGCCTGAACCAGTCCTATATTATATTTCCCACGTGACACTCAATCCTGCCAAGCAGAAGAATCTCCATTCCCTATAACACGCCGTTCTTTTTTACACGTCGTTTTTTTTTCTAGATCATACCGTTAAAAAATGATAGTTTGTGCTTGTGAGAAGGAGACATTGGTCAACAAATTATTTATTTTCGCCTTCCATTCGCCCCGACACAAACACACGCATGCAATTATGAAAACGTTTCCTATGGTGAAACTACAAAAAGCCAAACGCTGGCGCAATGAGAAGGAATATAAACTACTTTCACAAACAAGTTAACTTTGTCAACACGGCACAAATTTATCAGGGATGCTCTCACCGGAAGCGTTTCCTCTGGCTCCTCTGTTCATGTAGTTTCCAAAGGCAAGAACAACTTCCAGCAATATTCTAAGTCTTTGACTTCTCTGAACTTCTTTGGAAGCTTCCAACACAGCTGCAGAAAACAAGAAATAGTCGGCGCAATTTCTAGGCTTGAATGTTTAAAAATTATTTCCCCTAATCTCGTCGCGGAATAGCCTCCCACGCAGACGTCCTCAAGGATTCGTCACGCATTCCTCCGGAGGAAAGATTGCGTGACGAGCCAAAAGACCGTCTGCGAAGGAGCCTAGTCGCGGAATAATCAAAGCTTGTTTTCTTCCTCACTGTAAGTAAGGACGTTTCAGAGACTGACTATGCAAAAATAATGAATGAAGAAACTTGATTCTGATCAGGTACCTTGCACTCTTGGTTTTACTTCGCCCATTCTCTCGGCGAATCGTTTCTTGTAAAACAGCGACTTGAGCCTTTGTTCATAATGAACAATTCTGCAAAAACAAGGACATGCATGTGAGTCGGTATACAGACAACACCAAAATCCAAACGCCCTGTACCTTCCAAGTAGGAGGAAAAGTCCTTGGCAACTTTCTAGTCATTCAAAGAATTTCTTCCTTTGCAAAAAAGGTCTTGCTTGTGCCAGAACGTCTTCGTAGTACCAATTGCGAATTACAGAAATGGTTTTTTAGTACCAAATACGCTTTTTGGCGTTTAGCAAAAATGTCTTCTTAGTCCCAAATACGGCTTTTGGCGTAGAGCAAAGATTTCTTATTAGTCCCAACTACGCCTTTTGGCGTATAGCAAAAAATGTCTTCTTAGTCCCAAATAGCTCTTACCTTGACATATCATATAAAAATCGATCTGCTCGAGCAAACTGTTCGATATTTTTGTTGTGCGCATTGAACAGATTCTTTTCGTCTGATGTGGGAACGTACTTCAGAAGCTAGAAACAAACAAACAGCAAACATTGTTAAAAAGTCTAGTTCTTCAAAGCTAGCAAGTGTACGAGAGGAGGTCCCTGAAACTCCTGGAAAAGTTGCCTTGACTACGAAATCGGCGGATTTCCGCCGATGACAAATATACTTAACAATTAGATTATGAGCTCGAGATTCGCGTGATGGCTGATGAGGGCGCAGCCCGAATCAGCTATCACGCATAGAAACCGAGAGCGAATAATCTAATTGTTTTAGTATAAATCTACCAGTCGCTCAAAACTGAACAAGTAAATCGTCTAAATCCTCCTCGCAGACACTTTGAAAACGCGAAGAAGCGAGTGCCATGCTGTTAACAACCGCTACTATCTATCACAGAATAGGTAGCGAGTAGCGTAGCCAATCAGAGAACGGCATTCGTGATAGAACGCTAATAGATTTATACTAATGATGCATAGAATGTGCACAAACGCGTTATTAAGGATTAAAACAGATAATAATACCTGCTCAACCATGTCCTTTGACAGCTCATCATTTTCATCGACAGAAAGAATGGCCGCTGTTATTTCTTCATCAGTCATCTTTAACTTTGTAAGTAGAATGCCGCAGTTCTACAAGAACAGATTAATCATCATAAAAACAAATAAATTATCGTCATCGTCATCGTCATTATGATAATAAAAAAATAATTTTAATAACACTACATGTGATAATAAAGCAAGAAATTCTCAGAACAATGAAAGAGTGGCACAACAGTCCCACCTGAGCTCGTCTGCTGTCAATCAGCGACATTTCTTTTGGTCTTGATACACTATCAACAGCATCCTTGTTGTCTTTCTGAATTGCAAAAACACGGTAAGTTAGCGTGACTCTTTCTATTAAAACCATTAACTTTAACAAGCACCTAATACCTTCTATAACAAGGGGTGGCGTTATAAACATTTTGGAAGCGCCCATTCCTTTGCATTGTATCTATAAGTGTTAGTGCTTTGTAGTGAGCCTTGGAAAAATAACTTTAGGTGCATGACCCTCGCTCGATCACAATGTTTTCCTAACATTTCTCGAGTATTGTTCGAATAATCAATCACTGCTGGTTTCCCTGTGACATGTTTGTGTCGCAATTTCAAACTGAACTCTTTTAAAACCAAGGCAATTTCTGCAGCCAATAAAACAGACACAAACAGAGCAATCAGCCAATCAGAATACGATTTACACGTCGCTGGTGCCAAGCGCGGGAAAAGGCACGAGTGCAAGTCAACCGCGGTCAAACGTAAAAAAAAAATAAGAAAAGTCTTTAAAGATAAGGTAAGAGTGCAAGTCGCGATTGACATTCAACTGAAAACCACTCTAAACACACAACCTATTACATACTTCCTTCCTTTGATAAGCAGAGAACATTCTGTCGAAGTCTTCAAAATCCATGACTGCAAATACCTGAAAATTATAAAAAAAAAACACTTTGTCAGAGCTACGAAGGAAAGGTTGTTTATTGCCACAGAAATTACAGTCGACTCAGGTCAAGCGTACCCCCCTAGATTGCATTAATGAGTTGATTATTTGAACACTGAACCCATTAGTCGTTTCGAATAATGCAATCATTTTTGAAATATTCGAATCGAAGTTCAGTTGCTGATTGGGCTATGTCCGTAGATGTGTTTGAAAAACGCGTTCGGCCAACAACATTCAGTTCTTTCTGAGGAATCCTGAAATAATAAATTTGTAGTTAATAAACACAGCTGATAGCGTACAGCGTTGTAAACAACCAAAAATATTAACGAGAATAATTGCTAAAACTTCGCCTGAAATCCTTTTATCACGAATACGTCTTCTACAAGCTCTATGGGATGTAGAAAGCAAAAAAAGGTTCTCGATAAT
>JAEMWC010000901.1:95000-162500 GCA_016490735.1 Pachyseris speciosa
ATTCTTCCTGTGATGAAAAGATGAAAACGAGTATGTACATGAGAAACACAAACAAATTTGTGTTATAAGAGAGCTTGTACGCGAACCATAAGAACCAATATAAACAGATTTGAATGAGGTTTACATTAGAATAGACAAGAGTGGAGCTCTAGCTTATGTAAATGCACGTTTGTGCAAGGTTGAAAATACAAGCGCCTACCCGCCAGGGGCACCCAACGAGCCAAATCAACCAAAAGCTGTAGAAAGGCATTTTTAAATACCTTAAGGTGTTTGAAGTCTGTTTAAAGTGATGTTTTCGTTAGCTAGAAGAATTTGATGTATTTGGATTCCTTAGCTGAAATTTTAATTGCCCGAAAATGTTAGGAAACAAAATCTTCCTTTCATAAAATGCCAGCTGAAATGAACTTTCCAATCCAAGTGCACTCCTTAAGCCTAAGACAAACTACCCTCCACCGAACATATAACTACCGAAACTTGTCGTTGGGTGCCCCTGAATTGCAAATTGCATCTGCCCAAAGAGGTCTCATTAGCAAAAGTTTGACTAGTGGAATTTCTGTGTCCCACAGGATGGTTTTGTGATTACAATCACTTACTAATTCTTGTTTCTTGTTCTCCACCTCTCTTTCCCTCTTTTGAAGTTTGGCTTTCAGACTTTCAACTGTAAGGAAAACAAATTGCAGTTTCAGAATCACATCAAAACTTAAAAATTAATGTTATTTGCAAGCTTAAAATCAATTGCTCACCATCTTCTCCCAATTCCTCTCTGCGTATTTCATCTTCATGTAGTAATCTGAATATATAAAACCAGTATGAAATTAATGTCAGTGTCAACTAACAAAAAAGGTACAAGATGTCATCTTGTACCATTTTTGTTAGTTGACACTTGTAATTACGTAATCACTAGCACTTTAATCTTATTTAAGGTTCGTTTTCATTCAAAAGTTGCTGTAACTGAAGAAGGTCTTGGACCGAAACGTTTTATTAAATTTTTAAACTTTTTTATACGTCAGAAGTTGTCCGTCCTCGCTTTTCTTTTAACCTTTTACACGCGTTCTTACTGATCCTCCTGACGTGGTGACACCTTTGTTGGCCTGAGAGACCTACTAACAGTTGTTTATATATATATATATATATATATATATATATATATATATATATATATATATATACACACACTATCACAAATGAAGATAACCCACATGTTTTATCTTCATTTGTGATAGTGTATGTTTCTTCATGAAGATTAACTGTTTGTGACTGATGCTTGTGAAGAGTTATATATATATATATATATATATATATATATATATATATATATATATATATATATATATATATATATATATATATATCAGGAGGATCAGAAGGAGGTCAGGAGGATCAGTAAGAACACGTGTAAAAGGTTAAAAGAAAAGCGAGGATGGACAACTTCTGAGGTATATATATATAATGACCAATAGTAGCAAGATTTCAATATATATATATATATATAGACAAGGTTAATTTGGGAACAGAAATCAACAACTAAGTAATTGAGTGAAAATGTGGCTCAGCCAGGAATCGAACCTGGGTCTCCAGATTAACGGTCGGATGCCTTAACCACTAGGCCACTGAACCAACCACACTGGGGAACACATATTTTTACTGTACAACACATACACAGTGTGGCCTTATTTTTTTATGGTAAGGTGTTCCCCAGTGTGGTTGGTTCAGTGGCCTAGTGGTTAAGGCATCCGACCGGTAATCTGGAGACCCAGGTTCGATTCCTGGCTGAGCCACATTTTCACTTAATTACTTAGTTGTTGATTTCTGTTCCCAAAGTAACCTTGTCTGTTTGTATTTCTCAGAAATCCCTAATGAATCGCCATCCAAACAGGAAAAGGCTGGTGATCCTAAGTAATTAAGGCAATCAGTTGCTAATATATCCCCTCCCTACCTTACTGTACTATATATATATATTTCTGTGTTTTGTGTGACGGAATGATGCAGTGTGGTTCCTGTATCTTGTCTTGAAGTCGTTTTCTGTGAGTCTGATGTACGTATCAGAAGTGTTATTGTCCTTCTGAAACGTACATCGGACTCACAGAAAATGACTTCAAGACAAGATACAGGAACCACACTGCATCATTCCATCATGCAAAACACAGAAACTCCACCAAACTCAGCAAACATATCTGGTCTCTTAAAGACAAGAACATTGACCACTTTATTTCATGGCGTATCATTTCATCAAGCTCATCCTACAACAGCTCAAGTAAAAGATGTAATCTCTGTCTTAAAGAGAAATTTTTAATAATCTGCCGACCTGATTTGTCATCACTTAACAAACGTAATGAACTTGTACCTTCTTGCCGCCACAGGAACAAAGCATTGCTATGCAACAACTAAACATTTAATCATTTGAATTAACCGCATAATCACTTATGTAAATCTTATAGTATAAGAATGACGGTTATGAATATTCTTGTCATTAAAATCCCCTGAAGAGTGAGCAATCACGAAACAGGCTTGTAGGGATAAAAGAGTAGTTTTTTTCTATTTTTCAATATTCTGCTCTACTTTAACGTATCGAGCACTGTGTTACGGAATAATCGAAACATAGTTTTCCTATAGATATATATATGTAGACAAGCCAGTAGTTAATATGGACTTGTCAGAGTGAAAGTGACTGTCCTAGCTGCAAATGTCACACATTCTACCAGTTCAAGGTCTGAAATTTGTATTTACACCCAGAACTAACACTTATGCAACTTTCCCCCTGACGAGGAACAAACACAGCTCATTTTACTCACGTGTCAAGAATATAATTCACATTGATGTCTAGTGGAGCAACATCAGGATCACTGCCATCGTCCTCCTGCACTGCAATCTGCTGGATGACCCTGTCAATCAACTGCCACAGACGACGTGCAACACCATGATCATCTGTGAGTCAAAACAGAAGGGTTGGAAATTTAATGTTAAGATTGCTACAGACTCTGTTTTACAAAAACTATGAACATGGCTGGAGATGACTGAATAAAACTTGCCAGGCAGATGTATAATTATTTATACAAATTTGTACACTGGCTCTTAAATTTTACAGGTATGCTAAAGCCGAAGTCTTAGGTAGAAGGGCACCTGGGAATATGCTTCTTGTACAGGTGCAGAAGAACTAGCAAAAACATGCTCATTATTGTAGTGTCTTTAGAACCCAGATCCCCTCGTTAGGGCAAGAATGCCTGACTATTGTAACGAGAGAGCACGAGATACAATGGTGGATTAAATTATCACACTGTCTGGTTTAATCCGGTGGAATCCGTCTTTGTGTCAGACTAATCCGGTCCACAACAATTATCTTTTTCAATGAGGAAACTTTGATTTCAGTTACCAACTTCCTTGATGACTCACTAAACTCCTGGCTGGAATACAGAAATGTACAACAAAAAATGACAAGGAAAAGGCACATTCATGAGGACCTGTCAGGGTAAATTCCAACAAGTGACATGGCCCAAAAAGTAGAGACAGCACATAAAAAGAAATTCCGATGAGAGACATCATTCCCGGCAAAATTCCGACGGTGGCATCAAGGCCAAGAATTAGCTATTCAAATACCAACATGGGAGATTTTAAAATTCAGACAAGCGACATGGGAGCCCCCCCCTGACAGGGCCTCATTCATGTAATAAGAAATTACTCACTTGGAACCAGAAGCATGTGATGCAAAATGGACAGCAAGTGTGGGTAAGCTGATGTGGTGCTCAACTTTCTCCTCAGAACATCAAACATACAAGTGGCACTCCTAAGGTCGATGTAAGGCTGCAACAGTGAAAAACAATCATTTTGTTAGGATTAAAGTTGAAGTGTTAAGACTTTGTATAAGCCATACACCAACTGAAGGCAATTTCCACAGTATAACAAGGACTGTTGTCATTTGTAAATACCTGGCCATATCTCTTTGCAAGTTCTTTCTCATCATCAAGTCTCACAATGTCAAAAAAGTTCAAATGTCTGAAAAGAAGAAAACCTCAGTAAGATGTGAATACAATAGACCATTTCTGAATTACCTTTGGTCTCTTTTTCAAAGCGAGGCCTGGTGCACAACCATTCATATGAAAATGAGTTTAATTTGCATGGGAATGGAAACTAATTTTCATATGAAAAGATGAGCACCAGGACTTATTTTGACTTACTCATCTTTAGGCACACCAAATTAAAAAAAAAACATTAAAAGAAAAAAGATGTTGCAAACACATTGCAAACAAATGAAATAATACACCTTGACAGTCTCATTAAACAACAGTGCAACAAGCACAACAGTAAACAACATGTATCAACATGTGCAGCAGTATAAAGAGAGTGAACAAACCTGTCAAGAGTTGCATTTTCCAGCGTACGTAGCTTTTCTATCACTGGTTCAATTCCAAGCATGAGAAACTCAAACCGGAGATGAATACGAAATTCAAGATGTTCCTGTAATAAAACAGCCACAGTTACTTACTCAAATAAAATGTTTACCCCTCAACCCACTCATCTCTCGAACAGGTCATTCCATTCCACTGTCGCTTAGCATACTCTTCACTGCTTACCTTAAACTCTTTAGAAGGCTGTTTAATTAATTTGCACCCCTACCCTCTTTTGAAAGTCCTTGTCAATGCAGTCCACCCCAAGCCAGATCTACAAATATCAGTTAGACAATGGCCCAACCATAATTGCCCTGTATGCACCATGGATACCTCAATGCGGTTGGAGAAAATCAACCTCATTCCTGGGGTCCTCTTTCTTCCTCCCTCGTGAAAGTACCCTGGTTGTGGCTGGTCACGTGACTGCCAGATTTTTGCAGATTCCATAAAAATGATTAAAGGGAAGGCAGCAAAGTTAAAGATTGTCTCCACTAAGTCGAGGACCCACCCTCTGTGCAGATTTGATTTGTACACATGGACAGATGAGCAGCCACAACCAGGGTACATTCTCAAGGGAGGAAGAGAGAGGACCCTGGGAACGAGGCTGCAAGAAAATGTCCGAAGAAAAAAAGAAATTTTAAAGGTTCTACAGCCATAAATTTTCTGTATGCTGGTGGAAGTAAGTCTCACTCTGCAGCACGTCCACATTACCTTGTAATTTCAATTTAATTTTTAATTTACAGTGGAACCCCGTTAATACGGACACCATAGTCACATGCCAAAGTGTCTGCATTATTTGGGTGTCTATATTCAGCGGGTCAATTTAAGAGAAAATATTTTGACCTTTTTTGTTGTCGGGATAAAAACAGGTGTTATAAATGGGTCTCCACAAAACGGGGGTTCTACTGCAAGTCAATTTATACTACACAAATATCAATTATGTAAACTTTTATAAATCTGAAGCCCTATCCAACATGTGTCACTGCAAAGGGCTGTGACTTGCATGCCAAGGAGAAGGATGTATCAACTCACTGCGCCTGCACCATACTTCAGAGCTGCATTGATGAATGACATGATTGCAATTTTTAAGTTGAATTCCTCTTTGTGGGAACCAGTTGTACGATCCAAGTCATTTATCAGAGTCTGAAAAGTCAAAATAAACTGCTGTGTGAGAGACTAATATTTTTTTCAAGGAAGACACAAGACAACGATGGCACTCGTCCAGCACTCAAGTCCCAAGACACAGACTGGGTTAAATGCAATACATGCTTGAGTTCACCATTAACTCATTTTACCATGACCCTTCATGATTTCTTAGAAACCTAGCAGCAAAATCCTGCTGAGTGGGCCATACAAGAAGTGACTCATTTACAAAAGTTACCTTTGGTGTAAAATTAATTTATCATTTACAACTAGTTTGACTCTTACTTGCCATTATTCTTTGATTGTATATGTATACCTATTTATTTATTTTATTTATTTATTTACTTGATTGATTGACTAATAAATAAATCTATTTTGCTAAATTTTATTGTAAGTTACACAGCCCCCCTTAGCTAGCTTCGCTAAATGAGGGTTGTGTATTTCTCTAAATTTTAAATTTTAAACTACATTCATTTATAATGGCAATTAAGTTGAGAAAAAAAACCTTAATAATGTTAAGTCCTTTGTTTCAAAAATTTCAGTCCAAGCAAAAAATATGGGGCTGACAATACCATCAAGTACATGCACATACCTGAAATCTCGTCCTTTCCTCATTGAACTTCTGAAAGTGAGTCATAGCATCTAAGGCTTTCTTATGGCCTCCAGGGACGAGACATACAGCTCCCAATATTTCTAACACTGTTATAACAAAATAACAAAACATTGAGAATAGTGTGAAATATGCACTGTAAAATGTACTAATTTGCTCAACAATGGAAAACTCTGCAACCAAAGAGTTGCACTTTACTGATGTCAGTCAGTACACAGAAAATCAAAGAGTATGCACAACAGGTTTGAAAAGGTCATCCCTGCAAGAACTCACCTATATTACAGTCATGATAACTCTTACTTATTGATAGCAAAAGCCTGTCCTGTGCAATAATGTACATGCTTATATCTACCTATTCAGGCTATAAGAATTTTATGGACTGACCCTGTATTTTTGTTTTGGCATTCTCTGTACTCATGCTCTGGGCGATAACGTTTATACATGATGGGTGGGCCAGCACATGAGCTCTTCCATGCTATAAGAAAATAAATAAAAACAATAACTTCACCAACTGGCATCTCTAAAAGTTTCTGTACATCTGGCCTGTAATAACAATTATTATGCCACAACTTGCACATATGACCTGAACGTCGACTGCCCACTCTTTGTCCTAGATGTCTACCTTTAATGATGCTCTATGCTGCTGTTGAAAAGTGGGTAAAAGAACCAGCATAGATACAAATTTAAGTACTGTTTTGTCCTAATGCCTTGCTCCTTGCTTGAGTACAAGTTTATTGATTTGACTAAGCCATTGAGACTTGAAGGGTGAAGAAATACAGACATTATAGAAATATACAGTGTATGTTGCCAGCAGCTGCCAGCTGTAGCTACAACAGAACCGTTCTGTTTGAACCCGACAATTAGCTCACTGTCTTATGTTTACCTTTCTGTTAAGTTATATTTCGTTAAGGAAAGGCGTTTTTTTTGGTATGTAATCCTTTTCGTAATTATTTTCTGAAAGGTTCTACATTGCGTATACATTTCTAGATCTTTCTAGATTTTTCCATCATCGCGAGCTATCACGCGTACTTTAAGGCACACGATAGTACACGCGACAGCATACAAAACCCGATTTTTTCTGCTGTCGCAAGCAGATAGGATGTTGCCATCTAAAGGGTTGCAAGGTTGCAAGTAAGTTGCAAGTAAATGTTGTAAAAGGGGCAACAATTTCTGTTAAGGACGTTACAAGGACGTCACAAGATTTCCTTAAAGTTTCAGTGATTCTTAGGGCAGAACCAAGGTATTTATTTGCTTTAATTAATTACGATTAGTTACGCACTTTCAATCGTATTGTCGTAACAGTTGCAAGCTTATCGTTTGTACATGATCGCTTTATTTATTGTAATTTGTTCAATTCATTTCTTGTCAGTGTTATTGTACTTTTAAACTTAGTATCATTGTTTTTCAAACCATTTGTAAACTCTCAGTTTTAGGTTTTAACATTTTGTAATAACCGCGTCCTGTTATGTCATCCGTAATTTATCTGCAGCGTTTCTCACAGCGTTTGTGCATTTATTTCAGTTTTCACGGTGTTTGTTGACAAGTTATAAAGAAGAATAAAGTTTACAAACAGCAGTCGAAACTCGTTCTTTAAATCAATGGAGCTATAGTGAAAACTTGGTTGCATTTCAAGAAAACCAAGAAGTGTAGCCGCCGACAAAGCGACAAGCGCAGTGGAGTGTAACGTAAACAAGAAACAAGAATCAAAACAGGATCAAGAAATCAAGCAGGATCAAGCAAGAGGGATCAAAGGAGTAAATACAAGTTTAATTATTCTTGAAGGGGTGTTCAGTTATGAACGCTCAATGTTAGAGACATTGTCTTAGTTAAATAAGACTTTTGCTACCATTCGGTGGCATATGAAGGAAGCCATTATTACAGTAGTAGTAATTTACTTTGCTGCGTAAATTAATGTGAGGTGCTTTAGTTATACAGGCCTAATTATTACACAGCACCTTTCTGAGAGTAAAGTAAGCTGAATATTAGTTTTATGGTATCATTATTTGATGATTAAGGAAACTACAAGAGTTATTAGCTAGGACTTGCCTGCAAATGTCTCACCAGCGAAAAAATTCCGAAAAAGTTCTCACCTACAGCTGGGGATAATCCTGTCCATCCTGTCCAAGAACAAGACAGTTTAATCGAAGGAGCAGTCGAAAACCCCGCTGAGAATGGGCAAGCGTTTCAGCAACAACGCCAAAAGGAAGAAGAGATGACAGATGATCACCTCGCAAAGAAATTCAACGAAGCTTTCGAAGCGTGGGAATACAAGGCAGCAAGAACTGAATCATACCTCGAGTCGCAGCTGCCAGCGTCCCAGACAGAGAAAGACGAAAAAATCTCCAATTTAGATAATTTAACAATAAAACATTGCGATAAAACATTGCTTAAAAACATTTTAAGATTAAAAATTGCTAAAAAGGCGACGACGTTTCGACGTTAGCTAAACATCATTATCAAGTCAAAATATCAAATGAAGAATGATCCTCGCAGTTGTGAACGCAATTTATGCAATTGCGAAAAGAAGCCTGAAAAAAATTCAGGACTTCAACAGGGTTTGAACCCGTGACCTCGCGATTACCGGTGCGATGCTCTAACCAACTGAGCTATGAAGCCACTGATGTTGGGAGCAGGTCAATTGTGGGTTCATATGTTCCCCTGAAAGAAATGAGATGATTCATTTCATATATCATTCTCACTCATTTCTTTCAGGGGAACATATGAACCCACAATTGACCTGCTCCCAATGTCAGTGGCTTCATAGCTCCGTTGGTTAGAGCATCGCACCAGTAATCGCGAGGTCACGGGTTCAAACCCTGTTGAAGTCCTGAATTTTTTTTCAGGCTTCTTTCCGCAATTGCATAAATTGCGTTCACAACTGCGAGGATCATTCTTCATTTGTATTCATTTCCACAGTTCATATATGATTCATTTCATATATCATTTTCAAGTCAAAATATGTTAGAAAGATTTCGGTCTATAAATACTCAAAAAACAATAGCTGACAAAAATTGTTACGTGAGGAAAATAAAATAAAATATCAAACAAAAAGTTTCGCACTTATGGAGTCCGTCTGGGTATTTAAATTGGGCTTAAGATTCTTGATGAAGAGCATTTCAAAAACTAAACAATCAAATTTGTTCTGGCACTTTCTTAAAACTGTGAATTGACACCTTCATCAACGCATTGCTGAGCACAAAAATTTGGCAATCGAGAGGCATTTCTTAGAAGCTCACGGTAGTAACAACCTTTTGAAAGAAAACCAATTCACAGTTTTAAGAAAGTGCCAGAACAAATTTGATTGTTTAATTGGACTTAAGATTCTTGATGAAGAGCATTTCAAAAACTAAACAATCAAATTTGTTCTGGCACTTTCTTAAAACTGTGAATTGGTTTTCTTTCAAAAGGTTGTTACTACCGTGAGCTTCTAAGAAATGCCTCCCGATTGCCAAATTTTTGTGCTCAGCAATGCGTTGATGAAGGTGTCAATTCACAGTTTTAAGAAAGTGCCAGAACAAATTTGATTGTTTAGTTTTTGAAATGCTCTTCATCAAGAATCTTAAGCCCAATTTAAATACCCAGACGGACTCCATACGTGCAAAACTTTTTGTTTAATATTTCATTTTATTTTCCTCACGTTACAATTTTTGTCAGCTATTGTTTTTTTGAGTATTTATAGACTGAAATCTTTCTAACATATTTTGACTTGATAATGACGTTTAGCTAACGTCGAAACGTCGTCGCCTTTTTAGCAATTTTTAATCTTAAAATGTTTTTAAGCAATGTTTTATCGCAATTTTTTATTGTTAAATGTTTTTCAAAATCACTTCTTGTTCATAATTTAGATAATCTCTGTGAAAACGTTCACCAAGCTTACGAGAAGCTACGACAAATTCAACAACCAGCACAAGAGATACTACGCAAGGTGGACACTTGCGATGCTCTGACGCGAAGTCTTCAGTGTAAACTCCAGCTACAGTCTTTCAAAGACGAACGACAACACATCGATGAAGATAAAAGATCAGTCCGATGCAAAGCATCCTTTAAATCAGGAATCAGCAGACGTTCAAACGCTTCTTCCATTCTTTGTCTAAAAAGGGCCAATGCTGCTGCAGAACTAGCTGCAAAACAAGTTGAATTCGAAGCTCTACAAGCGGAGGCGAAGCACAAGGAAGAAACAGCCAAAATAGAGGCAGAACTTGCGGGGAGAAAAGCGCAGCTAGAGCAGATGGAGTTGAAGAAGCAAATTCAAATAGCAAGCGCAAAACTGACGGCTTATAAAGAAATTGAAGAACTTGAAGAAAACTACGGAGAAGAAGATGATCCCTTGCTCACGCGCACCAGTACAAGACCATTCCCTTTCCCAGGGCCCGCGCAATCCTCTCTTCAGCCGCACAGCTCAAGCCCACTTCCACAGCCCAATCAGCAGGCTCAAAAGGAAAATAACTATCAGTCTTCCCTTCATGAACTTCATGACCAGTTTCGTGACCAGTCTTTCAATCCTTCAAATGGTCCAATACCAAGAGCAGATGGTACAATAGCTAGTGCTGCCGCGATTGCCGCCGCGATCACCGATTCATTCAGTATGAGTCGCCTTCCGGTACCTGAGCCGACGACATTCAGTGGTGAACCCATGCAGTATGCAGACTGGAAGACATCTTTCCACACTCTCATAGACCGAAAAGGCTTACCTTCCAGCGACAAGATGTTTATTTAAAACGATATGTAAGCGGATCTGCTAAAGAAGCTATCAGTGGTCTCTTCTTACAAATCTCCCCAGAGGCTTATGAATGTGCGTGGAAGATGTTGGACGAAAGGTTTGGTCACCCCTTCGTAATAACAAAGGCATATAGGGACAAGCTACAAAGATGGCCAAAAATAGGTTCCAAAGATCATCAAGGCCTCAGGAAATTTGCAGACTTCCAGGCAAGTGTGGAAACAGCGATGCAAGCGGTCCAAAGCCTTAACGTCTTGAACAATTACACAGAGAATCAGAAGCTGCTCACCAAGTTACCGGATTGGTTGACTTCTCGATGGAACAGAGAGGCCCATAAGCACCTTACGCAATACAAACTCTATCCAGACTTCAAGACATTCGTAACCTTCGTGACTGAAGAAGCTAACCTGGAGTGTAATCCAATTTCTTCCTGGAGCGCTGTAAAGGAGGCTGAAATGTTCGACAATGTGAACAAAGGACAGAAATTGAAGGACGTCAAGGAGAAGAAGACTATTCTTTCTACCGATACAACCAAAGAACATTTCAAGAAGCCAAAGGGAACCCAACAACAACAGATGTATTGCGCATTCTGTAACAAGACGGACCATCATTTGGATGTCTGCTCAAGGTTCAGGACGGAGACAGTCAAGAATAGGCTTACGTTTGTTAAGGAAAACAGACTCTGCTTCAGGTGCCTAAAGAGAGGTCACGAATCCAAAGAGTGCCAAAGGAGGCTATCTTGCTCTGCGTGTAATAAGAAGCATCCTACTTGCCTCCATCAAGATAGAAATACCTCAGAAAGGAAAGAAGGCAGACGCGATGAGAAGGAAGAGAAGAAAGAAGACGGAAATAAAGTCGAATCTCCAAGCGTTCACAATTCAACTTCGTGTACCTCACAAGGGGTCTCAAGCACAAGCACCTCAATGATAGTTCCTGTGTGGTTGTCAGTAAGCTCCAAACCTGACAAAGAGCTTTTGGTTTATGCAATCTTAGACACACAAAGGGATGCTACCTTTATGCCAAGGGAGATTTGCGATGAGCTTGGTGCAGAAACAGAGCCAACGAAACTTCGGTTGGGCACCATCACCAGCCAAGAGCTGCTCGTTGACAGCCAAAGAATCTCAAACCTGCAAGTAAGAGGATATAATTCAGACCTCAAGATCCCTATTTCTACAGCATTCACCAGAATGATGATTCCTGCAGCTGACTCTCACATACCCACTAAATCCACGGCGAAGAGTTGGGACCACCTGCAGTCGATCGCAGACGAAATGCAAGACCTGTTAGACTGCAATGTTGGACTACTTATTGGATATGACTGTTCGCAAGCCTTAACCCCAAGAGACGTTATTACCAGCAAGTCCAATGAACCATATGGAGTCCGAACAGATCTCGGTTGGAGCATAGTTGGTACCAGGAGTGCAAACGGTGGGAGATCATTTTGCCGCAGAGTCGTAGTGAAAGAAGTGCCTGTTGTAACAATGAACGACATTGTGCGAGTGCTCGAGTCAGACTTCATAGAGAACAGAAACGCTAAGATGACCTCCCAAGAAGACATAAAGTTCTTAAAGATCATGGAAGAAGGTATCAAGAGAAATGAAAATGCGCATTACGAGATGCTGCTACCATTCAAGGAATGTCCGTTACTGCCTAACAACTGCTCCATGGCACTCGCTCGACTTGAACATCTTAGACGAAGATTCAAGAAAGATTCGAAGTATAAGGAAGACTACGCAAAGTTCATGGACGAAGTCCTAAGCATAGGTGATGCTGAAGAAGCCCCAATACTTGATAAAGACGAAGAAGTAAAGTGGTATATACCGCATCATGGTGTCTATCACCCAAAGAAGAACAAGATTAGAGTGGTATTTGACTGCTCAGCAAAGTTCAAAGGAACTTGTCTTAATGACCATCTGCTCAGCGGACCTGACTTGACTAACAACTTGATTGGTGTGCTGTGTAGGTTCAGGAAATATCCTTATGCCATTACCTGCGACGTGGAAAAGATGTTCCACCAGTTCTTTGTGAGCGAAGAAGACCGAAATTATTACGATTTCTCTGGTGGCTAAACGGTGACATCAACCAAGAGCCTAAAGAGTACAGGATGAAGGTCCATTTGTTTGGAGCAACTTCCTCGCCCGGTTGCGCCAGCTACGGTTTCAAACATATGGCAAGTCAAGAGAAGGAAAGGTATCCTTCAGCAGCCCAGTTCATTGCGCACGATTTCTACGTAGATGATGGACTGTCCAGCCTGGAATCTGCGGAGCAAGCTAAAGACCTCATCCAGGGAGCTCGAGAAGTTTGTAAGAGTGGTGGCCTGCGTCTGCACAAGTTTGTTTCAAATGATCGGTCAGTAATCGAATCTGTACCAGAAAGCGAGAGAGCAGCTGATATCAAATTGGATCTGCCTTCTGAACTGCTTCCAATAGAGAGAGTTCTTGGAGTCCAATGGTCCGTGGAGTCAGACTGTTTCGGTTTCTCTATCATTCTGAAGGATCAACCCTTGACTAGAAGAGGAGTGCTGTCGACCGTAGCGTCAGTCTACGATCCCCTTGGATTTTTAGCCCCCTTGGTTCTGAAAGCAAAAAGAATTCTTCAAGAGGTGTGCCAGAAGGGCATAAGTTGGGATGATCCTCTGCCAGAAGAACTCCAACCATGGTGGGAGAAATGGAAGCTAGACCTTCTGCGTCTAAAGGAATTGAAGATACCAAGATGTTTTGAGCCAAAGAATATAGGTCAAGGAAAGGTGTACAAATTGCACAACTTTGCTGATGCTAGCACATTCGGATATGGACAGTGCTCATACTTGAGAGTGAAGGATAAAGACGAGAATGTCAGTGCCGCACTGGTAATGGGGAAATCTCATGTCGCTCCTTCAAAGATAACTACAATACCAAGATTGGAACTTACAGCGGAAGTTGTTTCAGCGAAGGTTGGCCAGATGCTTCAGGAAGAATTAAAGTATGTAAATCTCAAGCAGTACTTCTGGACAGATTCAAAGGTGGTGCTGGGCTACATCAATAACAAGGCCAAGGGATTTCATACGTTTGTAGCAAACAGGGTTCAAACGATCAGATCCATTACCGACCCGAAAGACTGGCGCTACATCGACACCAGCACCAATCCAGCTGACCACGCATCCAGAGGCCTAAATGTCGAAGAGCTAAGGAATTCTAATTGGTTCAGCGGACCCGCATTTCTCTGGGAGAAGGAGATACCGCTCACCGAAGAAGAAACTCCTGAAATTCAGATCGGAGACCCGGAAGTAAGGTCTATCGTGCTCACAACTACAAACAAGGATTCGTTCAACCTCCTGCACTGCACGGCAAAATTTTCAGATTGGACCAAAGCTGTTGGAGTGGTTTCGTACCTCAAAAGACTTTCCAAGAAGAATAAACCAAAGTCAGTCGCCACAACAGTAGCTGAACGTCAAGATGCTGAGATGCATATCTTAAAGGAACTACAGCGTACTGCTTTCAAGGACAAAATAACAAGACTTACTCGTCAAGGAAGCAGCTGCAAGATTTTGACGATGAGTCCTCTCCTCAAGTTGGATCCATTTCTCGATGATCGTGGAATACTAAGAGTGGGTGGAAGGCTAGAGAAATCTTTGTTGCCGTTTGGAGTAAAGCACCCGATCATCTTACCAAGAAGTTCCCATGTCACCAACCTGATCATAGATCACTTCCACAAGAAAGTAAGACATCAAGGGAAGGGAATGACCATTAACGAGATTCGCTCTAATGGCTTATGGATCCTAGGTCTCTCGGCTGCAGTGTCCTCACACATACACAAATGCATGCGATGCAGACGTCAAAGACGGCCCACTGAAGGTCAAAAGATGGCTGATCTCCCTGAAGACAGAGTAGAGCCTGCCCCCCCATTCACATACTGTGGTATGGACTGTTTTGGACCGTTCACCGTCAAAGAAGGTCGTAAGGAATTGAAGAGATATGCACTGATTTTCACGTGTATGAGTTCTCGAGCAGTCCATATTGAAGAATTAGATGACATGACAAGCGATGCTTTTATGAATGCCTTGAGATGCTTCATGGCTATCCGAGGACCAGTTCAGCAGCTAAGGTCAGACCAAGGATCAAACTTCATAGAAGCAAGGAACGAACTTGCAAGCGCCCTCAAAGAGCTCGACATGGATAAGATTCAATCCTATTTGACGAACAATCGCTGTGACTTTGTCATGAACGTACCTTATTCAAGCCATCGAGGAGGAGTATGGGAGAGACAAATTAGAACCATCAGAAGCATCCTAAGTACAATTCTTAGCGACTTCAAGGGAAGACTCGATACGTCCTCGCTTCGGACTTTCCTTTATGAAGCCATGGCTATTATCAACAGTCGACCTTTGACATGCCAATGCCTGAATGACCCAAAGAGTTTGGAGCACTTGACACCAAATCATCTCTTAACAATGAAGAGCAAGACACTGTCCCCATTCCCAGGAATCTTTGTACGAGAAGATATTTATGCCCGAAAACGATGGAGACGAGTCCAGTATTTGGCAGAGCAATTCTGGAGCAGATGGCGAAAGGAATCTTCTCAACTTAAACGCAAGACAGAAGTGGTTAGTGCCAGAGAGAAACTTAAAGATTGGAGAGATCGTCCTAGTCCGTTCTGTTTTAACCTGACAATTAGCTCACTGTCTTATGTTTACCTTTCTGTTAAGTTATATTTCGTTAAGGAAAGGCGTTTTTTTTGGTATGTAATCCTTTTCGTAATTATTTTCTGAAAGGTTCTACATTGCGTATACGTTTCTAGATTCTAGATTTTTCCATCATCGCGAGCTATCACGCGTACTTTAAGGCACACGATAGTACATGCGACAGCATACAAAACCCGATTTTTTCTGCTGTCGCAAGCAGATAGGATGTTGCCATCTAAAGGGTTGCAAGGTTGCAAATAAGTTGCAAGTAAATGTTGTAAAAGGGGCAACAATTTCTGTTAAGGACGTTACAAGGACGTCACAAGATTTCCTTAAAGTTTCAGTGATTCTCAGGGCAGAACCAAGGTATTTATTTGCTTTCATTTAATTAATTACGATTAGTTACGCACTTTCAATCGTATTGTCGTAACAGTTGCAAGCTTATCGTTTGTACATGATCGCTTTATTTATTGTAATTTGTTCAATTCATTTCTTGTCAGCGTTATTGTACTTTTAAACTTAGTATCATTGTTTTTCAAACCATTTGTAAACTCTCAGTTTTAGGTTTTAACATTTTGTAATAACCGCGTCCTGTTATGTCATCCGTAATTTATCTGCAGCGTTTCTCACAGCGTTTGTGCATAAATTTCAGTTTTCACGGTGTTTGTTGACAAGTTATAAAGAAGAATAAAGTTTACAAACAGCAGTCGAAACTCATTCTTTAAATCACTGGAGCTATACCAGCTACTATAAAACCAGTAGGAAGCTGAGTCAGGATCATCAGGAATATCTTAAAGAAAATGTAGCTGGGGATTCCAACTACTGTTTTCGTTCAAAGTGGTCAGGGATCTTAGTGAGAATATCCAACAAAATCTGCAGCCCCAGCTGTTAATGACAGCACAGCTAAGTATGTGCCACTAACTCACATCACATGACGTTTACACGTTGAATGGAGCAAAAATGTACTTACAGAACTGTTCATCAGAGCTTTAAAGCATCCTATTGCTGCAGTGTGAATTTTACTTTGGCTGAAAAAAAGGGAGAGGTAACAGTGATGCCCTGCACAAAATGGACATGAGAATAATTTATTTGCAAAACTGCAGGACAATTACACATTAAAAAATACTGTACACTCACGTTGTTTCAAAATCCATATTTTCTAGGAAATCCAATAAGCAATTTAAACCTTCTAGTTCTATAAACCTATGAACAAATCTGAAAAAAAAAGACATTGTATGAATAAGCTGAGTCTTATAAGCTTAATTTGCACCTCACATTTACAGTGGAACCCCGTTAATATGGTCACTGCTAGGCCAAAATAAATTGGCTTTATTAACGGGGTGGCCGTATTAACGGGGTATGGTCCAAATCCACGACTAAAGGGCGGTAATTACAAATAAATCACATTAGCACTCCATGGACAACTACAATCAGGGAGAAGTGTTGCTTGCATTGTAACAGTGTTGTAAAGTAACTTGGCTGTTTGACCACCAAGTAAATTACAATGATTGATGAAATTGACATGTTATAGGCGCTTTGGTTTTCTAAATTTAGCACGAGTGGCTGTATTATTGGGGTGAAAATGTAAAGGATTCTACTGTTTGGGATTGTCAAATGTGGCCGTTGGCCGTATTAATGGGTGACCTCATTAATGGGTCTTTTTCAAAAGAAAATGTATGGTCATTTTTCCGGGACAAAAAAAATTGGCCGTAATAACGAGGTGACCATATTACCAAGGTGGCCATAGGGAGGGGTTCCACTGTACTTGTATAACTGATGGTTGGTAAATAACTGAAAAACATGAACCTGTACATGTAGTGATTCAAGTCTATCAGAAAGTTGTGAAATGTTAATTCATTTAAATGTCCATGGATGAATCTCAAATATTTCAATTTGATCCAAAGTAGCCATCTTAAAATTTCAGGAAAATTCATCTGGTACTTAAGGTCAAGTTGCACTCAGGTTACCAGTGACCAATACAACCAGAACATAACGTGAAATGCAATATATATAAAGCAACACAATTCATGTTTTATTGCTTGTACCTCAAAGGCTGAGTCCTAAGAGCTGTTTTGAGTCCATCCACAAGTTTTGTTCTGGACTCAACATCTTCTTCACGTTTAGAAACAAACACCTAGTGGAAAGATAATATTCTTTTAAGACCTAAAAGCAGTTGCACCTAATTTCTCCTTAAGTACAGTGTCACTGTTGGATCAAACATACATTAAGTAATGAGAATAAAGGAGGTAATAACCAAATGTCTTGATATTTACACAAATTCTCTTAACTAGCATCATGGCATATATAAAGAGAAGGGTGAGGGGAATATGCATGTTGATGTATTAAGGCTGAAAGGTTAAATACTGTAAAGTTCTGAAAGTAACGACCACCCGAAGTAGCAACCCTCTGAAAGTAGTGATAGGAAAAGGCTGCTAAAGCCGAAAGTAATGAGGGTCATTAGTTTTGGAACTTTAGGGTAGTTAACTAAATAAAGTCATTAAACAATCTGAATCTTCTGAAGAGAGAGTGTGTTTTTAGAGAGTCAACCAATTTCATATGTAATGTCTACATAGTGTCATGTTTTACTGATAAACTCATCCAAAAGTCATACAAAAACCTTGATTATAGTCTGTAAATCTGTACAGTAAATGTCATGCACTCTTTATTTGATTGACGGCAACAGGTCTACAAGCTTAGTTTTTCAAAGCCCCGATTTGGTAATGACCTTATCTTTAATGTACAAGTATTAAGAAAATATTGGAAAAACAATTAAGTGAAAACTGTGCCAACCCTTAACAAAATAGACTATACTTTTTGTATATGCTTTATGCACACAAAGTATACTACATTGGGTATACCAAAGATATACTTTGATGTATACTTTTTGTAATAGTAATTTGGGACGGCCAAAAGTATACTTTTAGTATACCATGTCCAGTCAAGTATACTAAAAGTATACTACGAAATATAGCACAAATAAATTTCAAAATCAAAGGAGTATACAGAATGTATACTTTCTGTATGTATGATAATTTTATCACATACAGGCTTTATTCATACTCGGGCTTTATATCAAAGTATACTTTTAGTATAATTTCAGATATGAAACAGATGACCAGCTTTGAAAACCCATGTGCTTGCTGGTATAAACTTGAAATTATTTTATAATATAATGATTGTATTATATATTTATTGGGATTTAAGGTAAGATGAAACCAACAAAATAAAATCCAAGGCATAATAACATGCATTTTATTCATATATGCAACTGTAACATAACATTCTTGAAAGAGAACTCTAAGGGAACACTCTTTGTATGGAAAAGGTCTATACAAAATTCATCTCCGTCTGGTCTTCGCTTCACGTTTATGTGGCAAAGCAAGGCTGGCTAACAGTGAATTTTGGGCTTTTGAGTCAATATTAATGTCAGTGATGCTCAAATGATTAGTCAGTACAATTTAACTTTGTGTAATCGAAAGTTCAGATTCAAAGAAACCAAACGATTCCTCCGAGTACGAATGGCAGCCATGAATAAACGATTCAGAAATTCTGTCTTCTAGTCCTTCAAATCAAACGGATTTACGCAAGTGACCGATTAAAGCTTATTATATCTTGTTAATTCTAGAACTTTACCATTTCAAAACTAAACAATGATGATGTAAAGATGCAAAAGAGAAGATAAAGAATCAGATGACAAATTCGAACTTCTGATGAGTGACGATGAGTTGAGAAATCTGTGATCCAAACATCTAACCTTTCTTTCTAGCCAGCCTGGGACATTTTGTGGTTCATGAACTATATGTCTGTCCATTTTCTTCTCCTCAACTGATGTGTTTTAGTCGTAAAATCCTGGGGAATCGAACTTTATAGAAGAGTAACGCAGCCAGCTTCAAACCCACGCTTTTGTCTACACACGCGATGTGACGTTCAAGTCGAGTTGCGCATGCGTTAATGACCTCACGGCTTTCCTGGGAACTAGCTTGCTCAAATTCAACATGGAGGCTGACGTACTCAATTCCGATGGATCGATTGGGAAAACAAGAGGTTTCCTGAAAAATAGACGGCTTATTTCCACCATTATAAGTACTCAGAGGCGAGAGGAAACCTTTTTGTGTGGTTTTATCAACATAAAGTGGTCCAAGTGAAAGAAAACACTACTGCAACAGTCAAATCCGAAAATGAGCAAAAACACTTCACTTGCATGTTTCTTCTTCGCTCTGTCTCTTCACAAAACGGGGTATAGAGGCACTTTTCAAGGAGTTACCTTTTACAGTAGGATCAGCTAACAAACTGTTTTGTTTCTGGCAAACTTGTTTGCCAGTGGAAGCGGTGGATGAATTATTTTCTCAATTAACGCTACAAACAACAGTGAGCTGATCGAGTGTTTTGCAGTACATGAGGTAAACAGAAAGGTTACAGTGCAAATAAATGCTCTGACTAATATCTACAAAACTTTAGTTTTTTCCTTTAAGTATTTTCAACTACTGCCCTCAACATTCTTGTGTGACTTGGAATTTGTTTCAAACAGTGCATTTAAGTTACTTTTTTTGTATACCAAGTGGCTTGCCTAAGTAAGCTATATATTATTTTGTACCAACCTTGCTTGTAAGGGAAACAAACACATAAGGCACCCTGAGATGTCAACGTTTTATGACTCAGTGAATCAAGCATTCAGTATTTACCACTTTGGAAGAGAAACTTGAGGTTAAATTCAGCTGTCAAATGCTTCTCCAGCAGATGTTTACACACAGGACATAATATCAGCATAATTTACCTCGCACAAATGAGGCAAACACACCATGTACAAAATCGTTATCTTCCTAATTACTGATAAGGATAAAAACATTGTGAAGAAATTCAGAAATTGCATGAGGCCCCCTTTCACCAGTCTGTCCTCATTTTTCCCACTCGCTCACAACATCTTTCATTCCCTAAACAACATTCCCCGCTCGCCAAATAAGGAAATTGTTATTGCCAATGACCCCTACACTGGTGCAGTTGTACCTCACTTTCTTCCAGTAGTTAGGAAAGAAAATGATTTAATTGCTGTTCCACTGGAGAGTATTGTTGGAAGATGCTTTCACATGAACTGTGGAAATCAAAATACTTAGTTTTTGGGAATATTTCCCAATCAGTATAAGAAAGACTGACCAGTTTATTCCATCATAGTGGTATAAATTGTTTTATATTACGTACAGCGTGTATAAAATGCAATCTGCTCAGTAATCTAGTACTGCTTTTACAAATGCATTTCTAATTTTGTTTAATAGCTGTTCTTAGAAAGCAAACCAACTGCAAACACTAAATAAATGTCAGTTGCAATTTGTCGTACTGATCTTTACGGCTTTTTGTCTGCATGTGTATCCACGCAATCAAAATTACATAGAAATACAGCTGACTTTTGTGGTATATTCAATTAGTATACATCCTTACATTTTTGTTCAAATCATTTGTTGTTTTTGTATACATATAGTATACTACAAAGAAGATAGTGATAATTGTTCTTTTCAGATTGAGCAATGATGTATATAATAAGTATACATCATTGGTCTTTTATCAAACAGTTCAACATTGATGTATACACATTGTATACATAAGCAACTCACCTTAACCATGATGTATACAAAAAGTATACATCACTACAGATAAGAAAGCTGAAGTTTCCCTTGATGTATATTTGATGTATACAAAATATATACACATGAGCTATGTAACGCAGACAATGTATACTCTTTGTATACTAAAAGTATACAATTCAAACTTCAATTTTGGTAAGGGAATATTCCTAAAGCAGCATTAATTAAAATCTGACAAGCAGGAAATAACATCAACAAGTACAAACTTTCAACTTTCCAAATGACAAATGAACTGATAACTACTTACAGAATGGAGGCTTTTTAACTGGTCTATGTAGTATTCTGGGTAGCTGGTTGAACTTAATTCCTGTTGCTCCTGAATTGGAAAGTAATGAGCAAATTGATTAATTTAACTGAATATTTAATACATAAACACATACAGATAAAGAAATTAGGAAGTAAAAAAAAGTAAGGTAAAGAAAGTTAACACAGCTTGAAAGGTGGCAGACACAGTCAATGCAAAAAAAACCATTGTTTCTGAAACAGGAAGGAACAGCAGTTATAATTACAATCCCCTTGGAAACAATGATGCTCAGACACAAGTTTATTGAAGTTTGGTAAATATAACAACAGCAATGACTTTTAATTATTTTTTACAATATTGTAAACTAGAGGCCATATTGGCCTTCACTCGGCCTTCCAAGAAGCAATCGGAAATTGCAATTTGCTACTTCACTGATTCACCTACATGGTGACAAAGTTGGCATAAGGAGATCTGAATTCCTTTCCATATTTTATTTTCACTATGGCATCATGTTGATCATATACAAATAGCTAAAATGCACTGCCTTCTCTAATACATTGCATTTCTGACTCAAGTACATTTAACATAATGGTTGCTTGTGTTATAAATGTCTAGAAAATGGCAACCCAAAAAACAACGGCACACAAAACTGACTACCTACAAGTTTGTGTTTCCTCATAGCTCCACTAGCTTAGTGTTCTTACCAGACCACGGCATTGTGGCATTGCTGCACTTTATTAGGAAATGCCGCACTGAAATTTTATAAAAGGACCCTCAGGGTGTAAAGAAGTGACAGAATCAAACTGCAATAATCACTCTAAAAGGTAAATGCTGCTAGAAGAAATTCTAAAATCAGTCAAAAATTATTCCAAGTTTTGAACAAGCCATGCAAAAGCGAGGAAAGTGAATGATTCTCTACAACATTTGAGCAAGCACATAGTGTAAATAGTCTGCCATATTGATTTTCAATTTGAGTGTGTGCGGCGAGCCAGCTCATCTTTATCCATGGTAAAAACTTAAAAACAAACAAACAAACCTAGAAGCATATTTTAATTTTATAGCAAAAACTCCATGGTTTCAGTTGAATGAAGACAGCTCTGAACACAAAGAACCAACCAATTGAAGAAACTCAAACAAAGAGAAATGAAAAACTGAAGAGGGCAGAGTAACATTTCAACGAATTCCATAATGTCCCAGTCTGTCTCTCAAATGGCGCACTCTTTTGTTCTTTATGGGCCCTTGAACCCCAATGCAAAATTCTGGTGAGAACACTGCCAGCTTGCATTCAAGACCTCATTAATAATTCATGAGCCTCACAACCTATCACATTACTCAAATCAATCACGTGGACAAGCTTTTAACCCGGTAAAACACTGTCAATCAATGTAAAACGACGTGAAAGGATACCCTCATTAGTATTCTTTGTATAAATAAATACTAACGAGGATAACTTTTTAGATAAAGAATACTAATGAGGTGAAATACTTTTAGTGCAATGATTGAAAATATTAAGAAATAAAATTTGCACTAAAAATTACCCATTAATGTTGCAGTTCTGATATTGTATGTTAACTAAACGCAAAAACAACACAACACGATATGTTGGCATTAAGGAGGGACACTGCTCTGCTATCAGCATGACATTTATTAAGTGAATGAGCAGAATGGCTCAAGATGTACTTTATATAGCTAGACATACGTCTAAAACTAAGCCAATGGAAAATCGCGTACCATAGCTTTACAGGAACACACATGTTTACAAGGAGACATGAATGGAGGTATTTACCGCTATGGCCATTCAGAATGAGAGTTACAAGTTTTTGAGACATAGGTGCATGATAGAAAGTAATCAACCTTTGAGCGATTAGAAGAATACATTGTATTATTGGGACAACAAAGAGATAAATGTTGTACAATTCATGGCTTGTTGCATGACATGAGTTACATGTACGAACAATAACTTAGATCAGAAGCATCAAGCTCCATTAACTGCGATTTACGATGCTCGGTAAATCTTTATACAAAAATAACAGGCAATTGCAAATACTACATGCAAACACCCAAACTTTGAAAAGGACACTGAACAGCAAAATACCTTCACAGCAAAATACAGCAAAAATATCACAGCCAAATACCTTAATGGCAGCAAAATAACAAGCACGTTTTCAAACCAAATATAATTTACTTTGTTTACCACACAACTTTCATTTCCCAGAGAAATAGTTATTTTCATTTAATTAATTAATTCATGCCACTTATGTAAATCCCTGCGGCATGCATTTTTGAAGCTGTTCGAAAAACTCACAGCACATGTTTTATTGGGTCCAAAAACACTCGGCTGTGCCTCGTGTTTTTAAACCAGATAAAACACTACTGCTCATTTATTAAACAGTACTTAAAATGGAGAATTTTTTGCATAAGCATCGCCGCATGGAATTTCAGTGAAATATGAGTAGAAAAAATATCCAGCAGACTAAAACTGTTTGCAAATACATCATCTGAAACAGAGACAGAACAGCCAGAACTTTTCACATCACGCAAGTAAAAACTAAAATTGCTTATCATTCAAATATTAATGTCCAGAAATTGACATTTTGTAAAAAAAACAGTAAATAAACTACCTGTCAAAGTCTCAGGGGTGTGTGATATCTCATACTTGAGTTATTCAGCAAAACGTACTACTCAAAATTACAAAGTTTAGTACGTAGCAGCCAAGGGCACAAACATGGCAGCTGGATTGAAAACATCTGCAGTTTGGTTTTGACCTTTTGTCTCGCTCTTGAACTTGCAAACATTCGTACAGACACTACTCTTAATATATTAGTTGTTTGGACCTCAAAAACACAAGGTGAATTGACATTTTCATGTATGTGATATAATTAATCCAACATGGCGGCATTCTCGTTGTTGTGTTATTTTTTGTTAGTGCTTGGAATGAGCAGAAACGCCAGAAGTGAGCCTTGTGGATGAAACACGATGATGATGATGACGATGATGAAGAAAACAAACAACAACAACAACAATAAAGTAACAACATTTTTAGACTGGGGTGTTCCACAGGAAGCCTGAGTAAAACGGGCTTTGCAGCCCGCAGTTAGCACAGCTACTCTAGGCAGACTACTTAACCTGACTCTGTATACAATAAGCTAACACACACACTAAATAATAATATTGTTACTGTACTGGTTACCATTCCCTGATAGTCTTCTGGTACATGTGCATGTGTTGTGGTTCAATTTTATCCTTGGTTCAATTTTTCCTCCCTTTGTTTTTGGGTATGGTAATGTATGGTAATATACGATAATTAGATTAAAATAGAAGAAAAAAATTTATACCAATTGCAAGGGTAAACAACATTACACTGTCAACTGAATAGCACAAGACCAGAGTACTGTAAAATTCCCTGACTTTTCACTGACATTCAGGTAAAATTCAGAATTTCTCTGACTTGATGCACAATTTCCTGGCTTTTCCCTGACCTTTAAAAAATGTTTTCCCTGACTTTTCTCTCACATGGCAAACTGCCCCAAGGGATTCAATTTATTTAATATCAGGGGTTTCAACAATTTTTTAAATAGCCGTCTAAGCTAACTAAAGTAGGCGGCACATGATTAATTTTTTTAATAATTTGAGTGAGAATATGGACAAAGTAGGCGGCGGAAAGAGGTACATTCTGACAAAGTAGGCGGCGATTTTCGCTGGTTGCCGGCTTCTAATGAAACCCCTGAATATGTGTTGTTAGGCCAGTCATCCATAACCCCATCATCATCAACCCCTTCCCTCAGCCCAGTGTTATTCAAGTTTACCTTCACATTTTCTTTGAAAACTTTGGTGTTCGAGACTGCCTCCCCACACCCACCCCGCAAGAATTTCCAGTGACGTTGCTAAGGGTGGGTATGGACAATGTACAAGTGAATATTTTTAGAGGCAAACCAAATGGTTAATTTAACTTGAGCCAATGTTTCATCTAACCGCAAAAAAAAAAAAAACAAGGCAGACAAGGATTTCCATTGAATGTGGAATCAATTCTCCCAAAAGACAATAAATGTCGCTTGGTAATGTGACAAACTAGTACCCAGCTAGCACTAATAAACTTAAATGGCAACACAGCTACACTGTATTGGAGTAACTGTCAATTTCTGAGATTCAACAAGTGATATTAGGAATACGCTAAAACATGCAACAGCTGCCCACTAGACAATATATTCAATTTTTTTTCAAATGCAAATTAGTAATTCACGACTTCTACGCAATTATAACAGGAATAATACACTACAGCCCTTCTATTCTACCATTTATTATTTCTGTGGATATAGAGGTTTAAAAACAGAATTTTTTCTGCAAAGAGACAGCAGCATATCTTACAGGAGTAAATAATTATTAGTGCCAAAATTAGCAATTTTTGATACGAAACCAGTCAAACATGACTGCCATTAAATTTTAACAGTGGCTGAATTAATATTGTGTAAACATGGAATCGCTCAATATCATAAAGAGAATCAACAGGTTTCCTTTGATTTTTCAGTTTATTATTCTGAGTTGCCCATCTCACCTTCTTTTTGGATAAATATAGCTGCCATTTTTTCTCTGGCGGTAATTCAAACATAGCCTTCTTGTGAACGGCAGTAAGGTCAAGTTCTTCCTAAAGGAATACAATAAAACACAAATATTGATAATAATTCTTGACATCTACGTTACCCTGAGACGAAATGTGCCAAGTAAAATAAATTAAGTCTTGTAATAGTTTATGTATAGAGGAAGACAATATTTTTGAATTTGTATTTTCGAGATCATTCAATTATTGCAGATCTTCGAAATGTACACAAATTGCAAAGTTTTGGAAGGTTCGTAATGAATTAAGAATAGCTATAAGCCTGCAAAATTCTTAGACCTCCCAGCTGCGTTCGTAACAATTGCTCTAACTAAAGATGGAACGGAATTTGAGAACTGGTGTAGTTACATTCTTTTTATACATTCGATTCGAATAGAAGTATTACAAACATTTGATTTCGAGATTTGTGGACAAAGGAAAATTTATTCTCCACTCACAGTTCGCGACGCTAGTTTGATCGATGGCAATTTTCGCGATCGATAAACGCATTTGATGGAGTATGGTCGAGATTTAATCGCCTCTACAGTCGATCACTATATAGACAACTTTATTGACAAGTCGGAGTCGTGAAAAAGTCGGAACTGAATTAAACTGAAGTATAGGCGTAATTTATTAAAACAATAAACTATACACATCTGAGAATAAAGTTGAGGGAATTTGACTCCAAAATGGAGTAAGTATTTGAAGTCGCCCTGGCCAGACATAAAAAAAAGAAGCAATATGGCTATGAGGGAATTTGAGTCGTACGAGTTGTAAATTATACAGAAACAGCAATTGGGGAAGTTTATACTGAAACGAAATAAAAGATAGAACATCTACAATTGTCATGGATGAAGTACGATTTCAGCTTTTAAAGGCCTATTTGGAATACAGTCAAGGAACCTTTGGAGTATGAATTAAATCTCTTTAATTTCTCTTTCCTGAATAAGAACAGTTACTGTTCTTCCCGAAAGATAGAGAAATTGGTCAAATTTTCACTATCCCGGCACGTGTTTAAATTATAAACAACAAATTCATTCTTGAGCGACACCGCCTCCATGCTTATGTCAAAGGACAGTATGGCAACGTGAAAGTGGTAAAACTCGGTGAATTTTGATCTCGAGTCGCTCAAACTAAACATGAAAATTCCTTGGACCTTCACTTACCACAATCTCCGCGAATTTAGCATTGAGTTCGCTTTCTTCTGGCATTGGTTGAGAGAAATCTTGAAGGTATTGCATTCCCCGTGTATGATCAATGCCATAGCGAATTTCGGGGTGGTTGGAACGAGACCCGAAACAACCAACACCACGCTGCTTTCGAGGCATTTTAGAAAGCCAGTGCTATCTGTCGGTATGAACCATGGGTTTAGTCTGACAATCAAGCCCTTAGGGTCACAAATACGACAAACATAAGCGGAAAACTCGTATGTCGCCTTCTCTGAATGAGAACCAAAACAGCATATTCGCGCGACTACTCTAGAAGGGGCACAAAATGTGACTGCCTACGGGAGGGGCAGGGTAAAACCAAACACTGACAAATCACGATGAACAGCAATGACAATTTTCTCGACTTCAAGAAAAGCCGTGGTTTTCCCATTTAAGACACTAACAACAATTGCAAACGCTAAACCTACAGTTAATATACGACCAAAACTATTTCTGGAGTTATCTGTGTCCTCCCTAGAGAGGAAAGGATTGTTCAGCTTTGAACTGATCTTTTGATTGGCTTTCACTCCGGGTGAAGCTGTCAATTTCGGTGGCTTTTACTCAACTCTTTTTGTTTGGTTGATAAATAAAATTAACTGTCTGAGTGATTATTCAAAGAAAGGTTCAAGATGAATAAGACTTACGCGAAAGAAGATCTGTTTGCATTATCAAGGTATACAGGTTTACTTCGTGAGAAGGAAGAAGCCGAAATGCAAATGTTACTTTACACTTCCGTTTTGAACAAAACCGTGAACCAGACACGCCTATACGTGAGAGTGAATACAGCGGATGTACAAAAAACGTCCTTAACAAATCGAAAGACCAGAGTTCCGGAAGAGGTTTTCAACAAATTAAGAAGGATCAAAATATTTTTTAAGAGTTTTCCTGAGCTTTGTGACGTATATCATTCTTTGTCGAGAATAGTGACCACGTCATTAGATTTAATACAAGAACAAATTTTGAAAAAAAATACTTCCATTTCGAAAGAAAAGATGATTTCTTATAATTTGAATCAAAATTGCTGGAAAGCCATTTTTCTCTCCTTTCCCGTTTATAAATAGAAAAAGTACTCGAAAGTGTTTTTGAAAGTGTCCAACGAGCAGATTCTGACCTTTGAGTTATGAATTCCAGAATATTCTTCTTGGACCGCATTCTATAAAGGTCGGTCGAAATTGTCCACGTATAAAGAAAAAAATGTTGACTAAACCGCTTTGGATTTTATTTACAGATGCCTAATTGTCCACTTGTCATTCTGAGCTGTCGTCTTTTTTTATTTAACAGCGACCTTCTGATCAGACTACGAGTACGAGATTGAGGTACGAGTACGACTTTGAAATTTCAATACAGTTGCGTTCTCAGAGGCCTCGCTCCTCAGTGTTGTTGAACAGAATAGAATGAGGCTCTAGGAACGAGAGTTGGTATCATACATGATGGTCTAAGCTAGCGACTAGGAATTGAAAAGTCGTACTCGTACTCGATCTCGTGCTCGTAGTCCGTAAGGTCGCTAACATTGGTCTGAGGGGTGGGGGGTGGGGGGGCACTCTCGATGTGGGGAGGACTGGATGCCAGGCGTCTCGTTTAGGGGTCCATTGTGAAATTTGTATATCACTTGAGTTCAGAGAAAGAAATACAATCACTTATCATTCCAGATATCGCTTAGAAATGCGCGCCAAGAATAAACGCTTTTATGCATGTTGGTGGTCTAGAACGATCTTATTTGTTTCTCTGTTCAAAATGGCATCTTAAAGGGTCAAGTATAGCTTCAGCTACGCCCAAATGGGCCTTTTTTCTTTTTCTATATATATAATTGAAACTTTTCGACGAGAGGTGCAGTCCATGGGTACCTCCACCCACCTCCGGGGGAGATATTAGTCACGGCCAGCTGAGGTTTTTCTGTCTGGGAACGAGGTTGTATCTTGCCGCCAAAACAGATACGCTTCTGCGCCAAATCATGAATGAAGCACGGCTTGTTTTTACAGCCTCAATAAAGGTGATTTATGCTTTCCTGTCTTTGTTGCTTTAATTATTTGAGACAGGAAATGAAAGCAGTTAAATTGAATGATAATATGCCGAATATTTGCCTTTGAGGATAGCAGGGAGTTCAGAATCAGGAAGTGGAATGATGACTTCATATAGCTGGTTAAGATAAATTAAAACGGCGCGATACGCTAGTGAGAGGCGCGTGAGACTTTCGATAAAAAAATCTCGGCTTTGGCGTGCGTTTCTCAAAACGCCGGAAAACGTTAAAGACTAATCGGTTTCTATCGATTGGTTCTAGGTTTTTGGGCAAACTAGGCCAATGCATTTAGGTCAGAAACAGGGCCGGAATTTGGAGAACGGGGTGGCAAACTGGGCAACTGAATGTTCCGAGGAGAACCCCATTGGGATAGTGGCACACACAGCTTGCGATTAAGCAAGATTAAGTTAAGTGCATGATTTATGGGATTAACTAGCCCAATTATTTCAGCGCCTAAATAGATATTTAAAAGATTAGCAAAAAAGCCTTCACAATATAGTATCTTAAGCCTTCACAATATAGTATCTTCTGCCCTTTGGATTAGAGTATCACCTCCCTTGAATTAACTAACGCTCACTGAATGAATGTCAGATTTGCGCTTGGTTCTGTTTTTGCTCCAGACGAAGCCATCCTACTAAAAATGTAATAGAGGATATCTTTGCCAATTGATATGGAAAGGAGAGAGTAAATTCTCTTCATTATACACATATCTCTTTAAGCTTATATGATTCGCAGACAAATATCTTTACGTGCAGATTACTGAAGACACTAAATCCCGGTGGGAGCGGGGCTTTATTATCGGTTTTTAGACTAGTAGCTTTTGCAATACTGTAACTCCTTTATGGTTATGTAAATAAAGCATTTGTTGCTGTTGTTGCTTTACCAAAATGGTCAAAATCGATACCCTATTTCGGACCAAAACGGCTAAAATACCATACCCTTTGGAGCCGCACATACCTATATAGCTCATACAAGAAAGTACCCCCTCCACCCACCTAAAGTACCCTAAAGTACCCCCTCGTAGGACCGAAACCAAGCCATGGTCCTGAGGCACTGCAGGGCTAGGGTAGCTTTATTAAATTGACAACAGCATCCTCAGAATGTGAGATGTACCCAATAAAGCGATCTTTTGCGACTCTCTGATGTTAATTAAGCCAGGGGTTTTTGATGTGTATTGTTTCTCAGGTCCCTTTTAATTTTTATAGTTCCGAGCCTCCAATCATAACTGGTGCTGTTTCTGTTCTCATTCCACACATTCAGCTTGTTTCAATCTCCAGGTTCTTATATTTGGACAGTTTTTCAATGAACGTTAACGATATTTTTGGTCTGATGGTATTACCATATCAATAAATTTACAGTTCCCCATTTGATGGTCTTTGATCACTATGTCTGGTCTGTTAGCTGTTATAATCGTGTCTGTATGTATAGTGGCATGTCTCATAGTATCTGTTCCTGGTTCGTCGTGGTCATACCATTTTTCTGGTGTCTTATTATTATTATTATTATTATTATTATTATTATTATTATTATTATTATTATTATTATTATTATTATTATTATTATTATTATTATTACTATCATTTTCTATTGCCGTTGCAGTCATAGGGCGGTGAGGTGCAGTGCCACTCGCTGCACTCAAACTGAGTTCAAGTTTATTGTTCCTACCGTGGAATTAGCATTTCTTTGTTATCATATTGCAAAGATGGATTATTTGTTCTCATTTTCAATCACAATGTATCATGGTTGGGAACTACGCAACTCGTTGAGTTGGATTGCGTGTTTGCGTGTGTATACGTGTGTGGTGGAGTGGTGAGCTCTGGCTGCCATTCCCTTCACTCTCGGATAATTAGAAAAGAAGATTATTCAAATAAGATAGATATTGTCACGTAATCTGGAAGACGGAAGCGGATTACTGTCACTAATGCACTCATAGTGAGCTGAGCCAAAGCTAACAAGAAATAACACACAAACTGCGGTGATAAACATGACAATAGAACGCATTGTTGGAAAACAAAAATAAAACTATATCGTTTAACTTGACGTTTCGTATGTTTCGACATACATCTTCAGAAGTGACCGTTAGGAATAAAAGTAACAACTAAATTTTAAATTTAAGATAAGTAACTAATTAACAATAACCTTGACAGAAGCTAAAAATAATTTGCATATAAAAGATGCAAACTAATAGAGATACAGCTTTTCGCTGCTTACATTTTCATTTAAGGTAGGTTTTAATTCTCTAATTAGTAGAGTCTCCTTTATCTTGCAATGAGTATCTGACAGCCTTTTTGCTAATATCTCAAAGTGGTCCCATTTTAAGTTGTGACCAGTTGACGTGACGTGGTCTGCGATAGCAGATGCATGACAGCTACTCGTGATCGCTTTTAAAATGTTCAGTTTTTCTGTCATGCAATCTGCGTTTTGTTTTTCCAATGTAGTAATCCTGGCAGTCCCAACAGCTAGCCTTATAAACAACTTTTGAAATTTGGGAACGGTTAATTCTATCTTTGTAGGGAAAAAGAGACTTAATGCGATGAGCGCTTTGGAAAATAACCTTAAGATCAATGCAGCCATAAAATTTACTAATGCAGGTCTTCAGGCTGAAGATAAAGGAGACTCTACTAATTAGAGAATTAAAACCTACCTTAAATCGGAAAATGTAAGCAGCGAAAAGCTGTATCTCTATTAGTTTGCATCTTTTATATGCAAATTATTTTTAGCTTCTGTCAAGGTTATTGTTAATTAGTTACTTATCTTAAATTTAAAATTTAGTTGTTACTTTTATTCCTAACGGTCACTTCTGAAGATGTATGTCGAAACATACGAAACGTCAAGTTAAACGATATAGTTTTATTTTTGTTTTCCAACAATGCGTTCTATTGTCATGTTTATCACCGCAGTTTGTGTGTTATTTCTTGTTAAGCTACGATGGCCAAAGACAAAGAGTATTTACGACGATGAAGCTAATCCCGGGTTAGTGTGAACTTTGGCTTCGGCTTAATTAATGTTCAATAAAGATTTTTTCCAAAGGTTTTCTTCTTCAAGGAACTTTTCTTTACCTTAAGCTTAGAACTTGCTTTCAAACAACGTTCTCAGTGAGGGAGACGAAAACCACGGTTAACTTTTAATCGTAGATTAGCGCTAATCGGCTTTCGAACAACCGCGAGCCAATTGATATGGAGTATTTATTTTGAAAACATCTAGTGTTGACTGAACAACAGTCAAGAGCTTCAGATTTCTTATAAGGATTGTGGCTAGCCGACACGGCGACCTATGGACAAAGCTTGATAGAGGTCTTGATAGTTAAAGAAAAGCTATAACAATAAAAACAAATAGCACTCCATGAAGTATAATCTCAAGATTGCATTTAGCTCGGATGTATCTTGTTCTTTACACTCCCAGAAGAAACTGACTGAGAAAAGAAAAAAGGGCATCAAAAATACTGCGCCTTGAAAATAATATACAAAATATCATCCATGTAAGTGCGGATGACAACTATAATACATCAACCGCTACAGCATTCATGAATGTACAGCGTAGCATAATCTGTTGCGAAAAGCCTGCCAAAAAAATCAGCTTAAAGAAGGGGATTTTCCACCCGTGAGGCCGCGACCTCTATAGTACTAGTGCCCTACCAACTGGGATATGAGGCCAACTGTAATGCACATGTCATCGGCTTCCCCGTGGGGTCGACCCCCGGGATAACCAGGGGGATTGTAAAATCAGTCAAGCAAACTTGAGGAATTTCCCCGGGGGGTTGGGGAATCTCTCAAGACAAAGTCCCCTGGGTGAGGTGTCTCTCAGCTGAAAATCCCTGTAACATCCTTTTCAAACTTGTGAATTCCCCCCACCCCCTAATCTTTGATCGTAAAACAATGTCAAGATTTTCCCCTACCCTCGGGCAAAGAATCCCATCCATCTGCTTGTATTCCCCCACATATCTCCCTGGTAGGCCCGGGGGTCGACCCCACGGGGAAGCCGATGACATGTGCATAAGAGGCGTTCATCTGTTTCAATTACTCTTTATTCAGTAACAATTATATTCACAGGGATCTTTCGCGCAACGCTAAATTTCTTTTGAACTATTTCAGGATTTTTCCAGAACGACCCGAGCGGAGAGTTTGTCTCTCAGCAAAAAGCCGGAAAAGTACTTTAAGGAATTAGACTCGCGATACGTGTTTCACAAAACTTGGCATCGGTTGCAAGTTTTCCTCAATTGGTATGTTTTCTCTTTCTTCAAGTGAACCGGTTACCGGTTTTTCGCTCTAGATCTATTAACTGTCAGACTTGTTTTCCGACGCTTTGCACCGGCAAAGAGGGACATTGGCATCAGTTATCCATTTTAACCGCTTAGCAAAGGTCGAATATTTCCCGCCGCCCTTGATTCACTTCCGCCGATAACATGTTTTTCCGCACAAACTACTGGATACATGCTTTCCATACTTGATACCGGAGGAGGTTATTGTCGACAGAGCAGGCAAAAGAGACTCCATTCTCTTTAAGCCCCCGTGTAGCAAGTCAACAGACTTCACAGCCGTAGAAACCATTCCTTGGGGCCTGTTCAATGAAATTTTCGAGGAAACTTCTAAGCAACGCACTGAACGCTCAAACTCAGACAGGACGTCCTTTGGCCTTTCTCGTGTACTGAGAAGGCGTCATTCAAATATCACAAAGCCTTTAGAAATTTCGCGGTCTCACAAAAGGGTGTCACAATTTTAACTAAATTTAACTGAACGTCACAAACATTCTAAACGACATTGTCAAATTCTACACAAAACCCATTGGCTGTTTAAACTTGCATTCGGATACTGGTCCATCTTGAAATAGCAAACTTGTTCGATGTTGTCTTTTCGAGGCTCAGGTGACTGCTCCTTCGATTACATTGAAGGTCAAATGTCTGATGATCTAACTCCTCGTTCTAAGGCCAGAGAGAATACGGCTAAATTGAAAAAGACGGATAAGTTAAGTTCCACGATCCGTACTTCAAAACAAACAAAATCCATAATCCATGCTAAACTATTGAAGAAATCCGTGATCCGCTGAGCCTTCGAAATCCGCCAATCCGTAAAATGCATCCTCAAAATCCGCGAACCTATTCACCCGCCTCATGTAAATTGACCACCGAACAGGGATTTGAATCCCTGTAAGGTGGTCAATTTACATTATCAATTTTGACATGAGTTTGTTATCTAATCTTTTAGCTGTCAATATTCTTTCATATCCACCTGCAACATGACTGACAATATACTTCATGACACAGTTTGCTAAAGAAGAAAAACAAATTCAAAGCTCCTTTTCAGTGTCATGTTAACGTCGGACCTATTCATCTGTTGAAATAGCTGGAAGAAAAACGGTTATCGTTCGCTTCTTTTGCGCACTTTTCGAAACAGCCACCTCTTCGTTTCTAACATGCGGAAAGCAACTACTGTTGTGTCTTTCTTGATCCACTGATCCACACTTCTCTCTAGATACTTTACTTTCCACTTTGTTTTTAGATGAGACGTCCTGTTTCCTAGGTGATAACTGATTACAATCCAAAGTGAGCGAAGAATCCTTTAATTCCGTACTTTCTTTTTGTTTTTGGGACTCATCGTAGGCTTTGTGATTTGCTAATGGCGGTAAAAGATCAACCCTCTCATTTCTAGGTTGGAAATTCAGCGGAATTACCCCCTTGCGCGTCACATCTTTGTACGAATTTTCTTGCGCTTTCAAGAGAAAAGTTGTTTCCCCTACGATACATAGCTCTTTTAATTTGCTTGCAGTTAAAAGCGAGAGAGTTCTTCTTTGTAAGATACTCTTTTTTAAAACAGACGATACATCTTGGCTAACCGGTTTACTTCTGTGAAACGTTCCTTCTGTTTGCCCCGGGATTCTCCGACCGTGCAGCATTATTGTTGTGGTATTCTCTTGCGACTGATTCTTTGCTCCGCCATCTTTGTTTAAACGAAACAAAAATCCTCGTGGACTTGCAAAAGATAAACTTCTTTGAAGCTCAAGATCTTGAAAAAAACTGTTGGTTTTCTTCCTCTCCCCATTCCGGCTCTCTCTGTGATGAAGTCTCGTACTTATTCCTTTGATACAAGCAGTGTTATAATTATTTTTCGAGTTAAACATTGGGTACATGCGAGTGTGGTGAGCAATAAGTGTTTTTCTCGTAGTATCACAGAATGGAGATGATTTACCGTTCATCATTTTTATAAAATGAAACCAATTTCCTGTTAACGTAACTGACGCCGTCAGGAGCGAACTGTCTCTTTGGAGCTAGGTTCAAATGACCTATATGAATCCTTACATAGTAGCCACAAAGGAAACGAGACGCCGAGCCAAAAATCAACATATGCCGGCGATCGCGCTCTAAAACAAGCAGATGTAGCAATTTTTACAACTGATTACTTGACAGTCTTAAGCAAATATAGGTCTTTTGTGATTGGTGAAAAATCGCGTTATTGATCAATGGAGGACTTAGAAGATGACGTTATAGGAAAACGCGATAAATGTCTTCTCTAATTAAATGACAATCTCAAAAGAATAAGACAAAACATTACAGTATTTCTCATTTCTTATTCTACAATAGTGTAGCAACAGATAATTAACATGAATATATGACTTTGTGAGGACAGGAGCCATGAATATTCATTCATGGGCTCCTGGTGAGGATCATTTAGAACTTTTCTTCATTGCTCTGTAATTTTTCCCGCTTTAACATGTACTGTTTTACTTATGATTCTTATCCTTTTAAAAGAACAGCCTACCGCCGCTGTATTTTCTTTCCTGAAGACGGGGCTGGTTTGATGAGCAACTTTGGGCTTGAACACATGAAGCGGATTTTAAATATGAAAAAAACAAAAATAGTTTTCGAGATTAAAAACTTGTCATTAATTATCTTAAATTACTTATCGGACTTTTGAAATGTTTCAAAACAGCGAGAAATATTTGCAGCGATTTTAAAAAGACCTGTTAAGAAGTCTCGCGCGAGTTCAAACGGGGCAGAAACGTATTCATTTCTTGTTTGAACAATACGTCACTTTTATTTACTCAGCTTAACGTCACAGCTGATTTTAATGCATTTTTCAGTATTAATAACACTGGTAATCACAACTCAGTAGAGACTGGATCTTATTCCTCAAACTGGATCATACCCAATTGTTTAATTGTTTGATACTTTTCTTTCGCGGAGATTCTACCTTGTTGCACATATGTTCACATTTCTCTCTCCCTGAGGTAAGTAATATCTCGTATCTCTATCGTTCTTATAAGTAGACAAGTGTCTGATAACATATTGTTACGGCAAGCTGCTTAATTCATAATACGTTGCTATCTTTGATTTCATCGACACATGATTGCATTCTTCCGTGATAAATTAAGATGGAAACGGAAAAATACCAGATTTTTTTGGCAAAAATCGAAACACAAAGAACACTAAATGAAAGCATGGAAACAAATTTACCCCAAGGCATGACGATCTCGTTCAGCACACCACAGCGGTTATAGAATGAATGACTGCAATGAGTAGCAGCGTAAATATAAGATGAGTGAAGTGTCACTGAGTTTCACTGTGCGAGCTATTCCGTGCTGAAGCCGGATTCCCAACAGGGGACTGTCCACGGCTGTTATCTAGTTTTCAGCTCTGTTCATGTCAGCGGTGCTCACCGCAGTTCCTTGTTGAAAAGACGGCGTCTGCAGTGCCTTGAGACTTAACTTAAAATACCACTCGATAGTTTTGATTTCAATAGACCATTTTCTCAAAAGTTAAAACAGTTCAAAATGGCATCCGTTGCAACCTGCTCGTTCCCGGGGATTTCCCTTAAAGTATGAGAGGCGTCCCTTTCTAACCCCACTCTCTGCCCCTCTCTCTCTGCCCTGGGAACGAGCCTGACATTAACACTTGCGAGTATCGCACCCAGCGGAAGATGGGCCACAATGAAATACCGAATAGAATATTAATTGACTACCTCTCCCCTCTCGCAGCGTTACAGCTTTGCCTCGGCGCAAAAAATTGTCACCAAAAGGTCGCTACCTGAGCAACTATCAGTCACACAGTCTAAGTGTATTACTTTAATTAAGGAAAATTTCGACTAATGAGGTTATTGTGATCTTTTGAAGGAACAAAAGATAACCACTAGTTCGGGTCAGCCTCGATATGAAGTGTTTTCCGCTGTACGTGTTGCGCAGGCGCAGGCGCAAATATTTTGTGCTTGCAGTGTCCGTCATATCATTCTTCAATGTAATTATAATGTGGAGAATTAATGACCTGAGGGAAGAAGAACTTGAATTCAGTGCATTGGGACTAGCTTTCACAACAAAGCAAAAGTCATTGAATCATACTCTTCTAACGAAACCCTGGAATCCGACAGTGGCTACAAAAGTTTATCGTTTTTCGAATGATCAAACACGGAGCACCAGGGTCATACGAAAAAGGGAGGAGACTGAATCAACAAACCCCATTCCACGTCCAGTTCATACTGTGTTTGGTAATCTAAATCAGGCGGCAAACAAGGTTGACGAGATGCATTATATTAAGAGCATTCAGTGGCCTCCAAACCAAAAGGTAAGGTGCCTAAATGTGTTACTGAACAAAACCAGACAGTTTTCAGTCTTAAGGAGATGTAAACCACACCTGGCTGACCCATAGCAGGCCAAACGAGTGCAACATCATCCAAAATTGTTGAATCCAACATTGTTGGACGATGTTGCACAGTGTTGAACGAGGTGGCCAAACGAATGCAACATGTTGGATTCAACACTTGGTCTCAAGGGGTTGGGACCAAAATTTACCAAGACTCCTTAGAAAACAAACTTGTGCCATTTGGTCTTTGTTAGCCCATAAAAATGCTGCGAGACCGATAACTGTACATAAAGCCTGGTTTTCACTAGCGACTCAAACACAAGCGCAAGCACAAGAGCGCTTATTTCACAGTGAAAACGGGCTTGACGCAAGCATAAGCATAAGCGCAAGCACAAGCACAAGCGCAAGTGCTCTTTTATGCTTGCGTTCGCTTGTGTAGTGTTCGTTTTCACTTAGCATAAGCTACTTATGCGGCTTGCGCTTGTGCTTGCGTCGCTGGTGAAAACCAGGCTTATGTATTTCGACCTCCGCGTAAGATAATCTTCTCGCTTTTTCCCGTCTTACAGTTTCAGCTACTCCTTTTCCCTTTCGCTTTCTTTTTGAAGAGAGATCGCTTGTGTTAGAGCACACTTCGTCGAGAGATTGAAAATTTTGCTCGTTCGTGATACTGTATCTTGAATAATCACGCGGTAACGCGCGAAGCAAATTAAACAATGAATTCAGATACCGCAAAGTCAGCTTAGTGGGCATGCGCGCGTTCAACATTGTTGAAAACAGTGGCCAAACGAATGCAACATTGTTGCTCACACCTGAGAACAAACGAAATGTTGGATGATGTTGAAGACGATGTTTGATGGATATCAAACTTCGTCCAACATCATCCAACATCATGCAACATCGTGCAACATGGTGGCCAAACGAGTGCAACATGTTGGATTCAACAATGTTGGACGATGTTGCATCAACATGTTGGATCCGTTTGGCCGGGCCTTTAAGCGTGATTGTTCGAAAAGAAATTTGCGCCTGCGCGCAAATCCAGTGGCTACGTATCTACGCTGCTCCGGTTTACCGAGAGGTTTATTTCTCTCAAATTTTCAGTGATCTTTGTCGTCATTTGTAGTTAAAGTTTGAAAATCAAAACTTTCGACATTATAATTTGGAGGACCCCATAATTTACAACTGACATGGAGCAGTTTTCAATTGAGTGTCGGAAAGCCAAAACCAAAACAATTACTCCAGCCAATCACAACAGTCCGAAACAGAGCAATCAACCAATCAGAATTCGAAGCAATTACGTGTAGCCGGCGCAAAGCGCGGGAAAATGCGCGCGTTCAAGATGTGATTGGTTTTGGTTTTGTTATATCTAAATCGGAAGAAAAATAAAGTTATGTATGTATGTATGTATGTATGTATGTATGTATGTATGTATGTATGTATGTATGTATGTATGTATGTATGTATGTATGCTTCTCATTGGTTAAGAAAGTGGCGCGAATTTTGCTGGCCAATCACAGAGCCGAAGCATGGCAAACCCAAAGCAAACGCAATTTACTTTCGACACTCAATTGAAAACCGCTCTAAACGGTTCATATATCATGCATTACCAGGTTATTCCATCACAAAATTATAAGTTTTAATATAAAATTCAAATTTTCAGTATCTAGTCTTCGCTAACCTGTAATAAAGTTCTTTAATAAAAAAAATTCACTTTAGGTAAAGATGCCAACACCACAGGCAGGCCATGATCAAGGGCACAAAGAAGAGACCCACGTCACACTTCTGGACTACATAGAAGTAAGCAAAACTACATGGGCCTCCTGGGCTATGCTTTTGTTGCGTTTTCTTGTATAACTTGCTACACAGAGTGGTTTTCAGTTGAGTTGCGAAAGCACTTCGTGTTTCCTTTGGTTTTGCTTTACTTCAATCTCTGATTGGTTAGCAAAACTGGCGCTACTTTCTCAACCAATGAGAAGCAAAACCAAAACCAATCACAACTTGTGCGCGCGCATTTTCCCGCGCTTTGCGTCGGCTACATGTAATTGATTCGTATTCTGATTGGCTCATTTCCCTGTTTCTGTCTGTTGTGATTGGTCAGGGTAATTACGGCTTTAGTTTTGGTTTTACGAAAGCGCTCTAAAATCACAATTGCTTTTCGCATAGACAGAAATGAAGAGGAAAGAGCTCTTGAAAGAAATCAGGAAATGAGTTAAAGCCTCTGCGTGCAGGATAATAGGAAAGGATGGCAGTGCCAGAAAGAAGGCAAATTCTTTTCTAGCCCAGGGTTATTCATGGGCGGCATTTTAAAGTGCCTTGAAATTGATACTTTAACCGAGACGGTACCATATGTTTTGTTGCTTCTCTTCAGCTGAAAAACATAAAAGTCATCAACAAGAACGACAGCGAGATTCCTGTGCATGGAAAAACTTTCCAAACCGAAGAGGAAGCTGTAAGGTTTTGCCAGCTCGCTGAAAAACAGTGCACAGCAATTTACAAATCAAAGGAACCCTTACATTCCTTTCGGGCCTTGGAATCAGAGTTTATTCTCTCTTCGGACCAGAATTCAACCTTATATGTCAAAACTGAATTCATGGGCAATCTTGGTAAGTAAGTCAATTTTTCGCTTCGAAAGGGTTTCTTTTTTAAAATTCAATTGTGAAGCGTGCGTTGAGAAAGCGCCGAAGATGGGCTGGAGAAATGGCATCTTTGTTGCCGGAACACAGTTAAACCCACTCCTCATGAGGAAACACAACCCCTGGTGGTGTTTAAGGAGTTCTGAATTTTCGGCTCTCGCATGCCATTGAGCATGAGCCATTGAGCACTTTTCCCCCAGATAATGGCTACCAAATTTATAACAAGGCTGCCGGTCTTGCTTGGTAATGTAAATGACAGGCGTTTGCCTCAAGTCTGTGTGGGATCCGGCTTTGGTTCTTTAAAGCTCTGCTGCGAGGGTTGGTTATTCGGGTCCAGGATTCCGCCTTTGGTGCAGTTTCTCCACCCTACCCCCAGAAAAAGATCCGTTATGTCCCTCCTCAGTTAGGTTACTTTAAGGGCAAGTAGGTACAGAGAGCCATCAGGCCAATGAGCATCCATTTGGAATTCCTGCTAAAGTACACGGGGAGGAGCTGAGAGATCGCGTAGAATCCTATTCAGGGAAACTTATAATGCCTCTGTGTTAGACTAACAGTTCACAGATGAGATTGATCTGGTCAAATGAGAAGTAGAAGTCATAATAACCACTGGAAGAAGGTACTTACTGATATGTTTCGCAAGGAACCCATCACTAGGAGCGAACAACTGCCCTATATTCCTGTCACAGCGTTTTTACAGACCAATTTATTTTTAGATTTAAATTCCCGCCAATATCAGACTCCCACAGGAGCCACCATGACCAATCACAAGTCGCTGCACGTGCCACAAGTATCTGCACGCGCAGAGCCTTTGTTATCGCTCATTAAAACTTTTGTTTTGTGGCGCTCTCGTGCCCTTTCTCGCGGGAAAAAATGATCTAAAAATAGATCGGTCTACTATAAAAATGCCATGACAGGCTTAGTATGGAAATTGTATGCTCCTAGTGAAGGGCTCCTGGTTTCGTTTTGTTTCCCTCTAGAATTCTCTTTCTCTGAGGAGGGGTGTGGCGCGTTACAGACGACAAGCAAGTCGCTCAATTCGTCCAGTGAAGTAGGCTGTCTTCTCCCTAACATTGATCCTTTTGACAAAATTTCTATGATGTATTTCTTGCCGCGTAAGGCTCCGATGGATTGTGAGCGTAAAGCAACGCTGTTTACAAAGTACCAAAACGGCTTTCTAGAGGTCGTTACAAATCACGATAGAGGAGCTCCTTTAACAAGACTCACATTTCAAACCATAGATCGAAACACCGACGGATCTGATTTTGGATTTTCACTAGGAGAACTTACGTCAATCAAATATAGAGGGCCAATCTTAAAGCTTAACCACGATTTCATACAAGTCAACGCTGAATTCTTCAACGGAATGACGCAAACAGATTTTCATGCGCAGGTTGTTCCCAAGCCTGAAGTCGTACAACGAGCTCCACTCCAAAAATCTGGTCTGCCACTGAATATTATGATTTTAGGACTGGATCAAACATCCCACGCTACATTTCAGCGTCTTGTCACGAGCTCATACAAGTTTCTTCGGGACGAATTAAAAGCTTTCATGTTCAAAGGTTTTTCACTTGTTGGCGATGGGACCACTCCTCAACTCAGTGCACTCTTGACTGGTAGGACTGTGGAGGAGAATTGTAAACTTCACGAGGCGCGGACTGGGTTCGAGGGTGCGGGGACGGTGGATGAGTGGCCGTTTATTTTTAAAACATTGAAGGAACATGGTTATGTCACCATGTTTAGTGAAGATGCACCATCCATAGGTAACACCAATGACGGCAGCGATAACTTTTATCTGCCTAGAGTTCTAAGGGTTTTACCATACCCTCATCCAAAAGCTGTGCATGTCTGTGTACGTGGTGGTGGGGGTGGGGGGAGGGGGTTGGGAGTGGGGGGGGGGGGGTTGGAGAGAGGAGAGGACGGGGGCGATTCTCTTGTGAGAGATAGGGCCATGTTAGAAATTTACTTTGCGGCATCTGTGAAGCCCTCGAATATTACTGAAGTCTAATACCCGCTATCATAATCCAGCACAGTGGTCAAATGGCCACTATAGCTGATTGTGAATTAGCTCCTGGAATTGATCAGTAGCGACAATTTTCTCGATTCCGATTCTGTAAAAACCTGTTGCGGTACCTCAGACCATCATACCTTTCTCTAACCCTTGACTCTTCCACCAAGAAGATCAATTTCGTTTCGATTAAACTTAGGTTGCTTTCGTCTCTTCGACTTGGTTAATCAAAATCAGGATGTCAAAATGTTTTGAATTTGTCATCCTCGTTTCCAGGGCTTTTCCCTCACTTGGGGGCGGGAAGAGCCCTTAAAACAAGGTTGTGAATTTTGTTCGTTTGGTTAGCCTGTCTGTAAACGACATGGAAAATCGAAATCAAATTGGTGAGCTTCAGATCATTACATTGACTAAGAGATTATTGATCAAGTTATTTCTTCTACTGCTAATCTTTATACTTTTGCCTGGTGCCCCGTATCACGGTTAAGCCTGGTTCACATTTGTGAGATAAGAACAAGCGTCAGCACAAGCATAAGCATAATGACGTTCACACTAGCGACTTACGCATATACAGTGCGAGTCACATCGATGGATAAACAAGATGGCGCAAGAAACAAGATGGCGCTTATGCTTATGCTTATGCTTATTTCACACCAGCTCTCACTTGTGAAATAAGCATAAGCATAAACACAAGAAAAAGGAAACTTTTTCTTTTTCTTGTGCTTATGCTTGTACTTATTTAACCTCAATGCACACTAGCGTTTTCTTGTGCTTATGCTTGCGCTTACGCTTGTGCTTATGTCACCAGTGTGAACCAGGCCTTAGTGCTAACCTTTGTGCATTTTTCTGGCTCCTTTCCAGGTGCTTTCAACATAAGACTCACTGGTTTTAGCAAGCCACCTTCTGACCACTACGCGCGCCCATTTTGGTCAGCTGTGCCACATAAAGTCAATAAAGGAGTCCTTCATGAAAAGTGCATTAACTCTCAACCTCAACATAAAATGCAACTTGAATACCTAAAAAGCCTCTTTACAGCATACCCTGAGACGTCTAAATTTGGGTTTATATTTCTGAGTAGTCTTTGCCACCGTAAAACCATCTTGCCACTCGGCGCTGCTGAGAAAGACTTTTATGAATTTTTCAAATCAATCCGGGACTCGGGGTTTTTGAATAACACTATGTTAGTTGTCATGGGAGACCACGGAGAGCGCACCGGGGAGTTCCGATCCACACTGCAGGGGAAGCTGGAGGAGAGGCTACCAATGCTATCCATAGCGTTACCGTCTAACTTTTATTTGAATTACCCAGAGTTGGTAAAGAACCTTAAACGTAACACAGAACTTATCATATCCCCGTTAGATGTACACGCAACTTTTATGCATGTCCTTAAGTATCCTTCAGACCCATCGCATTCAGACCTTACTCGAGGTTCGAGCTTGTTTTCAAGCATTCCTCGAAACAGGACCTGCCAAGACGCCAACATCCCCGAATACTTTTGTCCTTGTGTACAATGGATTCCAGTGAACATCACGCATGCGCATGTCCGCATTGGTGTCTTGCGTGCCGTTGACTTCATTAACAACCTACTCGCAGAAGACTCCAAAGTAAGCCGGCTTTGCGAGCGGTTGACAGTGGACGCGATTTTAAGTGCATGGCAGGAAAAAACAAGCACAGAATTACAAACATTCATTGGTATTCAAGATGGCGATGGATTAGGTATTGGTCAACCAGAATTTAAAAACTCATCGAGTTCGAGTGAGTGTAGCTATCTAATAAAGTTTCGCACAAAACCAGGTTATGGAATTTTCGAGACCTCTGTAAAACTTGCGGAGGGTCGTTTTGTGGTGAGCGAACACATCAGCCGCATTAATCTATATGGATCTCAACCAGATTGTATTAAGACTTCGCATCCTCATCTCAGAGAGTTTTGCTACTGCGGGCATGATCATTGATCAGTGAATCATCATCACCATCATCATCATCATCATCATCATCAATTACTCTGTAAATAAAATATATTTGTGGTGATTTTCTTTATTAAAGCTGTGTTTTATTTCCAGTGAGTCTTTCAATTGGAGGAATGGCTGTAGTTCTATACTATATATAGAGTGACTTTGTTCAGACAAGAGTTTGCGTCGCCGTGTGTATAACTATATTCTGTGAGCTAACTGTGGACAGAATATCCAAATACCCGGATGGAAGAATTTCGTTCACCACAATTGAAATTTTGCATATATTTTTGCTTCCAGGTAACAAACAGGTTTCTTTCCCTGCATAAGAGAAAATCAAGGAGGTTAGAGAGTACATCCGCCATACGCGCCTTATTTCAGGGGTAATTCGTGTCAGGTTATTTTTAGATCACTTGCCAACCTCGGAAATCCCACGTGGGTAGGTAATAGCCAATCACATACAGAGATGAAAATACACGGGCGTGGGAATCCTTCTTCGCGGAAGCTAAAAATAACCTGAGACGAGTTATCCCTGAAATAAGGCGTGTATATGGCGGAAGTACTCTCTAACCTCCTTATACGTTCATTCCTGTTACGTCAGTTCAACATTTTATCTTAAGCTTTATATTGTATATTGCTCAGTTGAAAATTCGAATTGACCCGTTTCCGAACAGACCGGTGGGTTCTGGAAGCAGTTATCACTTCTGAAGGCTCACACAAAATAAAAGAGGCATTGATGGTGACATTCTTTATTATAATGATCGCCGAAAAACAGGAATCAGAGGGATTTCCGGCGACGACAGATGTATTAAAATACTTTAAATTTCCTTTTTCCTGTTTTCCAGCACCGCCCAATGTCGTTGTCAGGCCTTTGCTAGTGATGTTTATTAAACAATTTACACTAACACGGTTTGATCTGTATGGAGTCTTTAATTTACGTTTCTAGCCACAAAAAAGTTTATGGAAACAGGAACTGTGTTACTGACCGAATTTACGATCCGCTTTTGTCGGCCCCACTCGGGCATTTTTAAACGAAATTCTTTGTCCGTTATCGTTCCTTTCCGCAACAAGAGGGATAAATTTTCCGCAAGTCTCAAAGGTTTGAGGTGAAATGTCACCATGTCACCAAAAACGCTAGATATGCTCTGACTTAATTTGGAATTTGTTAAGACAATCAGGAGTTCGGAAACAGTGCTCCACCGAAAAGATCTGTTGAGTGCCCGTGTACAGAAGAGTAACAAAAATTCACGTCTGTCACAATATCCTTCCTCCTTACACATTGTATAACTCTATTGTATTGTGTATGTATTTATGTCTTTACTTTTGTAAAATGTAAATTATCTTTGTGTTAACTGAAAGCAATTAAAAAACAAAATAAAGCAAAAAACAATGTTGTGCTGAAACCAACTTGACAGGGACTCTTGAGGCCTGTTTCAAACGTCGTGCTAGTGCCGTGCTTAGCTGGCTCGACTGACGCACGACTCCAGCACGACTTGGTTTCAGACATCGAATTTAATTCCGTTGAATAAAAAGTTGTTACCCAATCTCGTACCCAGAATCGTCGGGTGCTGTAATTAAAACACTTACCAGCCGTTGCACAAAGCAAATCCAAAATGTTAATTTATGAATTGAGTTCGACACGGCAAGTAGCACGACGTTTGAAACCAAGTCGTCCTACTGCCGTGTAGCACTGCAAGCCTTGCCGTGCTACACTGGCAGTAGCACGACTTGGTTTCAAACGTCGTGCTTCAGTCGAATTTAATTCGAGTAATTGAGTTCGACACGGCAGTAGCACGACGTTTGAAACGGGCCTCTAAGCTACTAGCACCATTTCATTTTTGTTGCTTTTATCAGGAAATCGAAACTGAGTTTATATAATATAAACGTTTACTACGAACGCGAAAATTGAAGAAATCGAAAAAATGATGACCAGCTGTAATGATGACGTCACAGGTTTGAAAACATTATGGGATGCGGCGCTGTATTTTAATATGAATACAAACAACACGTTCAGAGTGGACAATGAGTCATGAATCGCGGTGGAAAAAACAACGGGATCTACGCGGCCGAGACGATCTTAAAGCGTAGAGTTCGGGAGGTTGGTCGACACAGCAACATGTGTTTGATTGTTGTGGAAAAATTTGTATCGATGTTGACATCAGCAATGCTTTATTTTACAGGGAAAAGTCGAGTACTTCATCAAATGGAAGGGTTACTCGCAGAAGTAAGCATCGTGAATTTCACGTGCATAATTTAACTTACGTTTGTATATTTCTGAATGTTGGTGTATTTATTGCCGACCTTACTGCTCAAATCCAATTAGATACAACACTTGGGAGCCGGAAGAAAATGTTCTTGATCCAAGATTGCTGAGAGCATTTCGACAACGGCTGGCTGTAAGGTGAGGAGCAGATTATTTTAGACTCGTTGAGACAAGTCTGTTTCACTTTGCTTTCGTTGAATCGGGCAAAGATCGGTGCTTGTCTGTGTTTAAGTAGTGCGTAATTTCACCAAAATAATCAAAACTTTGATCGTTTGCTGATGAAAAGTATTTTCTCGCAATCGTTTAGTTTAATGGTACGTAGTTGAATCTGCAGATGAATTTTCAAAAGTAATAATGAAATAGACCAAAAGAATTCATTTAAGTTACCTGCTTGACAAACTTTTTCATTTAGAATATTGTGCGGATGCCTCTAAATTTTTCCTGGTTTTATAATTGCAGTAAGAAAGGAAAATTCAAAGGAAAGAAAAGGCGGATGATTGTTTCTGAGGAGAATGTAAGTATGGAGACATTTGTTTATTTTGTTTTGAATTGAGCTAATTCAAGTTGTACAAGTCTTACAATGCTTTCATGTGGCTTGAGGAGGACTTAGTAAATTTTTAATATTGGCAACTTTTAAGAAATTTAGCTCGAATTTTACTTGTAATCTTTTTTATTATCTTAAAATATCGTCGCTTTCGTTGATGCAAATTACACAAATTTCAAAACTGCCAGAGACCAGACGTTACGTTGACTTTCCCTTTTCTCTTATGTGCTCTGCGTTCATTTCAGATTTTAGAAAGCTGAAACCTTGGACTTGTTCATTTTCTTTCTCCTGTGATATTTTCTGCAAAGAAATTGTTTTAATTATTTTATAACTTTGAAATATCAACAAAGTTCATTGTTTTGAAGATAAAAGCGTCTAGCGTGTTTCTTCCCGTTTCTAAAATGCTAATTTTCGTTTTCCAGTGCGGTAAGAATTGTATTAAGGGTATGTACTATTCCTTTAAGAGAGAGATAATGGTGGATAGAGAGAATCTGTTTTTTGTACTTTTTCGAAACTGATTACAGTATAAAAGTTTTGAAGCTGAATATTAATTCATAGAAAGAAACTTAAGTAACACGGGTGCTGGTAAGGCTTCCTAGCCAATTCCTTTACTTTATACCGATAAAATAATTCACCAGAATGAAAGTTTTTCTCATTTCTCTCCTAAAAGGTTGGGAATAGTAAAGAATTAAATGTAAGACTACTGCTCAATTTAAATCTCCATTTGAATGGTTGCACTGTCATACATGTAGTTGATTAAAAAGCACCTTGTACAGCATCCTATAACAGCACCAAGGGAAAGAAATGCACAGTAACTTTCTCTTAAATGTCCTCATTTCATCATTTGATCCACAGACTCAAAACTTAGAACAGCTGTCATTGTGTTTGAGGGTATTTAGGCTAAAGACTTTAAGTACAGTAGGCTAAACTGCATGTGTGAAAACTACGGCTCAGTAGCTTTCATTTGTGCCCTCTTTTTATCCGTGAAGTCACAAGTTAAGTGCTGCCTTTTGCACCAAAATAATTAGCGTAACAGGAATTCGAAAGTCGGTACCGCCCAAATTGGTTTCGATGAAAGCATAAGAAGGCTACAATAGTATTTTGAGCTTCCTAGACGAAATGATATTTTACGTAACCGCAAATAGGCTCAACATTTGAATTAGCTAAGAAATGTTTATTTGTCTTGTTTTGATTTCCTCGAATTTTTTAGCCGGCCGCAGATGTCGAGCCCGTTTTAGATATCGAACAAGTCAACGGTCAGGGAAGTGGTATTGAAATCGATGACACATCGCAGGAAATTCTCGCACCGCCCGTCAAGCGAAAACGTCGTCGTAAAAAGCGAAAGGTTCCCAAGACAGACGAAGACGTCACCGAAGCTACTCCGCAACCTTCTGAAGAGTCTGGAATGGCGCTAGTCACAGCGGGTGATTTAGGACAGGAAAAAGGAGAGGCGGATGTCACTGTGGCAGTTGAAGTAAAAGCTCAGACAAGCACGGTGAACAATGAAATTAGCTTTGCTGTTTCAGAAGAAGTTGGCTTGAAGGAAATGGCGTCTACATCGTCTGTCGCAGAAGAAGCGATGGCCGTCAACTTGACCAGCCTTACAGCTCACTGTACTAACACAAATAAGACTGAAAAACAGTCACCAGTTGTTACTGAAAAAGTTGGAGTGAGCAGCAAAGAAAAGCACGCTAAAAAGAGCGTTGAGGATGCCCCCACGGGCTCAACAAATCCCCCTGTCCCCCCAAGGCATGAAATCCCGCCAGTAATTCAAACGGAAGTTAAAAGAAGCCCGTTGATTCCGCGGTATTCCCGCTTTGAATTTTTAGCCAATAGTATGATAATCACTGATGTTACAACAGAAAGAGGGACCGTGACTGTCAAGGAATGCTCAGCGTATGAAGGGTTTTATGGACCTGAACCAGAAAGGCCAAGCTAGTTCTCGCAGAAGTAACTTCGCCCAGTTGCAAACTCTCTCTGAGTAAATCGCCCTTAGAACGCAGCTACACAAGCCAGTTTTTGCTTGCACAGTTAACCCAGTCTTTGAGAAAAGTCGCATCGCAAGCGCGCGGCGAAAATCGCACATTAGTCTTAACACCTGCGATTCGACACTCCAGTGCAGCCGCTACTCCAGAAAAAACCGGCTTTTTCCTTGCGTTGCGATTGTTTGGTTTCGATTTTTCAGCTGTCGGATAACCTATGCGAGGGAAACGGCTGGACGTGCAAATTTTACCCTGACAATTTCTTCCCTTGTGCAATCAAAAAATTTTAAGTGTTGCTGTGACTGGCGTTTGCACTAAACTTGTTATTTTAAAATTTAAAATCATTCTGTTATATTTGATCATTTGCGCCAGTGTAGTTTTACAACTCGTGGGCGAGGTAGCTTATGGGTGAATTGACCAGCACGAATTTCAAGTGACACACAAGGCGCGCGCGAACGTGAAGGGAAAATTTTGTTGCATGGAACATGTCATATTTCGCGCTCGTTTTATTTGTCCCTTGAACGTGACTGACGCAAAGCCGAAAGAAAAACAACTACAATCAGATTATGGAAACCTTGTTCCTCTTTAATACCGCCTCAGTTTGTCGTAGTATCAAATTCGTTGCTTACTGTATCGAAATCGTTGTTGCCGTTTACAAACGAGCAAATTTGTAGAAGATGAGATGTCAAAAACGGCTCTTTAGCGTATTTCTGTAAATTTTTTAAGGTGAAAAGGAGAGTTTGTATGCCGGGCTCGGTCTCTTCTGACTATATTAAGGCTTATTCGTTGTCAAAAATTAATTTATTTGATGAATTACCTAATTTTAAGACTTCGCGTTAAATCTGATTCTCGTTGCGTTTGTACCCCGTTAAGACGTCACAAGAAATGAAAAAGTGTAACGAAAACAAGCAAAGATATTGAGAACTCCGCTCCATTCACACCGGAATAAAGATGTTTAGTTAAACCAGGTTTATCAAAATGAAATCGTTAGCAGAGAACTGAACGAGTGAATTTAACACAGGGATCAAGCAAGTTCTAGCGTCCGTTCTCATCGTGCTAACCTGAAAGTAACTTGATGAGAAAAAACAAATAATCAAATTTAAACTGTGTTTGACTAAACATCTGTTGAATGGTGTGGACACTGCATTCATATAAGTTAGACCTAGTTTAGCGCTGAATAAGACTATATTATTAGTGCTTGGACGAGCTGAGGACTTCAATAGCTCCGTCTGAACGCTGCTTGAAAGTAATGATCGGCCCAAAGAGACGTAAATAATATACCGCATGATAATTAGTATTTACTTTATTTATTCGCTCAGCAGAAAAGCTCTATTTACATTGGGTGATGAAAATTGGTTATAACAGAACACAGTTTTATGAAATCCTGCTACAGTAGTTAAATAGTAAATAAAGTGTTAAGAAAGTTCGCATGGTTATAATTTATTATGGATTTCGTGGACTTTATGCTAAGAAAAGAAAATCCGTGAAGAATCTGATTGGCCCTCTTTATACTAGAGACGCATCCGTCCAGATGAATTATGGGTCTGTCACTTTATCCGACTAGCATATAGACGGGACGAACTATATGAGACGCATAATCTGTCTGGGACGAACTTGGACAAACATTTGTAGTGCGTCCGTCTAGTTCGACTAGTATAAAGACGGGCACAAGACGCATTATGCGTCAAGACGAACTATCCGCTTTAGTTCGTGTTGAAAGACGCACTAAATAAGATAGTTCGTCTTGTGCCCGTCTTTATACCAGTCGAACTAAACAGACGCACTACAAATGTGACCAAGTTCGTCCCGGACGGATTATGCGTCTAGTGTAAAAAACGGCCATTGTTGTAGCTATTGTTTATTAAACGAACTCTTTTTAGCACGCAGATGTATGTCTGAAACGGTTGGGAGAATACGCTGAACTGTATTTTAGAGCTGGATCCGTGCTAGTATGAGGCGAACCGAGGCACTTGCCTCGGTAGAATTTTGAATTTACGCTATATTTTTCCTTCTTTGTGTGTGTGTTTTACCGGAAAAAATAAGCAGTCTGTGTAGTTTCACAGAAGAGTGAGCATGTTTGATGTTTCTCCAAGAGACTATAGGTTGAAAACTAATAAATGAATATTAGAGAGGTGTTTTTTGTATCCATCCTTGGTGACAACTTTCGTTTGGCCACGGCCCAGAATTCAGTAAAAAGTCGGAAATTTTTCTCTTCGAATCAAATTCTGGCCCCAGCTATGGGTGGGTACCTTTACCAGAGTTTAAGTCACTATCCAGCTAGCTTGGGTACGGGCGTACGGCTACTGGTATGCGGCGTACAGTCAATCTCTTTCCCAGAGGCTGCGATCCTTTTGATCCGTTGCCCGTTCCGCTGGACAAGGGTAACGTAGGCTCTGGGGACGAGATTGGCGCTGAAATACATTGCAACTGCGCATGCTACACTTTCCGCGATCCGCTGGACAGTGACGTGTCCGCTGGAAAACATTCAGATCCTCTCTGAACAACTGACACATAAAATGGAAGACTCATTTAAAACCAGAGTAAGCTCTCCACGCAACTGTTTCTTCGATGTGATTGGTGTATATGAAATAAATCATACATGAACTGCGGAAATGAAATCAAATGAAGAATGATCCTCGCAGCTGTGAACGCAATGCAATTGCGAAAAGAAGCGTGAACAAAAAACTTCAGGTTTCTATTCGCAATTGCATAAATTGCGTTCGCGACTGCGAGGATCATTCTTCATTTGATTGTTTTGCCCTCTTTCTTCAGGCTGCGAATTCGCTGCTTATTTTCCTTAATCATGTAGTTTAAAGAGATTGAAATGTAAGTGTGGTTATGAAGGGCAGTGAGGCAGGGCATTTCTCAGTAAAACGAGGGCTCAAACGCGCTGCTTGCAGTGACAAATGATTCACTGAGTATATTCTCTCTTGTCAATGGCAGAATTGTTGGACTGGAAAAGGCAGAACAACTTCCCGTTTCTTTTCGCAGACGTGCACGTCTTTTTCTACGCTTGTCAGTTTTACATTACCAGATGTTACATAATATGGAAATGTTTTATTTTTGAACCTAAAATTAATCACACCGTAAGTTATTATAAATGTCACCTACCTGCAGCGCCAAAAGTTTATTTCCTCCAAATACACCCAATTGTCTTAATTTCTGAGAACTGTGCGGTCGTTAACTTTTGCTCCTAGGAGAATCCAAATCTCCGCCACAAATTGCACTAGATTTTCTCAGAAATTAAGGGGAACTGTTAAGGTTACCTATTTTGCTGAAACAACAATTTCAAGAAAGACAATATAATCTATAAATATTGTCCTTCTTAAAGGTTGCTTTTAAATTATGGATCTCTCCGTTTGCCTTAACACATGTAAAAGTTTAAAACTCGAAACTAACATAAGTTATATTCACAAACCCGACAAAATTTTGCCTTGTTTCATTTCTTGTTCATAACCTCCCGGTTTTACGTGCGTCACCACAGAATTTTGACTCGCCCATGTTGGAAATTTTAAGATTCATCGACTGTAAATTCTCTTTCCGAAGAACGATATCTATTGCGTTCCAATCTTCTCAAAAATCTTGTAACTTTAACAATTCATGACTACTTTGCTTTCAAACCTTTGTTTGGATTCAACTTATATACGCCTTTTGAGTCTTCTTCTGCCCGAGTGACCACTCACAGACACCAAAACCAATCCCTGTGTACTTTCTGTAGAATTGTTATGGAAATGAAGAGGTCAGTTTATTTGACTTAATTTCTTTGTGTTGACAAGTGGACCCGAAGCGTTAATTGTTCTTTTCCCGTCGCTATGTAGAAATATGGGATTAAAGTCAATTCCACAGGACGCATTGATTGTTCAATGTGAAGTACAGTGGTGTTTTGATGGCGTTTTACATTACAAAAATTGTACGCGCTGCAATCTTTAACCAAACAGTACGTTAATGATAAGGAACAATCATGATTTTAAGCCTGAAGCTCTTGATTTATTGGAATGGAAGCTTTATGTTTGAAAGATGAGTTTTTCTTTCTTCCGAGGAGAGGACATATTCCCCAGAGCTCATTTTGGGGTGCCGCCACCGTTTCTACGCAACTATACCAAAACAGGTTTTCGTCACCTCGAGGATGAGCAAAACACAGACGGCCAACAACTGAGTCCGGAACTGGACGGTACCGTTCAGGGACGGTCTTTGGGAAAAGCTAACAATCCGTGCTCTTTTACCAAGCCTGGAAACGCTAAAGTTTCTGTTGATTTAAGAAACACTTCGACAAAACAGCTCGCATCAGTACTAGAAAAGACCGGCAAGCCAGTGGGAGTCCGTGAAAGGACAGACATGAATAGGAGCCAATTGACTGATTTGCACCGCTCAATTCAGACTCGATTAACGGGTCCGGCGTTGGAATCAATTGATTTATATCCATTAGCTGGGATGAGATGTACTGGACAGCGAATGAATTTGGCTGAATGTCAACAGAATCAGCAAAAACGAGGAAGCGTTCCAGAAGAAGCAGCGAAAGACAGTTTGGTCTGTGAGCAGCCTGCCGTTAGCAACGGAGCAACAACTGGTGTTGCAAATAGTTCAAACGCGGTGTCTTTAAACAAGTTGTATTCTTGCTTGAAGAGAATGAAATGCCGAAGGAATGACGTTGGCCAGTACGAGGATCTAGCGACTATTTCCATGAACGGCCGAGAGCCTGGTTTTAGCAGGAGTTACTTTCAGAGAGTTTTCGCTACAAACAATGCAAAACACCCGACGCAAACACAAGGCGAACAAGAAGAGATTTTTTTGTTGTTAGGAGGAAAATCAAAACCGGTTCGCTTTCCAATCAACTCGGAAGGATTAAACTTATTAGAGAAAGAATGGCGAGTGGAATTAAAATCTAGAGATTCTATATTTTGTACCTCGGACGAGGAGAGTTTACAACTTTTACAAAAGTTTCGAGCGCGTTTTAGACTGGGAAGCCAGAGGCCATTCATGGGCAGAAAAACTCCGAGTTTGCCAATACCTTGGGCAAGGCATGTTGTTCATAAAGGACGATGCCATAACCCGGAAGAAAAAGAACAACTGGAGGAAGAAGAGACTGGTCGAAAATTATCGATACACGTGTATCTTCCAAATGCAGGCTGGGAGGAACAGAGAGATTCAACGCCAGCAACTCCGATATTTTCCCCGCCATCGAGATAAATAGATGTGCTATAGCAATGAGAGAATCAACGCGATCGCACCAAGCAAATGAGAATTGGTGACGACTAACGAAGCTCATTCAGCCCATTCGGCAAGCAAAAAATTCAAGCTCGAGATATTTGGAAAGCGCCGAGAGCCGACTGAAAATCCTCCTGGAGCAAAATTACACACACAAGGCGCCGGGATAGAAAACGTAAAATTTTCGTCATTATGAATTTTGGAGTGTAAAACTGTTTTCGCAGTATAAAATAAGATTTCCGCTTTCAAAATGTAGGCCATTAGTTTTTATTTTTATTTCAAAGGCTTCGTAGGTTCTTTGTCAACAAAATTTTGATTAGTTGGCAATTGTCTCGACGTCGTGTTTGTTCCTTGCATCGAAAGGTGACATGCAAATTGGCTAATTTTGCACCCCGCTTTAAACAGAAATAACAAAAGAGCTTTTCCCAAGGCGTTTGTTTGACGAATTCATGATTTGTGTATTAATTCAAAGGGTTTTTAAAATCATTTGTCAATTTATGTTAGTTTTGGCTGAGGGAGGCTTATGCTTCATTGCTGACTTCTTTTTGTGATGCATCAACTTTCTATCACATGCACTTTTTTAAAGGATGAACACTAAAGAAAATTAACATTTACTCGAGGCTAGCGCAGTTTTCTTCACAACATATCGCCAAGCTGAATTATAAACTTCTTGCGATAATTATACAAAGAAAACGTACATAACAAATATTTTCTTGTGTACCTCTTCCGAAACGCCAGCAGTTATGAAGAATCTGCCGAAAGGGCGAGATTTAAAAAACGTTTTGAGCTGTAGCCTAAGTAGCAGGCACATACAGGGTAGGATAGATAGGCTCCCATGGGGGATAGATAGGCTCCCAGGGATGGGAAGATAGGCTCCCAGGCAAGGATAGATAGGCTTCCAGGGAAGGGAAGATAGGCTCCCAGGGATGGGAAGATAGGCCCCCAGGGAAGGATAGATAGGCTTCCAGGGAAGGGAAGATAGGCTCCCAGGGATGGGAAGATAGGCTCCCAGGGATGGGAAGATAGGCTCCCATGGGGGATAGATAGGCTCCCAGGGATGGGAAGATAGGTTCCCAGGGAAGGGAAGAAGGAGCGAGCTAGGAGGCAGCGGAGAGAAGGGAAGTTTTCTCTCGACATCACTTCTCTTTTTATTTTTTCCTTTTTGTCTCTCCTTCCCTTTCCCTATACCGTTTCCCTCTGCTGCACAGGCATGGTATATACGGAAAATCTTACCAGGTATAAGGAAATAATCAAGTTTTGTCCATACGCGAGGAAATAGTATATTCTTTCCCGTTCCTTCCCAATCAACAACAAATAAATAAAAAATAAATAAATAAAACTTATATTGCGCATATAGCATACAAACATGTTCACAGGCGCATTACAAATAGTAGAAACAGGGTAAGAAGAAGAAAGAATAACAAACATAGAAACTAAGAAAGTCTAAGAACAAAATCGCTACCAACAATCGGGTTATGCGTTTATGGATCAGCCGGCCTCCTCATCCACCAATTAACTCAAACTGGTTCATTCAGTGTTGCAGTGTTAATGTCTTTAACATCATAGTTTGAAAGGCGAAATCGGAAAATAAAATGCTGCTCCAAATTTAGCCTTACTAAACCGCGTAACGTAGCTGATGAAGATATTGCAGCGCGCACAGGCTTTATAACTGCTCTTGTTTTTAAGGGTAGAAGTTTTTCCTCTCTATCTGTCTTCTCAGTGTTTTTCAGCCTGTTTGAACCAGCATAAATTTCCTTCACCACTCCCTTCAACTGTGTTTCTCTAGGTTCAAGTTTTGGCAGATATTTCGGCAATTTTTTGCGGTTTGCCATTGTTTTCGTCGAGGTTCCGAACCCCGCTTTTGCTCGTTTACCTGAGACAATTATCTCCGGGAGCTTTCTCGTAGGTAATGGCGGTAACAACACAGGTCTTTCCGATGCTTCTAATAAGTGTGTCCTCTTTTTACTTTCAAACTTCCTATCCCGTCGGTAACTGTAAAACCATTCATCTCTGTAGCCATTCCGCAAAGAAGAAGGAGAAGTTGTATTGTATAGTTTCTGCTTTAGCCGTAGTCTGTCCTCCAAATCTCTTTCGCTCATGAGTTGGGATTTATTTCTTGCGGCTTCTTCGATTGTTATCTTGTATTGGGGCCTTGTTTCGTGATCAGAACTGGAGCAAAACAATACACAGGATCAGTTTTTCACAGCACTTTACAGCACCAACTAGCTGTTCGCTCTGTTTTTTTAAAACTCCGGTTTCACGATTATTTTCAGCTCTTACGCTTTTCATTTTGTTGCTATACTGTCATTAACTAAATAATAAAGCCGGCAGCTGTTTCTGAGGTTTGAAAAATGTTCAAATGACATATCAACAAATATTTATTTCTTGAGCAAACAAAATCGCCTACTTTTTGGTGAAACCGACACTACACTGCCAAAAAATCAGGAAAAAGATTCTTGCCTGAAGAAATGTTTGATGAAACTGAGAACATTATCGGTACAGCAAATGAAAATATACCATTTACAAGAAAGAATAAAAAAAAGCTATTTTTTGCACTTGAGAGAATATACGTAACTCTTACAAGTCTTACAAACAAACAAAAAGAAACCATTACTGCACTTGTTAATAGATATAAAACTAAGCCATTTGCTTGCTGTCTTGGTTTAGAAAGTGTGGAGTCCTTGAATTTCTATTCAAATCACCCGATCAATCACCGGGACAATATTTTCAAGCTATGTTATACGGGGAACTTCGCAGTAAAAAGTAGAATTTGCAATACTGGTCATGAAGGGACCGCGGCGAACATTTGAAAGTGGTAGGGCTTAAAATCTGGCCAAGTTAAAGTGGTAACATTCATACATTATCCATGCCATCTCAAGCCCTTAAAACTCAATCCAAGAAAAATGTGGTAATTAAGGCTATAGCCGTACCAGTCCCTACCCCTCAGCGGTCCCTGCAGGTGTCACTTCATTACCTCGAACCTGCTTTCCTCACAAAGTTAAATAGAAATACCCAATTAAGTTTTAAATTCCTGGGACACATCTCCGTCTCATTTCCAGTTGCAGCAGTAAGTTTACTGACTGATACAAGCCGAGATGCATGCCCAAACGTTTGCACTGTTTTCGCCTTTTTCCTCATCCAGCAATGTGACAATACAATTCTTTGCATGTGCAAGACCAGCTGCCTGGGAATTGGCGTGTTAACTACGTACTATGTATGGCCAGCACCGACCGGCTCCTAATTACCATCGATTTTAAGTTTTGTGAGTTAATTATTCCACAAAAATGAAAGATGTAACAGGCTCTAGCAAACTTAGTTTTCCATGCATGTTTGTTAAATTTCATAATTAAGAAAAATCTTACTTTTACAAGATGGATTAGAAACAAAACAAAACCAGCTTTGTTTTTAAAGGACATAAATCACAAAGTGAATTTTCTCGGCTTGGAAAATTGTTTTTGCAGCCTTAAAATGCTAACACTAATATTTTCTTTGTTGGTCAGAAACTTTGTAGTTTCCTTCGGATGATCGCAAATTGCGTACCATAGTTGCATGGTATATTGAGTCATAAATTGAAATAAGAACCTTGCTTGAAAATTGTAAACAGCAACACCTAGGAAATGGGATGTTTCGATTTATAAGCAGCTCCTTTGGGACTGACACGACATAAAGCAAGTTTATAAATTTTGCTTCTGATTAAGCTCAAACCTTTCTCATGCCATGCTTGCAGCTGTGGCGAAAACCTTGGGAAATCCAAAAACCATTTTCTCTGCTTCAAATGTCCTGAAGCGATTCATGTCTCCAGTTAATGTGGGCTGTACGAGAAACGTGAAATGATTTAGGGTCAGAACAGGTCGAAATTCACAAAGTTGTTTGGGGCAATCTGTACCCCCGGACAGCTCAGCAAGGTGGGGCGTATCACTGAGTTCCACTAAGCGGAGTAACTCACTTCACTTAATATATCCGGATGATGAAAATTTTCAGAGTCAAGATTCATGTGTCAACAAACTTGCGTATGTGAGAACAGTATCCTACCCGTAGATTTCATGCTGACACAAACGGCTCCCACTGAGGCAAATTATGCCCAAGTTGTATCCACAAACAACATGTAGATCAGCTGTTACTTGGGATCGAAATATGTCCTTCTGTAGTGTAAAAAACTGAAAGAGAATGCCACTGAAATATTTACAATCAAGTACTTGCAAACTCTTTGATGACTGTGGTATTCATTATTTGGCTGTTCCGCTTTCAACCAAATGGGGCTTGGTGATTGGCTTTCAGAAATTAGGCAAATGTTTACATCCAGTTTTACACAATGCCGCTTGTCGATAGCTGCCAAATGCGGTTTTCAGCCAATATTTTTAATTTCCGAGCGTCAAGTTTGTCAAGGAGTCAGTCATAAAGAGGTGGATCATGACTTTGAGACGGATGAATGCTTCCTCGGTTTTGGCATGAAAATTTCTTCTCATACCCTCGCTGTTGAAAAACTATGCTGGACATATCATCGACTCACTGACAGATCCATACATTTTTTTGCCTCAATTACTAATGATATTCTTAATACCTATTATCTCTTTCTTTTAATCCCGATGAGGAATAACAAATTTATGGCTCATTCACAACCAAAACAAATTTTATCAGCGAACACAGTAGGCAAACCTTTACATGTTCATATACTTAAAATTCCTCTGGTAGGGCGTCGTAGCGCCAGTGGTGTAACGGTTATCATGGCGGCTTCCCAAGCCGTTGACCCGGGTTCGACTCCCGGCTGGCGCATGAGTATTTCTTTTTTCACGAATTTTCTTTCCTTTTTCTTTCCGGTATGAAGCCTCGTTATTTCTGCATTTGTCCTTGAGAACGATGTACGTTTTGGCTTTTCATTTCGTAATTTCAAGGGTAAAACTTGATTTTTTCTGAACAGGGGCTACTGTCGTCGGGGGAGAACTGGGTCTCAACACACACAACATGGCGGACGGAGTTGATTTCTCAGACCTAGAAGACTTTGTTATAAGAAAGGTTTGATTTTCCCATCGCACCTTTAGTTTTTTGATCCAAAGTGTTTATTTATTGCTGCATTATTTCAGGCGCCGCCCAAAGCATTTTACATCCCCGATTTTATTTCAGTAGACGAGGAAAAATATCTCTTAGATCAGGTGTGTTTCAGTTAAGCTTTTTTATTAATTCGCCCATCACAATACAAGTATTATTAATATTAAATCACACGAATGAGTATAAGGCAGGAGACCTTAGCAAGCCCTACACGGCTTTTCAAAGAAGATCCCCAGTTAACAGTAACAATACATCAGTTAATAATAAGTGATGACTAACTTAGAAATATGATAATTTTCTTATGGATTAATGAAGGCCTGTTTCAAAGTTCCAAACGTCGTGCTACTGCCGTGCCTAACCCAAATGAAATTTGGCCCGGCAGTGACTCGACTATAGCATGGCAATGGTTCAAACGTCGAATTTAATTCAGTCGCGCTAAATTCAAAATACAACAAAACAATAAGAAAAACTAAAATAATTATTATGAATTCAGTTTGTGTTTTCAAGAGCACGCCATTTGAAACCAAGTTGTGCTTCTGGTAAACAAGCTAGTGTTTTGGTAATGTGCCCTTCTTCTCCTTCTTCTCATTCTCATTCGTTGACTGGTCAAAAGTGAGTAACTGTAAAATAATTGTGATGTTGCAGCTTCTAAACATAACATGATTTGAAATTCTGAAACTTATTTCTTGAAAATGAAGCTTTTCAATCGAATTTGTGTAAGCTTATATGAGCAGACCTGTACGGAGGGGGGGTGTAATGGGTGCTCAAAATCCATTTTGACCAAGAAATTTTTTTAAGTATCGACGTTTTTATGTTCCATCTTGACTTTCTGATTTTTGATGTAACTTCTTTCAAAATGCACAAAATGAAGTCTTGAATGGCCAAATTTTTCAAAATTTCTCCAGGGGAGCATGCTCCCAGACCCTTCTAGAAACTTGCGCCTACAGCACTGGTCAGTTCAAACCTTCGGCGCTCAAATGCACCTCCCCACGCAAAAACCTGTCTATGGGCCTGTATGAGAATCATATGTTGAACTGCAGATTACAGAATTATGAAGATGTGAAATATCATCATTTATATAATAACCAAAGTCAATTCGCGCAGTCTGATTGGTCAATCAGCTATGGTTTATTATACCAGTAAACTCATGGAAATTTCGCGCGTCCTCTGAATTATTATATAAAAGCAATATACCACAAGTTTCTATGGTTTATAGGCTGATAAACCACTTGGGATGTTGGAAGAACACTCGAAGAATTCGTAAATCACTGGCCTGTGGCTTGTGATTCACGAATTCTTCGAGTGTTCTTCCAACACCCCACGTGGTTTATCAGCCTATAAACCATAGAAACTTGTGGTATAATAGCTACCCTTACTCCCTCCCCCAGGAACTATGGTTGTTACTCTCACTCCCCTCCCCAGAGGGATATAAGGGACAGGGAGATGCAAAGGTCTTTTATGAGTTTAAAATGTGTTATTTGCTCAAGGATAATGAAGATTTCATTAAGCAATTATTGCTTAATGAAATCTTCATTATCCTTGAGCAATTGCAAGCCACCTTCTTTAACATTTTACATTTTTAAATACTTTGGTTAGCAACCCTTCTCCCCCAACCCTATGTTCATGTGAGACAATTACATAGCTAACTGGGCAGGGCGAGCATCTGTTTGGAGGGCATATGGAAGCAATGCAGAACCCAAGCTGTAACCAAGCCAAAATAACAAGAAAAAAAAACTCTCACAGTTTGTGCCCACCTTTCTTTGGAACCAAACAAAGTCAGCCAGAAGATTTCTAAGTCCATAAAGTTCTCAAATAACACATTTTAAACTCATAAAAGACCTTTGCATCTCCCTGTCCCTTATATCCCTCTGGGGGAGGGGGAGTGAGAGTAACAACCATAGTTCCTGGGGGAGGGGAGTAAGGGTAGCTATTGGACAATGATGTCAGCATACCATTTTCTGCAATTCCCATATGAGTCCTTGTCTGGTAGATTACAGGATCTGTTTCTCCATTTAAGTGTTTTTTCTTCCAACCTGAAGGTTTCTTTTTGTTATTGGCATAATTTTGTGTTACTTAGGTAAATGGAGCTCCCAAACCAAAATGGACCAAACTTTCTGGAAGGAGGCTTCAAAACTGGGGTAATGCTTTTTTCAAACAATAACCATAAAAGACAGTTATACACAGGAGATGGTGTATAAATTCATTTGAAGTTCATGTGGACCATGCCTTTTTATTTAGCAGTGGTAACAAATGGTCTTCTTAAGATTGGATCTAACAAAAATTTTACTAGATGTGACTTTCTTGTAGTCTTAAAGTTTTGTTAAGGCACTATGGAGTTTCATTTTTTTTGTGACAGTAAAGAAGTCTCAAGGCCTTTATTTTTCTGTTTGTTTTCATATTAAAATAGCAATTGATTAAGTTTTAACAAACACAAAGAGTCAGTAAGAGTAAGACAAAGTCTAAGTGTCTTGTTTTAGGGTTAAAATCTACTCCAAAGGTTAATTTGCAATCATGCAAGACACTACCCATAGCAGTGTCCTTGACTTACTGTGATTCATTTTATTATTATTATTATTTATTTATTTAATGGAATTGCTACGATTTTGGTGATTACAACACTCACAAAAATATAACGTGATTGTAATAGCAAATGGTACGTCTGAGGGTGTAAAAAAAACTGTACTGTTATTTGACTGGTTGTTTTACTTGTTGGCTTCAAAAATACAGCTGATCATATTGTTATTTGCATGTTTTTGTTTGCTGTTTTTCAGGAGGATTGCCTCACCCTAAGGTAAACAATTTTGAATTTAATTGAAAAATATGTTCTATACATATATACCTGCCAACTTTTTCTGAGTCAAATGTGTGTGAGATTTTTTTACCTCATGACTGGGATTTCTGAAAATGTTCTGGCTACTTCAGCCAATTTCCTGAAGATGTCCATATGCTACCGAAAATGTCTGGAGATGTTCCAACGACTTCTGAACACTTTTGAAGTAACTTCTGAAACTAGTTTGAGCTCATTTCCAGTCCCTCAGATGCCTTTTTAGCCCATTAAGCACAATTTATTGGAACATGTTTTGGAGAAATTGTGCATAGAAAGCATCATCTGGATTTGTGAGTCAGTCGCGAGAAACTGGTCTTGATGCGTGAGATCGATGTGTTGATCCACAGATGTGAGACTTGCACATAATGTGTGAGAGTTGGCAGGTATATATTTGCTAAAACAAATGAGATTCTGAGGAAAAATCAGGACACAATTTGCTTTCATTTAATCTAAAAAATGAAAATGATTATTATTAATAAAATTTTTTTTTTGTAGGGAATGGTTCTGGAAAAGCTACCATCAGTAAGTACACACTGACAAATTATTTATGCATATTTGTCATAAGCTGCCTTGATCTCTGTCTCTCACTTTCCTTGAACAGACATCAAAGTGTACTTTTCATTCTTTTGCCAGTGGTTACAGAAGTATGCAGCTAAGGTTGATGCATTGTCAGTGTTCAACTCGGTCACACCAAATCATGTACTAGTGAATGAATATGAACCTGGACAAGGAATCATGGTGAGTGGAGACCGGCAAGCTGCACAGATCAGTAAGAACTGTCATCAACATGTACAGTCTGTTACTTTAATCTTCAGCAGAGAAGAAAACATGCTGTGTGAGCCCCTCACCCTTATGGAAATTCTGGTTGAGCTTCATAGTTACTGATAATTTGTTTTAAATTGCGTCATGCGGCATACTTTTTTCTAAACTTCACCACCGAAGAAGAACGCATTTCCTCTTATGGTACATCACTTTAATGTTGGCGCGATGCTGCAAGCACCAACCAAAGCATTGTGCTCCAAGATATATTTGTCTATAAATTATGTGTAAAGAAAAATACTCTCTCCTTTCCAAGGTTTGAGATATCTTTCCTGCAAAGCTGCAGCTATTCCAAGGGTTGTGGCTGTTTCTCAAACTGCATAATTGATATCCTGAACCCTGGGTAATTTTCTAGATTCTTAAAAAAAAAATTTAATTAATCATTATTTTATGGTATAATAATTAATTAATTAATTAATTAATTATTGCCCCTGATTTTTCTTTGTTTCAGCCCCATGAAGATGGACCGTTGTTCTATCCAGTTGTTTCCACGATCAATCTTGGTTCACACACCTTCCTGGATTTCTATCACCCTTTAAAAAAGTCAGCTCACGAGGCTGAGGTACTGATGCCAAAGTTACTTTATTGGCATAAAACTAACTGACAAAAGTAAAAATAGATGAAGTCTTGAAGCTTTACTCGATTAGGAAATGTTTTTAGTACAACAGCTTCCGGGTTCTCTGCTTGCTTACAGCTGTGTATACCGCGCACTGTCTTGAACGAAGACGTCACAATTACTTTCAGATCCTTGCAGATGATGTTATAAAGGCGACATCGATATCGACAAAGATACCAAATATCGTAAATATAAATTGGTATCGGATCAATTCAAAATACTGTCCATCGGCTCACCTCTAGCATGCCTTTACATATAAACCCATTAAAAGGTATGTATCTCGGTTGATTTTGCTCGCTAATTTCTCTCTCCCCATTTTTTTTTGTTTTCAGAAGAAATCAGATCAGTCCTCGTTAAGGTTGGAGGATCGTTATTTCATGTCTGTGTTGTTAGAGCCCAGGAGTTTGTTTCTGTTGACAGAAGATCTTTATCAAAATTATTTGCATGGCATTGCTGAGAGAACTTGTGACGTTGTCACTGAGAAAGTGGCAAATTTGGACGCTTGTAATGCTGTGCTGGGTGTCACTTTACAGCGAACAACAAGGATCTCGCTTACCATTAGAAATGTGCCAAAGATTCTTAAGTTCAAGCTGAATCTGGGAAGATAAAAAAAATTAAGCTTCAAGAATTAGGTAATTTCTCGTTCGATGAAATAACACAGAAGTGTGACATTTCGGTGTTCTTAGCGACCTGTAAGTAAGGTTAAGGCCTAATTTATACAACGCGCACTCCAAAAGAACACGCACTGCACTCTAAAAACGGAATACTGTTAGGGCCTGTTCACATGGCGGTGGGGGACCCCGGGAAGGTGAGGTACCCCAGCTACCCGTGGTCAAAAAAAGCTGGCCTTCACATGCAATCCCCGGGGCGCTGGGGTGAGGTTTAAAATGTTATACAACGCGCACTCCAAAAGAACACGCACTGCACTCTAAAAACGGAATACTGTTAGGGCCTGTTCACATGGTGGTGGGGGACCCCGGGAAGGTGAGGTACCCCAGCTACCCGTGGTCAAAAAAAGCTGGCCTTCACATGCAACCCCCGGGGCGCTGGGGTGAGGTTTAAAATGTTATCGCGTGGTCGCTGAGAACTTATATCAACAAAGAATCCAGAGACAATTGCCCGCAAAAACATCACCCCACCCTTCCTCCAGCATTCACATGGAGAAAACTCACCCCAGCTAAGCGAGTTACCCGCCCAGGCTGATCGGGCAACCCACCTCGGTGAGGTACTCTCTTCACATGTGAACGCGATCGAGAAATAAAGAGAGATTGTATGGAGAGATTGGTAACCCCACCGAGGCGGGGTACCTCACCTTCCTGGGGTCCCCCACCTCCATATGAACAGGCTCTTAAACTACTGTTGGTGGAAGTGACCTACGACCAGTGCGCAAGAAAGCCTGGACCGGATGTCTGAACCTGACTTCCGGTGCTTGTGGGCTTGTCGGGCTTGGCGGTCCGCGCAAGACTTTTCAGCCAGACGTTTCCCAAAAGAACGTATATTATGCTTATTTTAAGTAAACCGCATGGACTCTGTTCATTCTGCTAGCGGGAGCAGAATTTAAGTGAATTTTCCAATAACAATCAAACCTTAGTTCTGTTTCAGAGTTCAGTGTTCCTTCTTTTATTACTATTATCGTTATTATTGGTAGCTGCCTTAAGCACGAATGCTGGCCGTTTGTCAACAAGAGGCTACATTTAGCCTAAACTCGGGCCTGCAAAAATTAGCGCCAAACAAACTGAAAGAAAAGAGAGAAGTCTGTCCTGCTTACATCGGACACATTGCGCTTATTATGATGCTCGAGTCTATCTGTTCATTGTTGTGAATATCAATAGAACCCTATCAGCATATATTCCTTTAAGATTGCAGCTTAACCATTGATAACAATAATACTTGTTTAAAAAAATAGCAGAAAAAACAACCACGGAAGACGCCACTATTACAAATCGAACCAGGGTTATCTGCGCCTAAGGTGGTGACAATGACCACTGCACCAATCACGCTAAGCGTAGCTAAGGAAGTGAAAATATCATATATTATGAAAGGTGTTCGTTATCGTGGTTTCAAATGATAGCTGAGTTAATCTTTTGTCTCACGATTGAGTCACAAAGATGTGGATCGCAAAGTTTCGACCGCTATACTGCTGGTCTTCATCAGGCGATGGTGTCGACTGGTTGCGTGTGAGAATAAGAAGCACCGTGGCTGGTCGTGATTGGTGCGTTTCGATCCTCGCTTAGGCTGTTGTTGATTGGAGGATTTCGATCCTTGTCGTTCAGACTAGAAATTGTTCCCTCAGCAGTCCGTTTTGGTACTGATCGGCTGTTGTGGTGTTTGAACGTGGGCATCCACGCTTCAGGAATTTCAATTCCACTGTCCCTGTTGATGTTGTTAGGGTGAAGTCTTATGTGAATAGCCTCTTGAACCCTACGGGTGTACCAATGTGGGTCTCGGTCAATAAATTTAACTTCGTCCCAGAGCGGATGATGTCCGGTCGCGTTGCTGTGTTCTGAAACGGCGGAGGATTGGGTTCGAGCAAGCCGTATGTCTCTATCGTGTTCCTTAATCCGTTCATGCATAGATCTTCCCGTCTCTCCAATATAAACCTTACCACATTCGCAGGGAATCTCGTAGACTACTCCGTCTTGTTTTACTGGATCGACAGTATCCTTAGGTCGCAGGTCAGATCTGAAAACAGTCCGTATGCCTTGTTGTTGTAGGCAACGGCGAAGAGCCTCCGATGTGCCTTTGACGTATTCTCTTCCTTGATATGTTGATCATCAAGGATTCGAACGGATACCTCTCTACCAGTGTTTACAGAAAGCCTACACACACTGACCAGTTCCTAGCGTATGATTCACACCACCCACAATGTGTAAAACGCGGTATTGTCAAGTGCCTGTACGATCGATCTAAACACCTCATAACAAAACCATCAGTTATCTCTCATGAAAAGAAACACCTCTCATCGGTCCTTGTTTCCAACGGTTATCCGTTTTCGTTTGTAAAAAATCTTACGAAAACCAAGGGACGAACAACCACCAAAGAGCCTGAACCCGAAATTAAATCTACTGTGGTCCTGCCGTACGTCAAAGGCACATCGGAGGCTCTTCGCCGTTGCCTACAACAACAAGGCATACGGACTGTTTTCAGATCTGACACAACTCTTAGATCACACCTAGTGCGACCTAAGGACATTGTCGATCCAGTAAAACAAGACGGAGTAGTCTACAAGATTCCCTGCGAATGTGGTAAGGTTTATATTGGAGAGACGGGAAGATCTATCAGGGGCACCCAACGAGTCAAAGTAGCCAAAAGCTGTAGAAAGGCATTTTTAAGTGCCTTATGGTGTTTGAAGTCTGTTTAAAGTGATGTTTTGGTTAGCTATAAAACTTTGATCTGTTCGGATTCCCTAGCTGAAATATTAATTGCCCGAAAATTTTAGGAAACAAAATCTTTCGTTGAGAAAATACTAACTGAAATGAACTTTCTAGAGAACCTTTTTTCTTTCCGAAAATGCTAGCTGACGTTTTTTACTGCCAAAAACATCAATAACGACTTCTCCGAAGACCTCAGGGGTTGTGATTTCCACATTACGAATCTTTTAGGCCACGTTTTACTTACGAAAATCCGAGTGCACTCTTTAATCACCGCCGAAAGTCCAAGGCGAACTACCCTCCACCGAACAGATATCTACCGAAACTTGTCGTTGGGTGCCCCTGATCTATGCATGAACGGATTAAGGAACACGATAGAGACATACGGCTTGCTCGAACCCAATCCTCCGCCGTTTCAGAACATATGAACGCGACCGGACATCATCCGCTCTGGGACGAAGTTAAATTTATT
>JAEMWC010000901.1:165000-187500 GCA_016490735.1 Pachyseris speciosa
GACATTGCTGAAAAAGGTAAGTGATTTGAATTGCGTCCTCATTCGCCCGAAGCACCCAAGAGGAATCGGTTCCCGTGTATCGCTTGTCGGTCGTGATGGCCGTTTGTTGGTTACATTGTGGATTTCTTTTTCTTCTTGTTCTCTTTCCCGTTAGAACAGGTTAGTTCCGTTAACTAAGTCAGTAAGTAAAGTGATCGACCTTTCCATGGTTAATGACGCAAATTTGCCTGGGGGGCAAACACGTATCGACTTTGTACCGCTGTAACGCCGCTACAAAGAGGCGGATTTCCACAAATGTCTTTCAATGGTATTTGTACTGCGATTATTTCCGTGAAGTATAAAGAACAGATTCAGGCTACAACAACCGTAAACAAATTTTTAAGATTTCATACAAACCTCTAACAAATTGCCGTGAAATTAGAAGCCACATAGGAAGATTTAGAATTCGAATCAGTTTACGGACGTCGTACCTGGCCTTAATTTGTGTTAAAAGATACCAATAAAACTATTTAAAGTAGTGGCAAATGTTGGAAACCCGCCTTTTTGTAGATGAGTTACAGTGGTTCAAAGTCGGTCAAAATCCCATACATTTACTGTAATTTTAGCCGTGTTTACCCCTCTCCCCCCCTCCTCCCAGCGAAAATGGCGTTAGAAACCGTGAGAAGGTCTATTGAGAACGTGATTAGCAGAAGAATAGCCTGGCGTTCAGACATCGCGAGAATGACAGACACTAAAGATGTTGTGAGCGAGCGGGAAAAACGAGGAGAGACCGAACGCCTGGAAGAGGCTAGAAAAAGAACAACAGCAAATGCCGTAAACGAGGGTCGTAAACAACAGTATTGTGTCACTGACTAATATTTCGATTTTCTACTAAATGTTTTGTGAAACTATTTCTGATTTTATTTTAACTTTCTTTTATAAACAGTGAAAAAGATAACACATATAAATCGGAAACCTCGCGTTGTAATTATTTACTGAATTTAGAGGACAGTTCATGAGATATCGTGAAGTTTTAAGTAACAAGGTAGACACCACTGTGAAGAAATGACTTGAACTAGTGATTCAGAAGTTGAATAACGATCTTGTATAGAATCTCGTCTTTAATTCTCCTTGTTTTTCTTTTCTTTTATGTGATGAACTCCATAAAACATCAGTAATTAACTATATATAAATATGATAAATTCCAAAGTACTTCCCAGCTTAGTAGCTTTTGAAGCTGCCAATAAGAAACACAAGGTGTCACCTCTATATTAGTAGATGGTTAATTAAGATTTGATTGTCGTCGTATTAAATTGCAGGATGCCTTGAATGTCCACCCAATACTGTTCACGTTTCGTTGCTTGGAAACGACACCAAGAATTGTGGCGCACTCCACAAACCATGTCGAACAATAAAAATGGCAGTTACCCTGTTGGCCTGTGGCGGGCGTATTGTCCTCGATGGCAGCGGGACTGATAAACAGCCATTCGATTGCAAGAGGATAACCCCGCATGCGCATCATCGGGGGATTTACGTGACCTAACACGAGCTCACGTGACCTGTCGAAACGGCTTCCATTTTCATCCATTAACAAACGAAACAAGTATAATCTTAAGAGCAATAAAGTTCTTAAGAACACCTCTAAAATTTACGGACTGTAGCCATGTGGAAATATTAAACTGCATTTTTAGAGACACGCAAAAGGCAGCAGTCACAGTTCAAGTGCAAAAAAGCCAGAAAGTTAATGTCACAATTCGTAATTCACTCTTTCAGAGTAACTCTGTCTGCTTGAATATCCAGTTTGAAGAAGTTCGTTCCGAAACAGATGTGGTCGATGTGGAGTTTTCGTTGAACATCTTCAAAACTAACTTTCTCGAAAATGGGTTCAACACATCTTCAACGGAAAGAGGTGCTGTTTTGTTCTCGAATCAAACAGATTTTTCCCGCATGATTTATCTGAATGTAACAGTTGAACATGTCATGTGCGTGGCTGGGCAAGGTTATTTCGTCATGACCGATTTACCCACAGCTGTTTCCGAAGAAATTTACCGGAACGTTAGTCTCGAGAGAAATCATTTTTATGTCGCTCGCAGTCTTTATTACTCCAGAGTTAAGACGGCTTCAATAGCGTTTTTTGGTCTACAGTGTAGGAAGAACTCCGAGGTGAGATGTTTAACAATTCAAAGCCTTGCCAAAGCAAACGAAACAATTGATTTGAGGGTGCACGGATCACGTTTCTACGACAACAGTTACAACCGAACCAAGAGAGCAGCGATTTTTCGAGTTACGGGATGTGGCGCCCAATCTGCTGGAGTGATCAGTATAGTGAACACTTCGTTTGTCAGGAATTACAGGTTTTCAGCCCTTAGTATAACTTCCAACTTGAAAATACGACTCCACGGTGTAACGATAAAGTTTTCTTCACTTGGTTTGGGGATAATTTCTCATGACAAACCCTCTATAAAAGAAAGTAACTTTTCTTTAGACGTTAACATAGACAAATGCACGTTTCTAAATAATCGTCACGACTTGTTTGGTCTTCTTAACAACACCTTTAACGTGGGCCTTCGAATCAACAACACTCTTTTCGAAGGCAAGGACGTTCAGAAGGAAGACTCGGGGCATTCTAAATTTGCCATCGAAGTTATAATTCCCCCTAGTGACCTCAAAGCAGTTTTAACCAAAGTGAACATCGACATACAAAATGTCTCCTTTGTCGGTCGCCCAGCTAACTCGTTTGTTTTGCTCGCCAAGGGTGACAAGACGGTTAACATACGTGGTTGCAAATTCCGGGACGGTTTCGGTGCAGAGAGGCACGAGTGGATAATAACAACGAGATATAAAATTTTGCCTGGGTATGTCACAGGCCAGGGGGTATTTCTGTTGCTTTTCGACTCCGACAAGCTCGTGGATAAAGGCTGTGTCAAATATGGCGGACTGAACATTCATCCTAAATGGAATTATACTAATCACGTTTTGTTTGAAGATAGCATATTTGAAAATAACCATGGTCGTGAAGCGGGCGCCATTCAAATCATCAATGGATATGTGACGTTTCGGAGGTGCACTTTCAAGGATAACTTTGCCATACGTGACACTGGTCACGTGTATGTTGGATACGGAAGTGCAAAGGTTGTTTTCGAATCCAGCGTTTTTAAACGTATAAGACGAGAGGCAGCGTATAAAGGCAAGCAGTTTACCTTTGGTACGTTTCTGCATTCTGAAAGTGGAGGCCCAATCGATATCAAGAACACGTCTTTCGAGACCAGTTTTTCTCAGAGACTACTATCTCAGCCAATCCTGAGAATACTTTCCGGTGGCTACTTCGATATGGACATTAACTCGACAATTCAGTGTGCAACCGGCAGCAAACTTCGGTTTGAAAATTACACTCACTTTCATTACGACGGTGGGCAAGGTGACACTTTTTGCCTTGTTAATACAACAACTGAAATTTTCTCTTGTCGAATGTGTCCTCCTAGAATGTACAGTCTTCAAAGGGGATTTTCTAGGGGACTATCGCCTGTTAAAACGGATTTCGAATGCCTCAGATGCCCCTTTGGCGCCCATTGCAATGGAGCCCACAACATCGTGGCCAAGCCTGATTCTGGGGCTACAAAGTCACCAACTCTAGTAATTTTTCCTCTCTGGTGTTTGTACCATGCCCGAGGAATATTGCCGTAGGCCAACTGGCACTTCACAGAACAACCACTACAACAGTTGTTATGGTAACCGATCTGGAATTCTTTGTGGCGGATGTGCCCCTGGGTTTTCCGAAACACTGCTTTCAACAGAATGTCGAATGTCAGAAGAATGTCGTTGGAACTATCTACCTTGGATCTTAATGGCTCTTTACACTGTTGGGTTGACCCTCTATTTGCTAAAGAAGCCTCCTCTTGTCCATTTTCTGAAAGTTCAAAGTTTTTGGTTTAGGAAAGGCCATCACCAGGGATTGAACGAATGCTCGTATCATGAAAATGGCTTCCTTAAAATTACCTTTTACTTCTACCAAGTGGTTGAGCTGCTTAGCACTACTTCCTTGGAAAATATGATGACCAAAGCCCCGTACATTGCGACTGTAGTCTCTGCTTTTAACTTTGAAGTCCACATAGTCGACAAAGGAATCGGTTGCCCATTCGCCGGACTGACAGCTGTCACAAAAGAAATTTTCCTCTCTGGTCTGGTTTTCGCTGCCATCGCTCACGTGTTCGTAATCTACTGTCTTCACTTGGTGGCCAGCGCCACATTAAAGAAGCGTAAACCATTGTTGGCCCATTACGTAGCCGTTGCCTTGGAAATAACGTTGCTAGGTTACGAGCGTCTCGCAGAAACATCTCTCAAGCTGATGCGCTGTGTGTCCATTGGTTCCGAGTGGCGTCTGTTCTTCGACGGAAACATCATTTGCTGGCATTGGTGGCAATATGGTCTTCTGGCTTTTAACGTCATTTTTGTGGCCCCGTTCGTCGGTGTTCTTTACTGGGGTTCTTGTAGGCTGTACAACAAAACCATTTCCTGGAAAGAGTTTGTTTGTGCCTGCATTGTACCGTTACCATATCTTGTTTACTGGCTTGGAACACGTTTATGTACCACACAGAGTGAAAATCAGGGTCCTCGTGACACACCCTCCTGCGACCGTGATGAATGCACGGATGAAATCTCCAAGATTTTATACGGTCCGTTCCGTGCCCCCAGTGCGCATGATCAGGGCACACTTTACTGGGAAAGTGTTCTGATTGGTCGACGGCTGGTGCTTCTGATGTTTCGCGCTTTCATTCCAAATGGCATGACCTGTTTCCTGTGTATGTCAGTAGCGTGTGTTCTGATGGTAGTCCATCATTTGCACAAACAGCCATACCGCGACCGAGCAGCAGACAGAATGGAAACACTGTCCCTGGTGGCCCTGTCCTGTATAGCGATCATAAACGTCACAAATTCAACCCTCGCCTCCTCTGCCGTCCGCCCTGAAGGTCTAAACAAAAGCATTATGGTGGTTCTACAGTGGATTCAAGTGGCTATTCTCTGCATCGCTCCTGCAGTGATTGCACTGCTGATCGTATTTGCCCTTTTCTCTCAGCTGTTTCGTTTCGCCATATTCCTGAAACAGAAAATTTGTACCCGACTGCGGAGACAGTGTTGCGTCGCTTTCATGACTCACCGAAGAATGAGCTATCGAGTAGCAATAGTGAGCAAACCTCGCGTTAAAAGCCTGTCTGGCGACCACGTGACTAGGAATGGATATTGACTGCTGAAAGATTGTAAGCGCCAAAGACACAAACAGGGCACTGAAATATCAACGATCGAGATAAAAGATAACATAAGTAAGAACTGTTGTAATTACGTGTAACTGAAGTAGGCGGCGGTAAGGGCCCGGAAAATGATGACAGAGATCTTTTTTGCATCTACCCTGCGAGCAGAGTCTTCTTCGATCTTCCTAGAAAAATCGGGAAGAGGAAGGAGACTCTGCTCGCGGCCTGCACATTCTCATCCAAAAAAATGGATGAGTCAGTCCAGTTTCGAACCGGTCATACCGGTTTGCCGCTGGTGCTCATGCTCAATCGTAAGAATTGCTGGCTTTTTCCTCTTCCCGATTTTTCCAGGAAGATCGAAGGAGACCCTGCTCGCAGGGTATTTTGCATCATGAGTAGTTACCAATTTTTACGTGAAATTCTTTAGCTGGAAAAATATGAATTTCCCAGAAGGGTACTTTAAAGCATATGTAGGAGGTTGCAGTTCTTTTTCAGGTCGTGCGATCGGTGAGTCGTTTCCAATAGCGTAAGGAGCTTTTGCTCAACTGTTAAAGAAAGATTGTTTAGGAACAATATTCCTATGGCAGTTTGAATTAAACAAACCGTGATGGTGTTTCAAAAGGAACTCAATCAAAAAAAATAAATAAATAAATAAAGAGCACTATACAGCCGAGTATGAAAAACCGGGTAAATTCTTTTATTTCTGCTTTTTGTGACTATAACTATGGTCATGGCTCCCTTTAATTTCTGATCGATTTGAATAATATAGTGATGCACTAATTTATATAATTAGCTGAAAAAAATCTCACTCCACGAATATCTGAGTTGATGTCAGGTTCCAAATATAATAGGAAACAACATATCCTGTTTTAATGGCGCCTATTATTGTACAAGATAGTTGACTGTTGTATTTTGCAATCACTTTTATCGGATGATGAAGTTTTCTTCTGTGTCCAGTTCAAAACGTAATTCGATAGTAGAAAATTACTTCTGTTATGTGCTTCAGATTGTTGTTTAGTTTATGTTAAGAGAAAAATAAAAGTTTGGTAAATTTTGAACTTGTCAGGATAAACTTCACACTACCCGAAAGACGAGATGAATGAGATAACCGTACTACTTTTTTAGGCCTACCCATGTGCTGGAATTCATCAGTGACAAACAATTCTTGTATTTCACTGAACTCCTTCTGCTCTTTCTCCCATTCCCAACGGAAAATAAATTGTTGCGCACAAAATGCGGAAGTATCCGATTATGGAGACGAGCCGGACACGCTCGTTAAAGCCCCGGCGGTGGCTAAACGGACAAACGATGTTTGACCAATATTTACTAAGCCCACAGAAATCTTTTTGCGGATTATCGCTGAAAATTCGACGTTATTTGTTTTGAACTATTAGGGGTGACTAAACGATCAAACATTTGCTGTAAACAAAAATGTAGTATGAAAATGTCTGATCTAGGTCAGATATGGAAAACCATTTAAAGGGCAACTACGGGGTAAAATCTGCTCATTTTGGAGCGAGAGGCCTTTGGTGTACGTTTCAATTTCTGATAAAATATTTAACATGCGGCTTCTTAGTACATAGATATTGTACCCGAAAGGCGAGCAAAAATTGCAAATAGAATTCCGCCATATTGGAAAAAATTGAGCCGCGCTTCACTGATCAGCAGCGAGTCGTGACGTAACAACGTCAAAGTGTTTTCGCGGGACTTTCATATCATAACATCGTACCATCTCGCGGCACGGCCAAAACTCGTTTCGTTGCTGTACTCGGTGAACTTATAGTTGATATATTTTAGCTTGTTTTCTGTTAGTCACCGCTTGAACAGGGCATTTTTAGCGAAAGATGGTGAGCTGCGTTGTTCCCGGGTGTAATAATTATTCAGAGAAGACAAATAAAGCAGGAGATAGGGTGAGTTACTTCCACATCCCGCAAGATCATCGGACGAAGGCATGGCTGGACAGGATAAGACGTACTAATTTGCCTCCACTAGAGAACTGCCATGTCTGTAGTGAGCATTTCCTGCCAAGCTGTTTCAAGCCCGATCTCCGCGCACAGTTAACTGGGCAGAAAGGCAAACGGAGCCTGAGGGATGACGCTATACCGTCCGTGTTTAAGTACAGCCACAGCCCGGAAGAAAAAATACCCAGGCTATCAACCGAACGTCGCCTTCAACGACAAAGACATGAAGAAGTTAGTGTATCATTAGTTTGACGTTACCATGGATTATGTTATACATAAATGGTCCTGTCTAGTTCCTATTAGCACGATTTCAATGAAAACACACACCACAAGCCCCTAGTCTCTAGTCCTCAGTGTTTAATTTTTTTTGACGGTGCTCAACCGTCCGTCTAACTTGCCCTGAATAGCTTTGTATCATTTTATTTATCTCTTACCGAATCTTCGATTTATCCTGAGAAATTGAGCTGTGAGAACCAATCATATGAGATAAAGAGATTGTAAATATTGATGTCCTTTCAGTGCCAGTTATTAAATCTGTCAGCATAAACTACCGGTACTTCATCTTGGTTTATTTGATGTTTGTCTCGGTAATAATAATAAATATTATTGTTGAAAACTGATCTATTAAATCGCATGGAATACTTATTATCCAGGATCCCATATAACTGCATTTATGATATCCCTCGATTTAGATTTTTGGTCGCTTTTCATGCATGTCTCTGGCAGTCACGCGATAATATGGCTATTTTGGCTGTAACCTTCAGGTCAACTGTCAATTTTACATCCGGATATCCACTTTTTAAAATGTGGTTTAAAATTTAGTGTCTGTGCATTTCAATTTCTAATAGGCTGTTGCAGAACTACTTGCAGTCGAGAATGAGAACACATTCTCAGAAGAGCTCACAATTGAGGACCCTGAACTCTTTGTTGACGATACCGCTTTGGAGTCCTGCTCCTCAAGTCCTGGGGTGCGTGATGTTGGAGTACAATGTTGTTTTGAGCCCATTACTCAAAGAACTGTAGCAATCCAAACTGATGTTTGCAAAGCATCTCTCAGTGAAATTTTTTGTAAAAAACCAAGCACTGACATTTCCTCTCCTGTTAAAACAGAAACAAATTTCCCACAACACTCAAGAAATGCAGAATGGAAAGTTTCCCATGATCACAACTACATCATGAATGCACCCCCAGGTGTAATTTTTCCAACCTACGACGAGGATAGTTTTAAAACAATTCCCTTACCTCCTGTACATAATGTTCCATTTGATCAGTACAAGTCAAAAGATGTTGTTGATACTGGTCATGAAAGTGATCCAGATGATGAAAATAATGATGATGACAAGGATGATGAAGATATGGACCCCAGCTGGAAATTATCTGATGTAGAGCAGTTTCTGTCTGATGATGACATGGCACCATCTGAAGATGAATTTCAAGAGTCACCTCCTGACAGGGAAAAAAAATTTATGGTCTTTGGTTCATGTCTGAATGAGCTACTAAAAAGATGCCCAGAATGTGGGGATGCTATCATCCAGCAGAAAAGCAAAACAACTGGTAGTATGTTAACAGTTGAACTAACTTGCCATAGTGGCCATACAAAAACATGGGAATCACAACCAGTTGTGAAAAGGAAACCTCTTGGAAACCTGTTATTAGCAGCAGCTATACTCTTTACAGGTTACACTTTTACAAGTATCAGTCACCTTGCCTCATGTCTCAACCTTCAATTTTTTTGTGAAAGTGTTTTTTATGATGCACAGAGGAAGTATTTGTTCCCAGTAGTTAATGAAGCATGGGAGGCTGAAAGCAGTCGCCAAATCAACTCACTTACCTCCAAGCCAATTGTTAATCTTGAAGGGGATGGGAGATGTGATAGCCCTGGACATTGTGCCAAGTATGGTACTTACACGTTGATGGACGAGGACACAGGAAATGTGGTGGCATTTAATGTTGTCCAAGTCAGCGAGGTGTCGTCATCTAATGCGATGGAGAAAGAGGGTTTCACCAGGTGCATTGAAATGTTGGAGGGGAAGGGGGTTACCATCGGTAGAGTCGCAACAGATCGCCATGTATCCATCAGCAGCTGTATGGCCAAGGACTACCCACACATTAGACATCAGTATGATGTATGGCATCTGTCGAAGTGGGTGATCAAAAAGCTGACAAACAAGGCTAAGCAAAAGGGTTGTGAAGAATTGGCCCCATGGATTCAGTCCATCTCCAATCACCTATGGTGGTCTGCTGCAACATGCAATGGCAGTGTCCAGCTTCTCCATGAAAAGTGGAAGTCAGTGTTGGATCATGTCAGCAACAAGCATAAATGGTCTGGAAACAACCTTTTTCATCAGTGCAGCCACAGACGCATTTCTTCCTCTGAAGCTAAGAAGATCTGTTGGCTCAAGCCAGGTACACCAGCTCACTTAGCCTTGGAGGAAGTGGTTCTAAACACTAAGCTCCTGAAAGATCTTGCAAAGCTGACCGACATCTGTCACACTGGAAAAATTGAGGTCTACCACTCCATGATGTTAAAGTATTGCTCAAAGCGGGAGCATTTCTCCTACAAGGGCATGGTTGCCAGAACACAGCTTGCCGCTCTTGACAACAATGCAAACACTGGCCGCAACCAAGCTCATATTAAGGAGGGCGAACGGGCAGGCGAGGCTCGCTACAAACTCTGTTTTCCCAAAGCAAACAAGCGATGGGTGGTCAAGCCAATCAGTGAGAAGAAATCGTTTGATTATCTGGCAGGATTGCTTTCTGAAGTTGTCAAGCGCGTGTAGTATCCATACCTACGCACGCACGCAGTGCGGACCTACATTGTATCACGTGACCCAAATAAATCAGTTTCTTCCAATATGGCGTGTGTGTCTTGTTGAGGTTGTACATTGGCGACGAGGATTCGCGGATTATTGAGAAGAAAACCGAAAACTTGAAAGAGAAAATCGGCCAAATCCAAGAGACCGAACCCAAGTACTAAGAGACCGAAAATTTAAAAGAAGACAATAAGAAGAAAGCAAGAAAACAGAAGAAAACCTCGCGACCACGCGCCGATCAGAAATATGCCACCGCCGGACGAGGCAAACCAAGGTGGAGGTGAAGGAAACGCGAACAATCCGACACAAATAAGAGTATTCAATGTGGGAAAATCACTTAAAATTGAACCATTCAAGATCCCAGAGAACCCATTGGAGATTGGGAGAGCGTGGCAAGAATGGCTGGAAGATTTCGAAGATGAAACGTCGTACTTTGAAATCGTTGAGATAACCGACCGCGTGAGCGCCCTGAAAATCTACGGCGGCAAGGAGATCAAGAAACTCGCTCGCAACCTGCCTGACACCGCACCGGTGGTTGGGGACGATGAATACAAGCGACTCAAAAGAAAATTGGATAATTATTTCCTGCCGAAGAAAAACAAACACCACGGGAGATACACATTCAGCAAACAAAGACCAGCTGAAGGGGAGAGTGTCGTCACATACGCGGCGCGGTTACGCGAAAAATCAAAGGATTGCGAATTTGGCGAACAAACCGATGACAGAATCCTGGAACACTTGATACAAACCGTCAAAGACAACGACCTTGTGAAGAGAAGTATTCAGAAGAAATGGAATCTCGACCGATTTCTAGAAGAAGCTAGCCAGCGCCAAGATATCAACCAGCAAGTCAAGGATATGAAAGAAGATTTCAAGATATCGAAAGTTGAGCGCCGACCAAGAGATTTTCAGAAGAATGGAAAGTGGGACGGGAAAAGAAAACCGAAGAAACCGCCACCACTCCCCAGGAAGCCACGAGACAAGAAAGAAGAGAGAGGCAAAGGCTGTGGTTACTGTGGGAAGACAGGAGCACACCCTCCAGGTCGAAACTGTCCAGCATACGGGAAACAGTGTTTAAAATGTGGCAAGTACAATCATTTTGCATCGTGTTGCAGAGTCAGTACCCAAATTCAAGAAGAATCTAAAGAAACTAGAAGAGGGCGAATCAAGAAAACAACAGAGGCTGAAGAATCAAGCAGTGAATCGGATGACGATTACATCTACCTTCAGGAGACAGCACAACACCTACACCGAGTGAAGAAGATAAGGTCAGGTCCAAATCAAGACACTGTGCTAATCCGTATTGGAGACATTGACGCCTTTGTTGAACCTGACAGCGGGGCAAGTGCAAATGTAATGGATGAATACCAATTCAATGCCCTCAAACACAGATCAAAGGAGATTAAGGAACTAGAACCAAGCAGGGACACACTCAAGACACTACAATCAGACCTGATAGTTAAAGGCGAGTTTACAGCAACACTGCGGAACCAGAATCGAGGCGCACAGAGCAAGTTTCTTGTCATCGAAGGGAAGATGGACTCTCCGCCACTTCTTAGCAAGGGAACATTGTTAGAGCTCGGCATGCTCAAAATCGACCCAGAAGGGAAACTCAAAGAAGCAAATGAACTGAGAGTCAAAACTGCAAAGACATCAGATGACAGCATTGAAGCGCTAGTGAGTGAATACAGCGACGTATTTCAGGGGATCGGTTGTTTTCGTGAGAAGAGCACAGGCAAGAAGATTGAAGTCAAGCTAGAAATGGAACCAGACGCAGTACCTGTAGCTCAGAAACCACGCCCTGTACCATACCACCTCCAGAAACCACTTAGAGATTGGCTCGACCAAGGAGTGAAGGAGGAGATATTTGAGAAAGTTCCAGACGGAGAAGCAATCACATGGTGTTCACCACTCGTGGTCCAACCCAAACCAAAGTTCACAGATGTAAAGAATGAAGAATTAGCATCCCACATGATCAGAGCAAGCATCGACATGAGGATTCCAAACCAGTCCATGAAGCGAAGCCGATGTGTTCAGTCACCAAGAGTAGAAGACTTCATCTACCGCCTACACGACTGCAAAATCTTCACAAAACTAGACCTCAGGCAAGGTTACCACCAGCTTGCTTTAGACCCTTCCACAAGACAAGTAGCAACATTCAGTACGCCTTGGGGAAACTACAGACCCCAACGACTGGTGTTCGGAGCGAAATCATCACAAGACGTCTTCGATGAGGCCATGTTCAGAATCTTCGGAGACATCCCGCATTGCTTAAACCAAAGAGATGACATTCTCCTGGGTGGAAGAGACCAGACAGAACACAATGAAGTACTGGAGACCGTCCTCAAGCGAGCAAGAGACCGTGGAATCACGTTTAACAGAGAAAAGTGCCAATTCGGAAAGGAAGAGATTGAGTTCTTTGGACATGTCTTCACCAAAGATGGACTGAGGCCATCACCTGACAAAGTGAGAGCAATCAAAGAGAGTGGAGTACCTGAAAGCAAAGAGGCAGTGCGAAGCTTCCTTGGAATGGCAGGTTACCTGGACAACTTCATCAAGAACTATGCAGCCATAGCAGCACCACTCTACCAGCTAACCAGGAAAGAAACCAAGTTCCACTGGGGCAAACAAGAGGAGGGAGCATTCAGGAAGATACAAGAAGAGATCTCAAGTGACAAGACCATGGCGTTCTTTGACCCAAGCAAACCCATAATCCTCCGTACAGAGGCAAGCTTCAATGAAGGCCTATCAGCAGCCCTGCTCCAAAAGACAGACAGAGGCATACAACCGGTGCACTTCATCAGCCGAACAATGACAGAAACCGAGAAGAGGTACAGTCAAACTGAGAAAGATGCCTTGGCAATCAAATGGGCCAAGGAGAGACTGAGAATTTACCTGCTCGGAGCACCAAGATTCAGAATCGTGACCGCCCACAAGCCACTGGTACCTTTGTTCAACAAAGTAAAGGCCAAAGTACCACCAAGAATAGAGAAGTGGATCATGGAAATGCAAGACGTAGACTATGAATTAGTGTACGAGCCAGGAAAGGACGAAGCAGACCCTTTAGACTTCCTCTCCAGACACCCTCTGCCCGAGACAGGAGATGACAGAACCGAGAAGATAATCAGATGGAACATGAATGCAGAGCACGCCGTGGTGATTACACGAATCAGAGAGGAAACTCAAAAAGATGAGGTCATGCAGCGATTAGCAAAGAGAATCACTAAAGGCGACTGGGAGAAGCACAAAAGAGACAAGGACCTGGAACCCTTTCAGCACGTCAGACAAGAGCTATCCATTGCAGGTGGACTCATCTTCAGAGAAAACCGAATTGTCCTACCACAAGCGCTTCAGAAGAAAGTGGTAAAGATCGGTCACAGCCTGGGACACCTTGGGAAGACCAAGACAAAACAGATGCTGAGGGACAAGTATTGGTTCCCACTGATGAACCAACTGATCGACACAGCCATCGATCAGTGTTATGAGTGTCAAGTGGCTACCAAAGGCAACCGAGAGGAGCCTATCAAGGTGACTAGCATACCAAACCGTCCGTGGGACGTGGTATCGATCGACCACAGTGGACCGTATCCAGACGGGCACTACAACCTCGTTCTTATCGACAAAAGAACCAGATATCCAGTGGTAGAGACAGTATCGTCAACAGACTTCCAGACCAACAAGGAGAGATTAAAGCACATCTTCGCCACCTACGGAACACCGAGGAGGATTGAAAGTGACAACGGGCCACCATTCAATTCTAAAGAGTTCAATGAGTTTGCTGAACAAGAAGGCTTTCAGCATCACAGAGTGACACCCCTCCACCCCCGAGCGAATGGAGAAGTAGAGAGATTCATGCAAACCCTGAACAAGACCGAACAAATTGCAAGTCTACAAGGCAAAAACCGTCTTGAGAGAAGAAACGCGGTTCAAGACATGCTTACCGCCTACAGATCAACACCACATCCAGCTACAGGAGTTGCACCTTATGAAGCCCTTAAAGGAACATCGGCGAGAACGAAGCTGGATTACATTGAACCTGAACCGCAGAGAAACGAGGAAGATGACGTCATAGACCGCAGAGACGCAGAGTACAAGCAGAAAATGAAGCACCAGAGAGAAGGTAGAAAGACCAGAGAGAATAATCTGCTACTAGGAGATTATGTACTTGTCAAGCAACCCAAGAAGAACAAGTGGAGTACACCCTTTGAACCTGTCTTCTATGTAGTGTGTAGCATTCGTGGTTCACAAATAACAGCCAGACGCGTGACAGACGGACGAACAGTTTGTCGAGATGCCAGCCAGTTCAAGCTAGCAAATGCAGTAATCAACACCACTGATGAACCAGAGAGGAGTGAGGAAGCAAAAGCACCACAGACAGTTCCAGACCCTAAGATCCTGGAAAAAGTGACTCTGCCCAATATACCACCTGACCCACCAGACGCAACAGCAATTTCAGAGAAGCCACAGGAGTCACCCAGTGCAGAGATAATACCAGAACAAGAAACTGGACCAGACCAAGGAACAGAGCAGGATCAGCAAGAGAACAAGCCAGCAATGACAAGACCCAGACGGGAAAGGCGACAACCATCACACTTGAAGGACTATGTATTAACATGACTTGGACACTATTAGCTGTTTATTTAGTTTTTGTTTACCGGATTGACTTTGATAGAACTGTGCCAGAACTTTGCTAGTTACAGGCTTTGTTTAAGTTGGGGAGGGATGTAGTATCCATACCTACGCACGCACGCAGTGCGGACCTACATTGTATCACGTGACCCAAATAAATCAGTTTCTTCCAATATGGCGTGTGTGTCTTGTTGAGGTTGTACAGCGCGTTGAGCTAGGGAATGCAGTTATCCAGCCCATGCCAGTTCACCTACCCAAAAACATTGCCTCAAAGCCTGCACCAACTATGGCTGATGCAATAGAACAACACCGCTCAAGATTCAATAGATAAAACGTCTTATTCAGTATACAGTCAGAGTTATGCAACATCGATACATACACTTGCCAATGGCCAGTAAAACTATAAATTACAAATGACAATATTATAATGAGGACTAATTGAAATTTTAGTAGAATCAAAAACTCAGAGGTACACAGAACCTCTTTGGATTTGAGACAGTCTAGTGTTACATTGAAAGTCAAACCCAGTAATAATTGCTTATACCATTGGCAAATTATCCTTTTCAAATATGTACATTACTCATCTGCATAACGAAATCCTTCGAAAACAAAATCTTCCTCTGGCCCAGGCGGCGGGTAGAAATTTCGTATGCACATGACAGCACAGGATGGAAGAACCACTCGTATTTCTTTCCCTAAGATCCCCCAACACCATCGAGCCAATTGTCTGTAAGCAATATGTCTAAAAAGTTTATCTTCTGGCCCATCATATGGGTCTTTGTACTGTTGCTTGTACTGATACCAAGCAGTCTGGAGGACCATCTATTTATGCAAACTGGGTGAAATCCCGGGTGCTGGGTAATGCATGTGGGTTGTTCGTCGCATTCACCACAAGTGACAGCCTCAATTAGCTTATTTTTTACTTGCTCTATTTCTTGGCAACAAACACACGACTCTGCTCTTTCCATGATTTGACAATTCTCACAAGCACACCTAAGTAATGAAATGAAACTCGAATTTTTTCCAATTCACAAAATCAAATGGTTCAGAAAGAGTAACAATGTTGGGTCGTCTGATTAGAGGGAATAATAACTGTGAAATCATTGCATGGCAGCGAAGCAATAATGGCCGTATTTTTATTTAACCAGCATTGATCATACCGTCTACTTTTACTTGGAAGAATTAAAGCAAGTTTAAGAATTCACTTTCGGACAGCTTGTTTTTCTATTTGTTATAAGCTTCTATTACCCTTCTCGCCGCTCGGTTTTGTTTCTTGAGGAAAGCGGCGGCTACTCAAACCACAACAATGTTCAAATTAATTTCCAAGCGACTTTGTATCGACGTAAAACGTCTCAACCCGGGGTAGAGTATCGGTCGCTTAATTGTAAGGTTATTCCGACTGGACTCATAGCTTGTAACCTACTAATTTGTTAAATGCCATTCTCTGTAAGTCTTAAATAATCGAGAACGCAGCTATTGTAACTTATGGGTACACAAAGCACCACAAAGCAAGGCAAATACACAAATAAGAACGATACAGCTCAGTCAAAATAAATTTATTAACCATTCATCTGTAAGAATAAGGTCGGTGAAGCTATTAGTGACAACAAAACCAAAGCCTTCACGATCATTAATCTCACATACCAGTCTGAATTTTGCAGTCGCGGGTTTGTGGTTTCATTGTCGCTTTCGTCGCCAGATACGCCTTCTTCTGGGTTGCTGTCAGCTTCGTCTGAATCTATCCTTGGCTCAAACTGGTACGGCTGGATAGTAAACCTTTCAGAATCCCTCTCCCCGTCGAAACTGTTCGAGTTGCACCCACATTTGGCCATCACAACAACGAAATCCTCAAGCGTATAAATCCTTTCTCCTTTATCCAAAATAGTGTACACAACTGGAAGACGCGCAAATATCGCATTACGTTTGACGCTGTGACGTCATGCGACTATACGCTGACCGCCTTCTGAGCAGGCGGTCCGATTCCAAGATGGCGGCATTCTATTTGCATTTTTGGTCCGTCGTTTTGGTTATTTTTCGGGGTTGAAATACGCCGACAGCAAAAGATAATGTCAAAAAATGAAACACGGTCTAAAGGCCCAACACCTGAAATACAGGCATTTTTATCCCGTAGTTCCCCTTTAAACGCAAAGTTTACAGAAGCGGCAAAATGGTCAAACGCGTTCTTCCAACACGATGTCAGGGCAAAAATGTTTGATCACCGGTTTAGCCGGCAGGCCGGGGCTTTTAATGGTTTCCTTGCGCAAAGAGAATTTTAAGGCAAAACTGGATTATGTTTCCGAGCCACTCCATCCCATCGCAACAGTCAAGATCGGGAAGCTGAAAACTGGATAACTAGTGATAAAACTACTTTCTTTAAGACAAACACCCATGAGTGGCTGGCTTTAGTGTAAGGACGTCAATCTCGTTCCCAGGATCTCTCCTCTTACCGCCCCCTTAGCGAGAGAGAAGAGACCCTGGTTGGGTCTGGTCACGTGTCTCCCAGAATCTGGGAGATTACAAACAAACAAGTCGAGGGAGGGGAGGATTAGTGTGAAAGTTGTCTCTACTGAGCCTAGGGGAGAACGGAAAAGCACCGAAAGCCAACGAAGCGTGTTGTCCGCGTAGCACGGACCATGTTAAGTGGGACAAATCCTGATAAATCCTTAGCCGCCAAAACAAAATTACAAGGCGACGGCTGATAGGCAAAACAAAAGCTGTGAACGGCTAAAGGGTAACTAGTCGGGATCAAGCTTAAAGTGATAGGTAAATATTAATTTCCAAGAACACAAACAAGCAATTGCACGCTAAATGTTTCCATTAAAAACTTCAGATCACTATCTTCAGCTTCAGATCACTATCCCTTCGTCAGAGCGGTAAGCCAGCCTAGGAATTGTTGGTTGTACCGCACAATTCCTCGTTTCGCTCTGAAACGGTGGTCAGTTCTCCGTTGGTAAGCCAAACTTCACCGACGCAGCTCCACAGACGCCAAAATTTTGCATACCACGAAACAAAACAGCCACTGGTTTTCCTAGTGGTAAAGGCAATGAGCATTTTGTCAGGCGAAGTTTGTTCGAAATTTATATTTTGCTCGACGTCCAGCAGCTCGGAAAGAAGAAGAAATAAATGAGCTATATTTTTCAGAGGCTGTCGAAGATCCAACATCTTTGACCGTGAAAATCATCGGAGACGCATATCACAGGAAACGATTATCATTCTTCTCAAATGAACCTCACCTCGTTGATTTGTTACCGCATTAATTCGGATGCGTCAAAACTTAAAGTGTTAGCGATGAAAGGGATACTTTTACACAGCAACCATGAAGAGTCCATGAGAATATTAGGATTCATATAACGGCTGTGCATGTCTGGATCTTTCTCATATCACTGTCATATGCCGTCTCCACCGGGTCAGGAACACGCTATCCTAATATCAGATAAAACACTAAATTGCGGTTTTGTTTCGGATCACTCCATGCTCGCCTTTCGATACTAAACCAGTGATGGTGATTGAAAGCTTTTTGAACATCAGAGAAATAAACTTTTTAGTTCCAACGGATAAGAGTTGTTTTGAAAATGATTACTTAACCAGATGACTGCATAAAATTGTCAGCGAGTCGAGAACACGAAAGCCTCGCTTGGATTGTGACAAAGCAAACGGCAACAAAATATTGAAATATAAGGACCCCTCCCTAACGCCTTCGATTGTTTCAGGCACACGTGACCAGACCCAACCAGGGTCTCTTCTCTCTCGCTCCAGGGAGGCGGGAAGAGGAGAGACTCTGGGAACGAGGTTGTAAGGACGTCTGCTTGGATTAAAACTGTTATCGATTTCGTGGCTTGGTTATTTCATGAAAATATCATTTATGAGAACTGCGGATCATCTCAGTTAGGTACGCATTTTTAGTGGTTGGAAAAGAATCTGAAAGCCTTCATCTCACAACTTGTAACGTCATGCACCTACAGTAGGGTGCCTCTGCTCGGATACCCAGACGTTTTCCCGGAAGCTGGGTACGAACCTCCGTGGTTTCTCCACGGTTTTTCCAAACGGCTGTCGAAACACTTTTGTGTTGTTATTAGGACCTAATACACGCCTGTAGCTTCCTAAAACGTCAATTCGTATGATTTGACTATGGATCGAGCTAAAGGGGTTAAAGAAATGTCATTTCGCCGGCAGCATCATGGTGTTGAGTTGGTTGAAAGAGCATTGGATGATGAGGGCACCAGTGTGGTTTGTGTGGCGAAAGACGAGTCCAAACTGTTCATCGTGTTTCAGTTGTTTCAAGTGGCTCGGTGGGGAGCTAAGAAAGCCGGAAAAATGGTTTTTCTGGTAGACGACGAAAGAGGTTAGCGGAATGATTGCTTGCAGAAAGTAGAGACCCGAAAGTTTGTTTGTTTTTCTTTTTTCTTTAAGTGTTAATGGGGACTCAGTGCGGTTAAAAAGGGGACTTTCTCACAAGGCTGCCTCATTCTGAAATGAAATCTTTATAAAATCAGAAATCAGAAGCAGGCATCTTTCGACGTCTGGAAAGCAGGTCGCCTTTTCGATTCTGTAGTCGCTGGTCACCCAGCTGTTTGTTTCTGGTCAGGTGCTAAAGAAAACCCCTACTTATCTCTAAGCTTATATTTAACTTTCCATTCAATTTTTTATGCCATCCCAGGGTTACCATGAAAGCCAGGCAAATGCCTGTTTTTATAACAGGTACCAGCAATGAAATTCACTGCCAGCCTATTTATAATTTAGAGCTCTAATATTTATTGTGAACTTTACATGTACATGTAAGTCTCCCCTGTGTAAATCAATCAGTCAATCAATCAATCAATCAATCCTCAAAATTCCGGATTGAATTGGAATTTGAAAATGTTGGTTTTTGAGGAGAGGGGAAAACTGGAGAATTTGGAGAAAAACCTCTTGGAGCAGAGTAGAGAACCAACAACAAACTACAGCCACATATGACACTGAGTCTGGGAATCGAACCCAGGCCACATTGGTGGGAGGCAAGTGCTCTCACCACTATGTCATCCCTGTACAAGTTGCATTTTGCAAGCTAGCTCATTTAGCTTTGTTTACAAAGAGAAAAATTTTTGTCTACCCGTTAATTTGTTCTTGCTCTCTCTCGTACTTTTTAGCCAGAATTGTCAAGTCATTTCTGAAAGCGACTTCTAACCTGGGATTGTTATCTGTGAAAACATATTTTGATGAAAAAGATTTTACGAAAGAAGGGCCACACCTACTTCCCAACTGTGATGTTATGGTTACAAAGGGAATGCTTTTTCTGAAGATTTTACAAGCTGGACTAATGGATTCAATGTCCTTCAATTTGATTGTTTTTGATAATTGCCATCTTGCTAGAGATGTGGACCACCCATTTGCAATTCTGCTAAAACACATTGAGGAGTGTACACTGGATTTGAAGCCAAAAATTGTTGGTGTTACTTCAGAGATTCAGCACCACCTAACAAGCCCTCAAGATGTGGAAAGGTTCATCTGCACACTGGAGGTACTTTTCCACTGTAAAGTAACTATTTCTGATGACATTCTGGCATTGAACAGATATGGAGAACAAGTTGAAGAAGAAATTGTTCACTACACATGCAATTCAGGGAAAGACCAATTTACTTGTAGGCTCATGGAAATCCTTCAAAAGGCTCTTGCTTTCCTGAAAGACATTCCACAGAATAATGTATCACAAGAATGTGTCATGTTTGTCAAACATATCTTTACTGAGTGCTTTAAGGTTCTTTTAATGTTTGGGCCGTTGCAGACAGCTTATGTTGCTGGCATAGCGTTAAAAGACATTAAGAAGCTTGAAAAGAAATGTTCTGAGACTTATGACCTTCTCACTCTGCAGTTTTGCAGAACACAAATGAGCTTCATTGTTAAGCTGTCAGAGCAAGGCAAATTTGAATCCCATAAAGGGCATGCAAGCAATGTGATGACAAAGTTATTGTTCCATATGTCTACACATCTGAAGCCAGGGGATGATAAGGAGTCAAGTGATCAGGGTACAAAGTCCCATGAAGACCAAGACCTAGAAGTGAACTCATCAGGTACTAAACATCTCAAACATGACGCTGAAAATTTGCAGTTACAGCTTCCTACATTGCAACTTGCTGCCATGGCAACTTCACAACAAAGCCAGACAAAACATACAGGAAGATCTCAATCACTGAACCTGCAATCAACGTATGGTGTCAAGACCCAGTGTGATGATCCTCTGTGCATTGTTCTTGTCCCAAGCACAATCATAGCAAAGGCACTGAACTCTCTCATTCAGAAGTTGTCAGATAACTTACCAGAGTACAGTTTCCTAAAAAGTGCATTTGTCCCAGGCAACAAAGCCAAACAAGGAACACCTGAGCAAAGTTGCTCTGATGAAACAGGTGATAATGTTATGGAGTGTGTACAGGATGGATCTGTGAACATTCTTATTGCAACATTTGAAGTGGAGCAAGAGTTGTATGTGCGTAGATGCAGTCTTTTGATACGGCTAGGGATGCCAAAGCATTATGAGCATTACTTAAATGTTAAGAAGAGAGTGAAGTCTGCCGGTGCAAAGGTGGTTTTCCTTGTACGAGATGAAGAAAATTCTAAGACAGATGAGAGATACAAGGTACTGTGAGTGGATTTGTCCTGTACACATCTTTTTTTCTTGGCATCAGGCTGTCTGTTGCTCAGTAGTTGCCTTCAAGAGGAGAACAGCCCCAACAATCCAATTACTACAGATGCTTACCACTGAGCTACAGGAGACTCATGGGAGCTCAATGGTAGAGCATCTGAACTAGTAATCAGATGGTTATAGGTTTGACTCCTGTCGGTAGAACTCAGAATTATTTTTTCCGAGTTTGCGTGTGATGGTGTTGAATAAATCACATCTTTGATTTATCACGCTTAAGAAACTAACAATCTCACTCTTCTTCAGCTTCAACAATGTTTACATTCATTTGATATCTTTACGGAAAAATAAAAGAATCTGTTACTTTGCGGCTAACTTTAGTTTACCATTATGCAGGCTTTTCACGGAATGGAGAACGTTCTGATTGGGAGTTGTTCTAACAGCTGCAGGCCACCATACCATGAAGTAAAGAAATTATTCCAAGAAGACCAACTTGAAGTTTATGAGCCTTACGGAGAGGAAGGGGCAAAGGTGGATCTCTTGTCCAGCATATCACTTGTCAACAGGTACTTTGGTTGCTAATATTTTAGGTTTTGTTTGGGAAAACGTGGCTGTTTGCACATACATTTTTCATTCAACATGGTAACTTCCAGATCATCCAGACCTCACACAGACTCAAAAGTTAGAACTGTCCTGTGCATCATAATAAACAGCACACAGGCAAGGTAAGGTAAGGTTAAAGTGCTTGTCAGTGGCTTTCATTTTATTGATCCATCTTGGCTTTCATATAAATGCTGTGATCAGCAATTTGCTGGCCAACATAAGCTGATGTTGCAACAGTATTAATCCTTCATATTATTTCCTCCAGGTATTGTGCAAAGTTTTCCAGCAGTGAAGTTGGTGCTGCTATTCCTGTCTGTAGAACAGAGGAGTTATGGACTGACAGTCATGTTGAATTTGTATCTACACTGTATCTGCCTAGAAACTCTCCCATTTACAGGCCAATAAAGGTAGTTCTCTTGACTTTCCTTGTAGTCGTCAAGTACTTGACATCTAACCTGTGCATAGTAGGTCATACATGCCCCATTCCTCATGAAATGCAGAATACTAATTTTTCTTCATGTTTGAAACCTCTTTTGCAGTTTCCTGCACGTTTTAATGTCCATAGTAAAATAATTATTGTGTTTCTTGTCATAAGTGCTAATTTTATTTGGAAGATACAGAGGGAGAATTCATTTTGGGGAAACATTGGTCAATGA
>JAEMWC010000901.1:195000-353358 GCA_016490735.1 Pachyseris speciosa
ATAAATTTCGCGGACCGAGGGACACAATTATGGTGGATGTCCATATTTGGAGAGGGTTGTGACGTCAAGTGAAAACCGGCAATAGAAACTGAGATTTGGCATGTGGACTTCATTCCAGTTAAAAAACATTGCTCTGTATTTGTTTTGGCTGATTTCCTCTTCGTTTTCGAGAAATAACGTATGCAAAAAAACCAAGACAGCTCATTCCCTTGCGTATTAATATTCATGCGCGAATTGAATTACCTTTAGGGCACGTGAAATGATTGACGCTTGGAAAGTATTGTTTGATAGTGTGACGTAGACTATACATTTGGCGGTTAAAACATCGATTTAAGTTTCATTGATAGGAAACTTACGTGGCTGTGAGGTGTCGATTGCTAGCTAAATTTAATGGAAACTCGCCAGCCTGGTGGTCGAACGGACGTCATTTAAGTCTGTCCATCGGCAAGTCAGACACTTCTGAAAGAAGCCAGTGGTGTTTCTCTGTGCGTGCCAAACGCTGGAACAAATCGGCGTTTCGCAGTACAGAGTACTGAGCCAGGCGGGACAGTCTGAAAGCAACTCTCGTCTTAAAAGCGGCCCGCAGTTGAGAGTCTTGGCCCATTTGCCAAAGGTTGCCGTGCTAGAAATTCGGAAATAAGAGTTTTTTTTTTACTTATGCGAAAATATCGGATGTTTGAAGACGTATTGCACGCGCTCGAAAGGATGTTTTTATGCCCACAATCCAATGCGACCACAGAGGGCGCTGTCTCCTTGAAAAGTTCTCGCGAGGACTGGAAATGAATATTCGCTCGGCTGCGGTGGGAAAATTTTCACTTCGGAGCGGGAACATTACGGAGAATCCATCTAAGAGTGGGAAATCGGCAAGACGAGCAGTCAGTCCGTTTTCGATGAGCTGAGTATCTTGCAAACAGTGCATTTTCCATCGGTTTTCATTTCTAAACGGCACTTTCAGAATAGTAAGTTTTGCGCGGTTTTGGCGGTTGAGAAACGTTGGCAATGGATTCATTTTCATCGTCAAATGGAAAATATGGAATGAAAATGGTATTAAAATCAAAGTAAATGACGACAGGTCAAGACTTTGGACAACATACTTAACTAATTCTGAAGATATTCTTTAGCTTCAAACTGCCGAAAATTTGCATACCCGGTATATATGAAATTCGATCGCACACAATGGGCTGTCACACGACTCGCGTGAAAATAATTTTAACTGTTTATCTGGGGTGAAAATGCTTTTTGCCGTTAATCTCGCGTGAAAATACTTTTTGATGATGTTTACAAGACTCCATATAAGCGAACTAACCGAGGTACTCGATGCAAAAGTGATTTATATGCTAAAATACGCCAGCATGTTTATCTTCACGTGTGTTCACATGAGCAGACAGTCACCTTGTCACGTCATTTGTGCTTTAAATATTTGCTGCGTGCGGCAAAGAAAGTTTTCCTTGCACTGGTTTTCCAAGATACTCAGCTCATCGAAAACGGACTGACTGCTCGTCTTGCCGATTTCCCACTCTTAGATGAATTCTCCGTAATGTTCCAGCTCCGAAGTGAAAATTTTCCCACCGCAGCCGAGCGAATATTCATTTCCAGTCCTCGCGAGAACTTTTCAAGGAGACAGCGCCCTCTGTGGTCGCATTGGATTGTGGGCATAAAAACATCCTTTCGAGCGCGTGCAACACGTCTTCAAACATCCGATATTTTCGCATAAGTCAAAAAAAACCTCTTATTTCCGAATTTCTAGCACGGCAACCTTTGGCAAATGGGCCAAGACTCTCAACTGTGGGCCGCTTTTAAGACGAGAGTTGCTTTCAGACTGTCCCGCCTGGCTCAGTACTCTGTACTGCGAAACGCCGATTTGTTCCAGCGTTTGGCACGCACAGAGAAACACCACTGGCTTCTTTCAGAAGTGTCTGACTTGCCGATGGACAGACTTAAATGACGTCCGTTCGACCACCAGGCTGGCGAGTTTCCATTAAATTTAGCTAGCAATCGACACCTCACAGCCACGTAAATTTCCTATCAATGAAACTTAAATCGATGTTTTAACCGCCAAATGTATAGTCTACGTCACACTATCAAACAATACTTTCCAAGCGTCAATCATTTCACGTGCCCTAAAGGTAATTCAATTCGCGCATGAATATTAATACGCAAGGGAATGAGCTGTCTTGGTTTTTTTGCATACGTTATTTCTCGAAAACGAAGAGGAAATCAGCCAAAACAAATACAGAGCAATGTTTTTTAACTGGAATGAAGTCCACATGCCAAATCTCAGTTTCTATTGAGCACATCGAAAATCGACCAAAAACCGGGAGGACGTTCTTGCCCCGAGCCCTTCAATTGCAAAACAAAAGCAAACTATTATCAAACTGCTGACCGGTTAGCTCAGTAGTAGAGCACCAGACTACCGTGTGGGAGGTCGCAGGTTCAAACTCTGGCCGGACCAACACTCAGGGTCTTTAAAATAATTGAGGAGAAAGTGCTTCCTTTGTAATGACATCTACAAACGTTTAGACTTTCTAGTCTTCTCGGATAAGGACGATAAACTTTAGGCCCCATCTCACAGTACTGGGAGAGGATAAGTATGTATCTGTATCTGTATCTGTATCTGTATCTGTATCTGTATCTGTATCTAAGTTTCTTTTCAAGACATTGAGAGTCATTTGAACTGTGCAACACCTGATCCCAGTTTAGACCTCGTGCACGTGATTTTGGCGAGCTAGCTACAATGTAGCTAACTTAGCATTTGTTTTAGATTTGAAATGTTCAGCCTGACTGCAGAGAATGAAAAGTGTGACTGTGAGGTAGCTGATTCGGGTGCAGGAATGGATGGCTCAGTAAAGAGGAACAGAGGTTACATGAGAAAGGTAAATAAAAAGATACAACTCTCCAGCCAAGTTAGCCTAATGATTGCTGGTCACTGTCAGGTCGTTTCTGTTAAGATTGTCTATTTTATCTCTTTTAGTTCACGTTTTTCGTTTACTTTCTTTCATTCGCAATGCTTGCTAAGGCTTATGGTATTGCGCAACTTAGGTCACGCCGTCTTGGCCAAAGTTCAGTTGACTTTGTGTAGAATACGAAGTGTTAAGCCACGCGTTCAAGTCAATTCGCCCTTTTTTGCACTCTTCTCCTGGAGTATTTCAACTGTGTGGGTCAGATATGTAAGTGATTTTGTTTCTTTGTTATGTTAATGTAATTCTTGTCGATTTAATTGTTGCACGATTCGATTTTAGTTCAAATCCATTATTGCTTTCTCTCGTGCGTGTGCAAATAAGTAGTCTGTTCGAATCATTATGAACGGAACCTGTAATCTCATGTTTATTATTTTGTAAGTACCATTTGTATTGTTTCAAGCATGTTTTGGTTCGTTAAGTTCATGAATATTTCATTTTCAGTTAGTTCATTATCCTTCATGTGCGGAACATTATGATTTCAATGTAGAATTGTTATTATGCGAATTGGGGTTCCGCCCCCAAATTTCAACAGAGTAGTTTGCTTTGCGACCTTTGTGTTTAGTTTAATTTAGCCCTATATTTAGTTGTATTTTGTAAACATTGTTTTCAGTTTACGAGCATCATCGAATCCTCCTCGTTGACCCGAAATAAACCCTATTTCATCGTCTTCAAGTTGGAGTCTTTGTCTCAGTAAATTACGCCCTCCTTGACTCGCGACACGTCTTGATCTTGTAGTCCTCGATAGTCGCCGTCGTAACAGTTTCAATACAGAGTCGTCTCGATACAAGTCGTTTCGATGCAAAGTTAAGTCGTTTCGATACAAAACGTAAGTCGATTCGTAGCCCGCTGTAACAAGTGGTAAAGGACAGAGCTACTGTTAAGGCGAAATGTCTTGGTTAGGAAAGGAAATAAATTATTGGTCTCCTGCAGAGTTACCTTCACAAAAACGTATTCATTTCTCTTGCAGTTTCCATCTATATTAGCGGATAATTTCCCAGTGTGTGGTGAGCCAAGCTTTTTGTATTCCATCTCCTTGGAATTGACCAAACCTTGGACCTTTGAGAAGGCTGTACGATCTCAGAGTAAGGCACAGTCTTCAGGGGCGTGTCACTGTATTGGACTTCTCTCCAGGAAACCTTTACCCAAGGTTTGGAAAAATTCAACGTACCACAATTAACTCTCTCAATACGGACAGCCCTGTAAAGTGGACACATTTTTGGCGGACACCTTCGCCTGGCCCCGGCAGAATTGCCGCCCCAAACTGTATTCTCCGTAACGGAATTCCCTCTGAGGCGGACACTTCTCTAAGGCAGATGCAAAGAACTGGTTTCGAAAGTGTCCACCTCAGAGGGAGAGTTCACTGTAGTACACTTTGTGTTTAGAACGCAATGATGTTAAATCTTAGAGGGTTGGATGGTCTAGTTCATCTTGGGTGATCTTTTGTGTTTTTTTTTTTTCACAGCTGCCAGGGATGCTGATTTTTGACAGAGCTGGAGAAGTAACCGCGACTGTTACCGAATGCAGTTCAAATCCTTTTTACCCAAGCTCTGATCAGCTCTCACTATTCCAAAGATTCACTGAGTACATCTTCAAAGATATCGCTAAACCAGGGAATGCTTCAAATGAAGCGTTTCCGAAATTTGACCCCAGTATTGCCACCGCTGGGTATTATGTGGTAGTTCTTAAGAATTCGTGGGAAAGGAGCTCGTGTTCGTTAAAAGGGCCGGACCGCAAAGAAATCGCCTTTGATTTTATGCAGTCTATTGAGAATGCAGTCGGTAGCTTCAACAAACCTACTGACCCATCCCCTGCTAGTATTCAAGACATGGAGGTATTCACCGATGCGGTAGTGACAGCCATTTATAATGAAAAATGTCTTCGCTTTTATGTTGCTGACATTTGTTATGATCGCAGTCCTGCTGATCCGTTCCCAAACTCAGAGGCAGCGGCCACATTTGCTGAATATTACCAGAAGCGATATGACGTTGAGGTAACGTGACGTAAACGTGTACGTGTTGTAGCATGGCGTGACTTAATGGTATTTAGTATTGCTTCTTGTAGATGTACCTTAGCAAAGTCACACATTGTAACGTGTCGGTAACGTAAATTGAAGAAATGTAATTCAGTGTAACGTAACGTCACTTAAAAATGACACTAAAAAGTGGGAAAATGACCTTTGTTGCCTTTCTCATGGGCCTTTTTTTAAAAAAAGGCCGAAATATTGGTAAACCAGTTCTATTTATTCCTGCCTCGTACTTGGTCAGTTATATTGCGATATGCCGCTTGAAATGGGGTGAAGGTAGGGGGGGGGGAGGGAGGGGGAGGGAGGGAGGGAGGGAGGGAGGTAGGGAGTGAAGGAGAGAGGAAGGGAGGTAGGGAGGGAGGGAGGGAGAGAGGAAGGGAGGTAGGGAGGGAGGGAAGGAGGGAGGGAGGGAGGAGGGGTTTTCTAGCAATTCACTGGCAATTGTTACATTTTATCTTGTTTTGTTGTCGGTACTGTTATAGTTTTAAATTTAAAATTTGAAATTGATTGGTTTTTAGCTTAAGTCACGTTGCTATTACTGCGACTTAAACCGCGCCTAACATACCTCCTAATTTTCCCAGGGAAGAAAAACCTAATCTTGAAATGTTCGATTTTCTAGGTGACCTTGAACCAACCCATGCTGGATGTCGACCACGTCTCCTCGCGTCTAAACTTTCTCCTTCCACGCTACCAGAATATTAAAGGCCAGCATCTTGCTGTACCTGGGAAAGATTCCAAACGCTCGCAGAAATCGAAGGTTTTTGTGGTTCCTGAGCTGTGCTCCATTCACCCAATTCCTGGTTATTTGTGGCGACAGCTGTTTATTCTGCCAGCGGTATTGTACCGTATGGAGTCCCTTCTGGTTGCTGAGGAGTTAAGGTCCTCTGTTGCTAGGGCCCTCGGGAGGGGAGCTGTTGACTGGCCAAATGATGTGCCATTGCCACTGCTGACCATAGGGGAGATGGTGGGCGAGGAGGTTATGTGTGAAACGGATTCCTTGTCAGAGGATTCAAAGGTTGACGCTTCCTCTACAATGGGCCGAGAGAGACCCATGATATGGAAACCCAAACATTTGGCAGTCGAGGAAGTCGTACTTCCAGCAGGTTTTGAAGGAGAGCACTTGGGGGACAAACCACTGGGGAATGACATAGACAAGCCTGTTACTTTCCGCTCCAATGAACTGGAGGATGTGGCTAAAAAAGATTTCGAAGCAGTGAAATCAACTGAAAAACCTGATTTGGATACGGAGGACAGCAACACCTTGCTACACACACAGCTGTGTGGAGCCAGTATGCAAATTTCTAAACAGGACATCCTTGATTTGGTAGCGGTAGCAGAAAACCGTCCATCTAGAACAAAAAGTTACAGCAATGAGCATTCCTTCTCAAATTGTTGTGACTTATTATCAAAGGACAATTCGTCAACTCTCCCAGCATCAAGTGAATGTGATTCTAGTGAGGCTACGTTGGAATTCTCTGAAAGTGAAGGTCCTTGTGGCACTTTGGAGCACGGCTCGTCTTTTGAAGTCGATCACAGTAAACCGATGGGAGAGATTAACAGTGACAAAGCTCTCATCACTATTTGGACCAATCCTCTGCTCTCCCGCTTATACCAAACTTGCGGTCCGCCATCAACCTTGATTCTCCGTGCTCTGACCACCTGCTCAGCCGGTGATCTTTTTCTCTTGAGAGACTGGAGATACTCGGAGACTCATTCGTAAAATATGCCGTCTCTTCCTCAGTCTTCTTTCAGCATTCACACCAAAACGAGGGTAAGCTGTCCTTCATCCGGGGTCTTAGAGTGAGTAACCGGCAGCTGTTCTATCTGGCTCGGCAGCGAGGCTTGCCCTCGTACATGTTTACTGGCATGTTCAACCCCCTAGTCAACTGGCTACCACCTGGTTTTTACTACGAAAACGGCAACGATGCTAAAAGAGCAACTGATAGTCAACTGTTGCTAATGCCAGATAAGAGCTCTCAAGAGCTGGAGGAAGACGACGAGGATGGAGGCATTTTTATTCAGGAAGAACTTTCAGGTATATTGCCAAGAGGATTTAGGCAGATACTAAACTTTCCACTAAAAAGCGTACTTTAAGTAAATAACCAAACACACGAGACGCTAGAAAAGAAGATTTCTGTAGGCTAATTTGAATTATTTCTTTCGCAGACTCAAAAGTCAGAACCACTTTGTACAACATATAGAGTGTTTTCACATGACGTCACGGCGGCCATGCTGGTGTCCCAAAACAAAGAAACGGCGGCCATGTTGGTGTCCCAAACTAAACCTCTGGGTATTGAACTCTATTTTTTGCAAATACTTCCTTTTGTTTCATTTAACCAGTATGGCCCGTAGTCACGTGACTGAAAACGATCGATTGAGCACCAAAGCAAAATACTACCCATTAGCTTCATTTGCATACAACTTACAAGATTTCCTCCACCGACTTTAAAATTAGAAACACCGGGCTTGTACATGATAATTCACCGCCGCTACCATAGCAAAAACAATTTTGTCAACAGACTGAATGTTTTAAGGAGTAAAAGGTTTAATAATCAAAGTGCTTTTTGTTCAAGACCAATCTCACAAATGTGATGGCTCTTCAAGTGAAGCTGACTCTTCCAGAATCCTACTGAACCCTTATCTGCACCTATGTTGCCCAGACAAAGCGGTTGCTGACATCACCGAGGCCCTGGTGGGTGTGTATCTGCTGTGTTTTGGCCCTGAAGGAGCCTGGCGCTTTCTGGAGTGGTTAGGCATGGAACTAACCAAACATCACGAAACTAAAGATGGGGAGAGTGAGAACGCAGTAATTGCTGAGGATTCCGCCCTTGCAGAAGCTGTTGAGTTGGATCCGATAGCTGGCAGTGAGGACATGTCAAAAAGACCTTGTTCAGTGCGAGAAACTTCTGACGAGTCTCTGTCGCAACTGAAGGACACATCTGACCTCCTTTTCGCCGATATGCGGGGTCTACAAAGTTTTTCATCTTCAGATGCCACGATAACGAACCTCGAGGAAGCAATGAACTGTTGCTGCAGGGACATGTCTGAAACAACTTGTCAGAAATTTAACGAAACCTTGCCAGGGAAAGTACCTGATCTCCCTCTCACGAAAAGCGGCCTCCTATCAACTCCAGCATCGGCAACCACCCAGGAAACATCCAGCACTCCAAGTTATGTTCAAACGACATATGATTCCTTGTCGAAGCCACAAAAAGGAACTCACATTCTTCGTCCTGACAGCTCGCTCTTGCCAACCAAGTCAACCAACACATCTTCTGCTTCCGAATTTGACGCAGTTGAAGAAGCGCTTAACTATAGATTCAAGAACCGTTCTCTGCTGCAGCAAGCATTCACGCATACATCCCTGCCCCGGGACTACAACTCCGTGCGCTGCAGCTACGAGCAGCTGGAGTTCCTTGGAGATGCGCTCTTAGATTTCCTGGTGACGCGTCAGTTGTATATGCATCACAGGCATATGAGTCCCGGTGATCTGACGGACCTGCGCTCTGCTGTAGTGAATAACTACAGCTTTGCAGCTTTGGCTGTGAAGCTGGGATTCGCTAAACACCTACGGTCGCTGTCGCCTCCGCTGTTTAGTATCGTGAACAAGTTTGTTGAGAAGTTGAATGAAAAGGAAATGAAACAGCAGCGGGCAGACAACAACGAGGTAGCGCGAAACGGCGAATTATATTAATTATTATTAATTATTATTAATTATTAATTATTATTAAATTATGCAAGAACCCCGCTATTTTCAAAAGAGCCTTGAAAACTCAATTTCTGAACGAATTTTTATGCCAACAATGATTTTATTTTTAGTCAAATAATTTATATTGGATATAAGGAGCTATTTCGTATGTAGTTAGTTATTTTAATGTAATTTAAATGCATGTAATAGTTTTTTAGCTTTTTTTATTATCTGTAATCTTACTTGATCACTGAAAAGCCTCAGATGGGGATGTGTTCAATAAATGTATGTATGTATGTATGTATTATATTTTATAATGATAATTTTTATTTTTTGAAGTAACTTAACCTGCATTTTTCTCTCCCTCTATCCTCGCGATATATCGCGCTTCACGCTCAGCTAAATAAACACCAGTTTTGTAGGCTAAAGTAACAAGACTAAATGCAATTATTCTTGTTTAAGAGGGTGTAGGCTTTCGGACATCCATCATCTTTTTCGTTCCAAGATGTACTAATTTCATTTCATTTCATTTCACATTTATTGTGCTACCTCATATAGATATCATTGCACACAAATGAAACAGGTTGAATGTTTTTATAGAGGCCTTGTTGATAGTTGCCAGCAAACGATAGTGTTTTAGGTCACGTGTTTGTGAAATTCAATTATCTGTCTTCTGTGTGCAGATCCATTCCAGTGTGTTTGTCCTGGGAAGTAAAGACAGTGAAGACTTTGTAGAAGTGGAAGTCCCAAAGGTATTAGGTGACTTGTTTGAGGCTGTAGCTGGTGCTCTGTATGTGGACTGTGGACAGGACCTGAACATGGTCTGGCAGGTCTACCTGCCCATTCTCAAGCCCTCTATTGGTGAGTCCATGCCTAAGTATCCTTCACTATCTGGCTACCATCGTTGTAGGTGTATTTATACAGGAATGTGGCATCACATCATACAAATATCCTGGCTATGAGATGGATCTTTGGTTCCGTGGTAAAAGCGTTCAGCTCTTAAGAAGCTGAACCAGCGTCAAGAAGTTTCAACACGGATACATGTAGCATGTGATGCATTAACGCGGCACTCTCTCTGTGTGTTTTATGTTACCTCAAATTGCTTGTGACGTCCATCGAAAATATCGCACTTAACATACCCTTTGCAAGGTGTTGAAAAATTTTAGATCAAGCTGCTGTCATTTTTTCAACTTAACGGTGTTACAAGAATCTCTTCAAATCAATTCGGAACAGCCTTCTCTCTGCACTACGCCTTTGTAAAACTCTTTTATATTCTTTTTTTGTGTAGATTACTACTCCGCAAATCCTCCCATATCGGCCATTAGAAAGCTTCTAGAGATGATGCCCAATGCTGCCAAGTTTGCGTATGTATTGATTTTGCTTGAGCCCTCAGTACAACTCACAGACCGGATGTCACCCGGCCGTTAGTTTGACTTTTCAGTGCCATTCCTTGTCATTTGACCCTCTGTGTTAACTTATTCCTTTTCGTGATCGTTTTGCAGGCCGGTAGAGAGAATGGTGGATGGTAAATTCAGAAGCACCCTGACCGTTTCAGGTTGTGGAACGTTTGTTGGCATTGGACGAAATTTTCGAATCGCAAAGTCAACTGCTGCGCAAAGAGCCTTGACTGCTCTACAAAAGAGATAATCGCTGAGGAGACTTGAAGAAACATAATCCTTTCGTGTTAAAGATTACTCACTTCTCTGTTTTGCTTCAGGGTAGTCGCGTAAGCACACTTTCCGGCGCGTCGCCGTCCACTCGTGTCAGTCGATTCGCGCGCGCGCATTGCGTGGACAAGTGGGAGTCGATTCTTGCGTTTACAAGTGAATCTCGTGTGTAAGCGTGTGGTCATTGTAATTTTTTATTGTCACTCTTTCCAAACCGAGAGGTGTGATGCCTTATTTTAAACCATTTTTCAGTCATTTAACCGTACAGCAATGTTACCTTTTTATGCCTTGAAGTCAAGGCAAGAACATTGTATTTTATCATTTCAGTGCATTTTCGACGTGTAAATATGTACAGTCAATTTAAAAGAATTTTAGCCATTTTAAATGTATATATTGTGAATTTTAAGTTAAGCCTAAATGATTTTGAGAAATGGTTATTTTATCTTTTTTAATGAATACGTGGTATATTCTGTACAAAAGCGAGCAACTCTTTGTGTTTACATGATATATGTTTTTTCTTCTCCTTAAATTTGTTTCCATGTAAAAAGCAATGCCTTTGTTTATCCAAGAAAACTCATAAGCTTGTAAGCTTGTATTTTCCTTCGTCCTTTGAATTACTTCCGGTATCCCCAAACCTCAACTCGGTCACCGGAAGCGTTGACTTTCTGTCAGATCTCCATGCCAAATCGTTAGCAATCGTCGGGTGTTTGTAGCACGTGCCTAACCTGTAGCACCCGCAGGAAAAAGGTACGGCAGGCTCAGCACCTCCCGGTGTAACATCTTGCCGGAGTTGCGTGACACCCATCATCCAAAAGGGACGTCGTCCATCAATTTGGATTTGCTACCCTGTATCTTATATATTGCCTGCAAGAGTTTGAAACACTTATTGTTGCAGCTGGTCTCAAAATTTAACCAATCGATAAATTGACGCCATCACATGAAAGATTACGTTGAGACTGGCCATTTGTCCAAGTTTGGTGGTTTTAGGTTGAACAGAGACCAAATTATGGACTTTAAAAAAGCAAAGCTCAAAATCCATACAGACGTCATTAATTTTGGGCTGCGTCCCCCAAAACCATACAAACTATTAAAAAATTTTTTTCAGTTTTGTGACAACTGTAAAATCCCGTCATGCAACTACTATTTGGAAAAAACTGAGATGAAAATCACTTTGTTTGCCCATTTTTATGAATATCACAGAAATCTAAAAAGATAAGAGCTTGTATGGTTTTGGTGGACGCAGCCTCAAAATTGGAGACGTTTGTATGGATTTTGAGCCATATCCCAATTATATTTTTTCGTCGCAAGAATGAGTACAAATAAAGATTGTTGTTGTTGTCCATAACTTGATCTCTGTTCAACCTAAAAGCATTAAACTTGGTCAAATGGCCAATCACAGCATTATCTTTCATGTGGTTGTGTTAATTTACCGATTGGGTAAAATTTGAAACTCGCTCCAGTTCCCTGCGCAAATGGCCAATGCTGCTGCTACTGTTGTGCTTCATAGCTTTGTGCTTCAGTTGGCGCTGAAAGAAAGCCGAACAACCCGAAGATATTAAATTTAAAGTGAAAACTTTTTAGTTTCCGTTGTCTCTGCTTTTCTGCTCTGTTTTGACCAGTACAGCTGGAAGCACTCAGACTAGCTCCAACTTCCGGATTGAGGCCAAGAATTAAGCAGAACTACCAGCTTGAACCGACAAAGAAAATCGTTTTAATTATTAGTTTGTTTCTTGCTTTTAACAGAGCCGCTAAATCAACACCTAACTTTGACAAAAATCATTAACCATTTTCTCAGATAGACAGGTTGCGTTAGGTGATATTTGTGCCGAGAGCTATATTTTTTCCAACGATCTCATCTTCTGGTGAAAAATTTCGTAAGAAATTCAATAATTAAAGATATGTAGGACGAAATCTGGTTTTGTTTTGGGATTTTTTTTGTGAAATGGTTCACAATTAACATTCACATCAGGCCATAGCAACTGCCAATTACTTCGCCAAAAACAAGATTCGTAAGTAGCTGATGACTCTCAAAACACGATTTGGCAGAAGGCAGCAAATGCTGATATCTCAGTAAAGAAGCCAAACAGACTGGGTTGAAAGGTGGCTGAAAAACTAGAGAAAGCGCGAAAGGCTGGTGATGACTGGATTTCCTCTTGTACCATTTTTTTTTTTTTGATTTGCGGTATCAGCGTGTTCTTGAACCAACTGCAAAACAATCACCGCATCACTTACCATAGGTGTTAGTGCGCGGGGGGGGGGGGGGGGGGGGGTAGTTAGCCTGTTCCAGGCTCTCTCATATTTGGGGCGAGCAAGCGAGAACGAAGGAAGAAAATTTAGCGGGGCTGGCGTGATTTTCTTCCCTCGTTCTTCGCTCTTTGTTTCGAGTTTTGCACTTCGCTCGACCCAAATCTACCCGTGAATGTACGCGCCCAAAGCATGTTTTCCGGAGATTTCAAACGTCTGCGATTCAGTGTCAAACTTTTTAAGTTTTCCCGCCCAAATGTAAAGTTCCTTCGGTGTTCTTGTGGTTCAATTCACTGTCAATGCAGTCAAGAAATCTGAGGAAAGTCAGCGAAAATCCCTTCAATGATATATATGATATATATTGAAAGTAGGAGGCCTTTTTGATAATTTCTTCCTTTCTTGATGACTGAGAACATATCCCTGCGAGTATAGTGAAACACTAGCTTAAACTTCACATTTGGGTGGGAAAACTTTAAAGTTTGACACCTGAAACGCAGACGTTTGACGTCAAGTGAAAACATGTTTTGGGCGCGTGCGTTCAAGGGTAGATGTAATCGACGGTATCTGAGAGCCTGGAGCATGCTAGATAGGGTACATAGTAGTCTGCCTAATTAACATCGTTATTGAAAGTAATAAGCAAAGGACCGCCAACGATAATGCTGTAAGCCAAAAAATAAATCTGAATATACATGTAACAAGCACTACTTTATCGAGTCTCGGTCATGTTGGTGTCTCGCAAAGTCGACTTTTCTCACGTAGTATCAGCCTTGCTTTTTACATGTATATATCGTTATTGACCCTATTTCTTTATATGCATTACTGATAATTGGCATATAACACCTCTACACAAAAAAATACTGCTAAGATATCACAATTTCATTCATTATCCACAAGAGCTTGATCGGCCGGACAACTGTGCTTTGTTGTATCAGAGCACATAATAGACTGGGCGAAGTCTGGGCCCCAGTTAAACAAAGATGGCGGATGAGGAGAAGTTGAGTTTTGAAGAAATTCATTTTACTCCAATTCCATCGCAAACTAACATCTATGGTCTTACTAAGGTGGAAAGCAATGAAGAGGGAAACAAAATATTCATAGCATCTCTAAGTGGCAGGGTGGTATGTGTGGAATATCTCCCAAATTCGCTTGTTCCTTCCTCGAGGGAGGTGCCATTTACCTACATCCCAGGTTTGTCACGAAATGTTCTGACGGGGAGATGTTAAGCTATTTTTTTATACCATTTAAAATAATTATGTGCGTAAGATCTATCTTATAACGGTTTATGATGGCAAGTAAGTATGCACGCTGCACTTTCACATTAATTATCAAACTGACTTAGGCCCAGTTTACAAGCAGGTAGGGTGACCCTAGTGCTAGGGTTACTCAAGCAGGAGGGTTACCCTAGCGCTCCCACATTTCTTCTTTTTTTCATCAACGTGTTTACAAGGTAGCTAGGGTTACCCAAGCAGTAGAGCTTCGTTTGTTTTACTGGGCGGGGGGAGGGGGGCGGGCGGAGTAGCCGGGAAAGGAAAGGAATACTGGTTTGAAGGAAGTAAATTTTCATCTTTCCTTGATATGCCATTGAACCTTTAACCCTTACCCTAAAGCCACCCTGAATTTATATTCCCATGTTCTCACATGCAACTCTAAACATCTACTGATTGCATATCATGAGTTTGTAATTTAGTCTTTACACTGTAGATCAGGTATGTAGTGTACAATCCAGTCATTGATGGTATTTTCTTGAGCAGATAGTTCATTAGGCTTCTGTTAATCAAGTGAAGCAACTGCTGTTTTATTACAACATAGAGCAATCTTATCAATATGCATTGTATTCTTTAACCTGTTAATCAAGGCTGCAATGTCAGGGATGCTGTTGATTACTAAATACAGCAATCTTATCAATATGCACTGTATTCTTAAATTAATGGAATTTTTTTTTATTCTCAGAATCAGCGGAAATTGTGTCTATTGATGCCTTTAACAGACCAGAACCAAGCAAAGGCCTTGTAGTAGGAATATCCTTGATTCTTTTAAAGGTACACTGGTTGATTGTTTGTTTGCTATTTTTGCATGACATCTTTTTTCCTTAAAAATGTAGCCAATGTAAAGTAAGAACACTCTTGCCTGGATAGGGTAACTTGACAGTAAGTAAGTACTTTGTTTAGTTTATCCCTTTGAGTCCCACATCCCTTGAAAATTTTCAGCAATTTTCTCGATGCAAATAATTCATAGGGACCTAGATGTTGCACGATTGGGTCTCAAAGGGTTAAGTGAAATTAAGAGCTTGGTGACCCCCACTTTTTATTGTTGAAAAGTAATAAGCCTGTCAAGATCCAACATTTTACAAATTAAAAAAAAATGTGGGAGCAGATTCAGAACCATCTTAAATTCTTGAAAGTTTAAGGTGGCACTGAATCTGCTCCTACAAAATTTTTTAAACTTCCCTTAAAGTTGTATTTTATTATGTTAATTATTTCCCGGCAATAAAAAATGGGGGTCACCGAACTCATTTAAAATTAGGGGTAACCTATTATGTAAAAAAAATGTCATAACTTGTTCACCAATGATTAGGCATTTGCTTGATACCGCTATAAAGGTAATAACTTATAATGATTGGTAGCAGTGATCCATCAAAATAAAAGTGCTGGAAAGTTCTGGAAACCAGTGTGAGCCACCTTAAACATTCCATGGAAGGGAAAATAATTATAAGAGGAGTGTTACACCAAGTTAAAATTTTTAACTTTTTGGTAATCATATTCTTTACTGGAATAATATCAATAAGCAGCCTGGAAAAGATTATCTGAAATGAGGTGTTTAAAGATGATGAGGTGTTAAGGAGAGAATATCAAATTACAAATTGACTCCAGTCCTCCTAAGAGACAAGACAAAGTTAACCAATAGCCATTTAATTTGTGTACAGAATTCCAGGAGCCATCAGAAGCAGTTTCTTAACATCTATTCAGCACTAGAAAGCAAAGCAGAGTTTTCCTTGGAGAGCATAGCAGGTTTGGTGATCATGTTTCATCTTTACTCTTCCAGTCCCAAGTGTGTGCAAATATTCAGCACTATTTCCCAGTTTTCAGTTTAAAAAACATATTTTACCTACAAGAAAAAGCTTACACCATATGAACAACATTGTTGTAGTCTTGTTAAAATTGACAATTTTTCTTGTTACTTGTTAGAATGAAATTAATGTATTATCTGTTTTATTACTTACAGAAGGTTGTCAGCATCTTGAGTTGGACTTTGTCCCCTTTCAGTTGACACATGCAGAGTAAGACTATTGCTTGTAAAGTACTCAAGGAAATTATCATAAAAAAATATACCTGCCAACTTTTTATGCATGAGATTTTCATCCCCTCATGACCAGAATTTCTGAAAATGTTCTGGCGACTTCCAACGATTTCTCGAAGACTTCCAAACTCTACTGAACATGTCCAAAAATGTTCCGATGACTTCCAAACACTTCTGAAGCTTTCTGAAGCTGATTATGACACTTGAGTTTGTTTCCAGTCCCTCAAATGCAAACTGAATTATGACATTTTAGTGCATTCTGGTACAGTTAGGACTAAAACTGGACATCAAGCGCTGTTTGATGGAGCATTTATGGGGAATATTGAATTGAATTTTTGATGTTAATGTGTTAAAGGACAAGTCATCCAGATTTCTAAGTCAGGCATGAGAAATTGTCCTCAATATGTGAGATCGACGTCTTTGGTCTGCAGGCGTGAGACTCATGCATAATGCGTGAGAAATAATAACTTTATCATTTTCCTTTCCAGTCAATTAAGTAGTTTTCAGAAATGGTTTCAATAATTATTGTCATTCGTCAAGTTCAAGTGACATGTATTTTCATGGCTTGTTTTTTCTTTAGAATCTTAGTAAAAGGAAGGAAAGAGGTAGTGTTTCTTCTTTGTGGAAGTGATGAAAGTGTGCACATGTTTTGTGAGGTTAGTGTGACAATGTGTAACCTACAGTAACACACCACATTGCTGGTAGCCAAACTTCATAAAGTGTTCTCAGTGTATTAAAATACAAACATTTTTTGGGACAACACCTTCATGCAATGTTAAATAAATGAGCAGGAGTGTTTTATCAAGTTTAAAATACAAGTTTAAAATACAAGGCATAGCTGAGTGTCTTTGGTCTTGATAAAACATGACTTGCCAATTTATTGAATGGCTTCAAAAGCGTTACTGTACATATATCCTTTCTTGGCCCAGAAAATCAGACATAAAATTTAGCTGTGTCTGTATCAGATATAAAGACACACATTAAACATTATTTATGTTTGTTTTTCCTTCATGAATTATTATCAATTTTTTGAAGGTTTGTAACTGCATTAGCAAAGAAACCATTGGTAAACAAAAGTTAAACGCTATTGAAGTGTCTACCAGTGTCTTATGACAAAGATGCACTGGAAAAGTTATTACATACAAGTTAAGTTAATTCTATTTACCTGTGAATGACTGTTTGCTTTTATATGTTGTACTGAATATAGATTTCATTCCTCCTTTTAAGGACAGAACCCACCAGAGATACGAAGAGCAACCAGTTGAAAACTATTTTCCTGAACTCCAGAATCTGCCGAGCAAGTAAGACTCCTGACTTTAAACTGTTGTAGAAGTAATATTTCCATGTATCATCAGGGATGTAGTTAGAGGCCTGCTGCCAGCTATTTCTGGTGGCAACTACAATAAAAATGACTAAGGATCTTAAGACATGTTTTCCCTTCAGTCCCTGATATTAAAAAAAATTAATGTTGTTTGGTGAGAGTTTAACAAAATCGTGGTTGTAGTCATATTCAGTCTTACTAACTGTTAAATTTAAATGTTATTCATTGCAAGCAATAGACTGATATCACATTTCTGATGAACGATAGATTTTGCCCGTCCAGACTCGTCATCAGGATGAGTCCTAGCTCCCATTGGATTAAGATCCTTTGTGTTTGCTCGTTTTGTGGACGAGGCTGGACGGGCAAATCTATTGTTCACAACAAGCGTGATATTAGTCAATAACAAGAGCGTCTATAACAGAGACTAAGATTGAAGCTTTTCTCTTCGTGTAATGACCTACTTACAGATGTAAAGGTCCGTTAATTGTCTTAAGCCCCGGCTAAATGATCAAACATTTTCATCCAACATTGTGTTGGACGAGCACGTTTGACCGTTTAGCCACCTCTCTCAGCATTGCATTTAAATTGTTTTCCATGTTTGAGCGACATCAAACATTTTCACCCAACATTTGGCGATACGAACAAATGTTTGATCGTCTGGCCACCCCAACCAACAAAGCATGTGCAGCTGGTAAAAAGCAACCAAATGAACCACATAACGTCGAAATTTCAGCAACAATACTCAAAAATCGTTCTATGGACTTGCTTTGTCTTGTGTTTGATTGTTTAGCCGGGGCTTTAAACCTTGGCTCCTAGTTTGTAGTGCTTGGCTTAAGTTAACCGACCCAACATGTTGTTATTTTTTGCTCAGCGTACTTTGGTTAGAAGTGCAAACCCAGCAGACCAGACGAGTGACTGTTCTTGGATGTCAGGGTGGGTTTGTCAAGGTGGCAGTGACTGAACTTTCTGGGGGACCAAGTATGCTTGCTTTGTTTAATTTACTTTCACTGTAACTCTAATCGAATAATCCACAAAGGGCATAGCCCATCACTGCAGATGTGCAGATGTGCAGGTGCTGTGTTAAAATATACAACTAGGTGCAAGAGGGTGCAAGTGTCCGGGGTTCAGCATCACCCAGACATAGTTCACGGTGGCCTGTTTGTTTTTCAATAATGTGGTTTGCTAATGAGTTCCAATCTCTAATTGTGTGCGCTAGAAAACTGTGTTTATATTCAATTGTCTTAAACCATGGCTGTCGAAGGCCTTCAGAACAGGATAATTTTGTGATTAAAGAATGTTCCCACTAAAGCGTTTTCATGTTCGAAACGCTAGATCCTGTTCATTAAAAATATGGAAGCATAATAGCCTCATTCCCCCACCCACCCACCCACCCACCTCTAAAGGGAAAAACAAAACACCATTGCCATCTGCTCCAAGTGTTTCTATTCCGGATTAGTATAAATATACTAGCGTTCTATCACGGATGCCGTTCTCTGATTGGCTACTCTACTCGCTGTCTATTCTGTGATAGATAGTGAGTATAGCGGTTGTCAACAAAATGGCGGCCGCTTCTTCGCGTTTCGAAGTGTCTGCGAGGAGGATTTGGATAATTTACTTGTTTAGTTTTGGACGTCTAGTACATTTATACTAAAGCAATTAGACTATTCGCTCTCGATTTCTATGCGTGATAGCTGATTCAGGCTGCCCCCTCATCAGCTATCACGCCATAGAAATCTCGAGCTCATAATCTAATTGGCAAATTGCCCAAAAAGAACACCGGCACCGATTTATTGGCCAAATTACCGTCATCTGGCCGTGAAGACTCAAACTGAAGTTGATATTACATAACTACACGTGATGTTTGTCTTTACATTTTTCCAGGTGTTGTTAAGGAACACACCTTGAGCCGTGATGGGCCTATTTCAAGCGTGAGACTGTTTTCACTGAGTTCCAGCCAACCCCAAAACAACAGTGGTAACAATGTGTTTTTCTTTACAGTAATGGTTGTTTAGTACATAAACAAAACGGAAAAATACTCCTTGGCTGCGTGGCACTTAAAAATATATTAGGTGTTCACTTGAAATAAAAGAAAAAATGTCTCATTTTTATAATGATAATTCCAATGACTGTTTAATTGTGGCGAGTTATATTATAATTATAATTATAGTGGATGACACCTAAACTGACTTCTGAATAATTATGATACATGTCTGCATGTTTTTTCGTTGGAGGTTTGCAAGTCTTTCCGTAAAGTTCCGTAAATTCCGTAAATTAGATAATATATAGCTCATCAATATCTTTATCTTTTGTCATTACTTATTAGTTTACTATTTGTAATTAGTTTCACGTTCACGTTTAAACGAGCTTTCAGCTCCTAGGTGACACGTGGGTAAATAAAGTATTATTTATTATTATTATTATTATTATTATTATTATTCAAAGGTCATATTTTGTTGCGAAGAGGGGGGCAAGGGTATTTTCGTGACGCCGTGATGCGGTTTTTTTTGTGCTCTGTGAATCGTGATTTGGAAAAAAACTGTTCCGTGAATTGTGATTGAAGTGTATTCCGTGAGGCGTGAAATGCAAAAGTCCTTGGCTTTGAATCGTGAATAGATAAGAAATAAATCGTGAATGTCAAAATTTGAGTTCGTAGCTGAATTTCACTGCACTGTGATCAGATTTTTTCCGTGACCTTAGTGAATTTAACACTTGAGTTGTGATTCGTGAAATCGAAAATTTACTATTGTGACTTCGTGACAAGACCCCCCTTGCCCCCTAATGTGAACGAGATCGTACGTCCCTTGCCCTTTTTAATTCATGATTTGGTCAGTTAATGTAGTAAAAAAAGGCACCATAGTTGACTTCTCTTCATGGCTTCGGCGTTCTCTTTACAGATAATAAAGAGATTGACAAAAGCAAAGCAGAATCCAGCCCCGAGTACCACCTCTTGGTGTGCTGTGTAATAGAAGCGAGCGTTGTTTTTATGTATGTACTGAAGTGATTACTTGTGTACGTTCCAATGTCCCGGCATACGTTGGGATTCAATTGCAGTGCGAGCGTTGTTTTGACGGGAGAGTACCGTTTAAAATAGTCGTACGTGTGGGGGAGTTGGAACGAATCCTAGCTACTTCTTCTTTCTCCCTGACGCCCACCCCCTAGGTCACATTTGCTTCTCTTCCCAATCATTCACTATATGCTAAGCCCTCGCTAGCCCCAAAATAAGCCTGCTCTGCAGGCGAAATTCACGTGGTCGCAAAACCGGCACCGCCTAGATTTGATGCCCACATCCTAACGATGCTAATAGACCCTTTTCATAATGGCGTCCGACAAATTATTCTTTTATTCTTATGATAATGAGCCCTACTAGCCTCGTCAGCATGTGCAAAATTCAATAGCATTTTTCATTAAAGTGAGGTTAGTAGGGCTAATTAACACATATACAAAAGAATAATTAAAATCGTCCGCCATTATGAAAAAGGTCTATATTCACTTTGAAATCATTGTAATTTTATGAAACCACGATCAGTCGGTGGAAACAGACTTATAAAAGACTCCAACAACTTGCGCGATAGAGGGTTTGTGTAACAGTGTGTAAATGGGAGCCTTTCAGATTTGCCAAAATGACGTCGTAATTAGGTGTTTTGTAGTATCTGAAAAATCTGAACTTATTCCATGTTTTTGTTGATACGTTTTTAATTTCCCCTTAGGGATATAATCAATCAAGGCTTTACCAACATGGTAACGTTACCAGACTCTGATGATTTTGATTGCGTGACGTGTACGTGCATCGCTGATGTGGACTGGGACGGGAGTAACGAAATCATCCTTGGCACATATGGGCAGGTAGATGTTCAGGGCAGTGTGCACATTGTGTCGAGGCCTTTATGATGGAAGTTAATGCAACTCGTAATCTTCTTACGCAAGGTTTGTTTGTTTTGTTTTCAGGAACTTCTTGTATACAAGTACATTTCCTTGGAGAGCACTGTGGAGTCTACTAAGAACGTTGATTTTCAATTGATGTGGAGAAGGAGTTTTTCAAGCCCTCTCTTCGCCATTGAGTACCTGGATCTCACAAATGACGGGCTGAAAGAGATGACTGTGGCATCTCTGTCAGGACTGCATGTATTACAAGTGAGTAAATTTTGTTGGGGAGCAGGGTTGGTGCAGTGGTGAGAGCGTTCACCTTCTACCAATCATTATTATTTTTAATTATTATTATTATTATTATTATTATTATTATTTATTATTATTATTATAATTTGTAACTTAATAATTTTGCAATTATTTATTGTTTTGTAAATATTGGATGAATTTAAAAATTATTATTATTATTATTATTATTATTATTATTATTTCTCTGACTAGCTATTCAGTTTTAGTATAAATCTACTAGCGTTCTATCACGAATGCCGTTCTCTGATTGGCTACGCTACTCGCTATCTATTCTGTGATAGATAGTGAGTAGCGATTGTCAACAAAATGGCGGCCGCTTCTTTACGTTTTCGAAGTGTCTGTGAGGACGATTTAGATAATTTACTTGTTTAGTTTTTTGAACGACTAGTAGATTTATACTAAAACAATTAGATTAATCTCGAGCTCATAATCTAATTGTTAAGTAGAATATCTGTAAAACCTTCAACTGAGAACTTAGGCCCAGCTTTGTTCTTCTTTCTTTATTTCAGCACAACTTGGACTGTGCAGCGGAAAGTTGCCTTGAAAAATTAAAAGATGCTTCTTCGCAAAAGCCTGATGAGATAGAGTCCGTGACGTGAGAGGAGATTTGTGGATGATTGTTTTCAGAACGTTGATAGGCGTCGTGCAGACACAGCAGCTCTACATTGCAAATCCTGTGCCCTGGAAAATGAGAACCTTCAGAAGTAACACTTGATTGGTCAACATTGAAGGCAAACCTACTCGCGCGCGTTTAGTATGATTGAAGCGTGGTTTCTTAGCAACAGTCTTGAACTTGACTAAATGAAAAGAGAATACGATGAACATGTGTCGAGTGAAAAAGAAAATGAAGGAACGCAAGACAGAAGACAGCAACAAAAACTAGACAACAATACAACGTAAACAACAAGATCAGCAACAAAAAACAACAAGAATAGAATTGACAATAACAGCAACACTAACGCGCACTGTTATTTCATTGCTGTTGCACGGAATTTGTAAATATGTGTTGATACTAACCCAGATAAATTTCCATTTAACTGCGGTAAAATTACCGAATGTGATGTAGGTGTATCCAGCCTGTAAACACTAAATGAACACAATGCGTGCAGCCCCAACAGATGTGCTCTACCTAAGCTAGTATTTTCATCATAAATTCCTACACGAGTTTTTTTTTTATTTTAAGAAATATTAAATGTACTGGCGGAAACTTTCTCAGTGTTCACGAATGTACTTCTGTAAGTAATAAATCCCGAACACAGGCGATGCAGCTAGAAACATCACGGTTAAAACTGGCAGTGAAGTTAACAGGACACCTAGTACGAATCCCCTGATTATCTTCCTCTGCACAGGGTTCTTCTGTTTGTAGATAAATCTGCATCCTAAAACACTGTAAATATTCCAGTGTCCTCCGAGTAGTTTACTGTAAACGATTCGCTCACCACAGAGGTAGCAAAACTGTGTTCTGCAGCGTGGACAAGACATATGATCACATCCTTCCAATCTTTGAATAAAAACCTTGCATCTCGGGCATCGTCGTGCGTTGATATAAACCCCCTCTTTCTTGGCCTTCGTCCATTCCTTAAACAGCTTGCTGCCACGTTTAAAATCTTTACAGCTCATTCCTTTATGCCATGGCGCGTGGCAATGGAAACACCACTCGAAGTGGCATTCTGGGCAGGTCACCTGTTTGGTTCGTTCTTTTTTCACACGATTTAGCGCCCAACAGTTTGGACAGGTTTTAACCAATGGGTCTGCTTGTGCGTCCACCTTGAGGCGTCTGAAGTGCTCTTGAAGTAACGGATAACCTTGCAGGAATTTCTGGATGAAATCCTCTGAAAGCAGCGAGCTGCAATTTGCGCATTCAAGTTTCCATTTTCCTTCGGTTATTTGCAGTCTTATGTACGCCCCAAGGCACGAATAGCAGAACGTGGCTTTGCATTTTCCATGAACACTCGCTCGATTTTCATGGACGTTTTCCAAACAAATAGAACATGTATAAAGTAAATCCGAATTGTTGCCGCGATTGAAGTCTGGCCTGTGATTTTCTTCAATGTTTTTCATACTGGAAAATGCTCCCCTTTATAATGCAAACAAAGCTCTCCAGCAGGGAAAAGAACAATTTGTTTGTTTTTCGAGTACTGTCTTTCGATCCTTCTATTCAAATTCAGCAGTCCTTGTTTACGTAAAAATGGCCAGAAAAGCACTCCAGACGAACTGCGTCAGCTTTGTGAAGACACTTGCCTTAGCTAGATAGCAGAGGACGCTTTCATTTTTTGCGAAAATAAACGAAACGTGATAGACATGAACTGAGGATCAACGTAAACTTCGTAAGAGTTACACGCACCAGTTTTTGCCACTAATTGACAACCCCGCAAACTCAGTACAAATAAAGAACTGTACTTGGCTCCGTAGGACAAATGTCAGTAAATAGTGAAGCGGGTGTTTTTGGCACTCGATGGACAGCTTGTTGGCTACCCTTGTGTTTAAAACTAGTGAACTGCAACGACCATTCCAAGACGCTAAAAACTGCGTTAAGTATTAATGTGATCATGAATAGCTTGTAAGCGGGTACCTGTTGGCCAGAGTTCTTAGCAGTTTCTAATTGGACCATTTCTCTTTCAATTAACGGTGTTTGATTACACCGGTAGGAACGCCTGTAATTTCCTAATTAGTTGTTTGTAGTCGCATTTTGTCATGTGCACAGGAGCAGCGTGTGGGAACATACTCTCCCACGCGCACACCATTAGTCACGCAACACCCCACTGATGACGGCTGCGTGGGAGACAACTGGGAACATGGAAGAAATCACTTCGATGGCCGAGGGCTTTTGAATTACAAATCTGAAGAGAATATCCTTTGCCCTTGAAGAAAAATTGTTAGAATGTCCCCAATTTTTTTCTCCATTTACCACAGTCTTACCAACTCAGAAATATTCCAGAAGACGTTCAAGACTAACACGGTGAAGGCGGCCACCGACTTCAGTTGCGGTGAGCATCGATCTTGGCTTTGTTTCCTATTTCGTGAACTCGTTCCAGGAAAATAAGATGAAAATATGATTACTTTCGGAAAACTTTACAGTCTACGGCGAAGAGGGGTAATAAAATGGACAATACCGAGAAGATATTTTTCTCGAAAAAGCACCGTGGGGTTTATTAAACTTTAAGTGGAATATTTGATGCCGCGAATATGTACGTGTCACACAGTTAGTGAAACAAGATGTTCCTTCTTTTCACGCTAAAAGTTTTCTTTCCCTCTGATTTCCTCGCGACCTACGTCCCAGACTCTTCGCAAACAACAGGGAATGCAGATCCCAGTCCTGTGGTGTGTCCCATCATTCATCTCGAGGTTGGGTAGAGGAGCGAAAAGAACTTGAGGATGACCTACGTTCTGTACATCTGGAGCAAAAACAGTCGGCATGTACAATATTGAGGATTTTTGTTAACGACCAACTTGCCACAACTACCATGTTTTCCTGTTCCAACCTCTGATTTATTCACTTTTAAAAATAGTTTATGAAACCTTTCCCGGACGGCTGTGTCTGCAAAGGTTAGCAAATTAATTTCCGCCCCAAAACTTTCAAGAATTCTAAAACATTGTTGGTAGGACTGAATGATCATATTCTTTGGTATGAAACAGAACCACAAAATAGAACAGGGTAACACCCCTGCCCCCCTCCCCCCCCCCCCCCTTCTCCAAAGAGGACCACAATCCTAACCCAACCACCCTGGGGTAAACGTTTTCTTCACCGCCCGCCACAGGAAGTTGCCAGTCTCCTGCTGAATTTGAGCGTCATTCACCACCTGATGGGTGACACTTTTACCAAGTTCTGCTGCACTGTTCTTAACAACCGATGACGTGACAAGTTCACCAAGAGAGGCTGCCATGAATCTTTTGACTTCCGCGTCTTTAATGAGGTCATTAAGAAGAACTTTGCAAGCATCTTTTGTATTCTGGTCGAGAATCAGCGCCTTGATATAATCCAGAAGTTGGACTCGCGTTTCTTCATTTCTCAGCAGATCCAGCAGTGTACTCTTTGCCAGCTCTGCAATCTTACTCAGCGTTGATGGATCACTAAGCACATGCTGCGTTAACTGTATAGCAGCACCTCTCACATCATCTCTGTTGAGGACCTCCATGACAAACGTGCTAGCTAGCTTTGTGATCTCTGGGTCATGGAGAACATCTTGTAGAACTGCTCTTGTTACTTCATCAGCCTTCTGTATAACATTTTCATCAGCTAAACCAGGAAAAAAGCAGTGAAAATAGGTAAAGCTTGTGGGATGTGGCTGGAGTGACAAGGATACCTCACAAATTAATGTGATCTGGTAAGCTGAAGCCACTCTTTGGGCACTTAAGCCACATGGTAGCGCACAAAAAGGGGTAATCCCCACTGGCATGTTTTCTTCAGTAGTAGGCATCACCCCTTAAGGGGTGATGCCCACTACTATGTGGCCTTAGTGCCCAAAGAGTGGCTTCAGCTTACCAGATCACATTTATTTGTGAGGTATCCTAAACCAGGAAATAAATACATATCAAGGCCTGTACAATTGCTGTCAACAACACTGGCCAAAAAAACTAACACTGCATTGGGTGCTGCTGGCTGTTCTTGTTTCACTTGTTGCCAACAACTGTGAACCGGCAGGGTCCCCTGTCCTGAAACACACCCAGCATGGTGGGCCCAACAATGTTGGATGTTGTTGGCCAATGATGCTGGGAACATTTGTACAGGTCTTTAGTGTTCAGCCTTGTCAAAATGTTTTGTTGTATTGGGTAGCATAGCTAGAGTAGTAGGCAGCAAGTGGTAGGCAGCAGCTGCCAGCAAACTTTGCCAGCTAGAGAACTCATGGAGAAGTCCAAGTGTGAAGTGAGGGGCAAATTATTGACTGTAGGCGGCAAATTTGCCAGCTGCCGACACATAATTTTTGACAGGGCTGAGTGTCAAAGTGTTTGTAACATGGTAGTGCTAACTACTCTGGGAAAACTGTGATCTAACAAAAGTAGCATTATAAGTTGAGGATTCTGATTCTGGCTGTGAATCTGTCAGCTGTGAATGAAACAGAGGTCAAATGATGAAACAAACAAAAAGGACAATAATATTATCAGTTGTTTTAAAATGCACCTAACCCCAAAATAAAACATACTGAGAATTTTTTTCCTCTTTTCCACCAAATGTTGACTTTTTGTCAGGGGTTTCAATAAGTTTTGAAATAACCGTCTGAGTGAACTAAAGTAGGCGGGGACCTGATAATTTTTTTTAATAAATTGAGTGAAAGTACAGACTAATTAGGCAGCGGTAAGTGTAAATTCTGACAAAGTAGGCGGCTATTTTCACAGGTTGCCGGCTTCTAATGAAACCCCTGCATTGTAGGCTTCAAAACTGAGCCTCATTTGGTTCAAGACTGAGTCAGAAGGGGCATGGGTCTATTCTTGATATGATGTCACAAACTGATTTGTATTCCATTAAGTCTTTGTAAACATGCATGCATAGTAGTTTGTGACGTCAAATCAGGAACAGATCCATGACCCTTGTGACTCGGTCGTGTACCAAATGATGCTTAGTTTTTCGTAAGTTTTGAAGCCTATAAAAGACCAAGATTTTGTGGAAAGATGAATTGTAGTGAAAGAAAATATTTTGGGGTTGGGTGCACTTCAAGTTTCCCCTAAATTCTGATCCTACCCAAGAATGAGGTATCATTGTTGACAACCTGTTCAGTGGACACCTCACACAACAGTAACAGCAGCAACAAAAACAAATCTAAAACTAATGTTCAACTTTTATCTTGCTGGTAGAGTGACATTTTAGGTGGTATGGGTATTGTTTGGTCTGAAAAATTGTTTTTCCAGAACATATGAAATATGACAATATTGCAAATGTTTGGCTTAAATAGGATTAAGGATTAGACACACAGGGCAGTGGACAGTGATAACTGGTTGAACAAACCAGTCAGTTTGTGAATGAAATGTGTACCATCATTTAAGGAATGGTACTATTAAAACCACCGAAAAGTACAAAGTGAAAATGGAATGCACCATTTAGAAGGTGATTCAAGATCTGACCTGCATACCCTCATAAATCCCTGGGTGGGACTATGATTCCTGACCCATGTTGCCTTGTTGTGACTAACCCTTGTACAAGTTCAATCACAGCAACATTCAGTTCAAGAGAATGAATACATGAAAATCATATTTGTTCACTGGTGGAATTAGTGTGTCCACCCCTTTGACTTGCAAGATCTGTGCAGTATACCCCACCAAAACAACTATAGGTACCCCTATCCTCCCCTCCCCCAGCCCCCTCAACAAGAGGAACTGTATGTGGACTGTGATCCCCAGACCCATGTTAGTTTGTTTCAGCCTGACTGTGATAGCAGTTCCACAAATAGACTTACCCAAAGATCTACTAGCAACATCAGCCACTTCATCAGCCACGTTTTCCCTTAGCGGCTCACGGAATACATAGATAGTAAAGCCTATCACAACAAGTGCACTCAGACCCCATCTTAAAACAGAGTATCCCCTCACACGGAACGACTGTTCCAGGTCATGTAGTCTCTGCAATATGGTGACGGTATGATGGTGATGTGAAGAGGCATCCCCGGGTCTGTCTACTTGTGTCTTGGGCTGTTCTGGGCTGTCATGGCTCCTGAATCTTCTTGCCATAAAATCTTTCTTGGCTTGCTCAACTGATTTGAGACGGAGTGCAGAGAGGTTTGACTGAAAACTTACTGAAGAAATGCATTTTTGACTAGTGCGATATGAAAAATTAAACAAATATTTATTCAAAAGCAACGGCCTCTGAGAACTCAGAAACTGAAACATGCGAACTCCATTCATTTTAATCTCCGTTTTAGAAGTCTCGGGACAGAAAGGCAGCCATATTGCAACAAAGGTTTGCGTATAGCGTACATGATGTATTTACTTACTCACTGAGTAACCATGCCTGCTTGTGTGAGCTATGGCGGCCAGTGTGAGACGGTGGGAAAGCGATGTTCAGTGGAAAGCAAGATCTCAGTTTATTGAAACTTGGAAAAATCATTTCCCAGACGATCGATTAGCGGCATTGTCAATGGTTTGGGCTAATATGAAGTTCCTAGGCTGTAGATATCCAACTAAAACAGAGGAACTGGTCATGGAACTTGAATCCAAGGGTCCCCGCATTTCACTAACGGATAAAGCGGTGAAAAAACCTAAAGCGTTAATAGAGAACTTCACGATCTACCAACCAGAAGAAGGAGAAAAAACCTTGAACAATAATCCAGTGAGTATTATAAACGAGAGTGCGCAAAAGTCCAAGAAGACGATATCGTTTGAGGATCTTGGCTTGACTGACAAAACGGGCTTATATTCATGTGCTGTTATAATTGCTGATAAAATAATCGCCACTGGTGAGGGGCCTGGAAAGAAGATGGCGAAGAGAAACGCTGCTGAAAACGCCTTAGCGATTCTTCGTGTCCATCAGCCGGTCGTGCGCGTTGGATCAGCCTTTAGGCAACACCAGTCGGCACCTTGTGTGTCGAAGACCGAATTAGTGTCGAAGGCTTATGACAAAGCACCAAGCATTTCCGATGACAACATCGGGAATCAAATGCTTCGGAGAATGGGATGGACAGGGAGTGGAGGAATCGGTAAAGACGGCCAAGGTCGGGCTGAGCCTGTCTTGGCTGTTGGTACTGATGGAAAGTTTGGATTGGGTTGTAATCCTATCCAGGGTGCTGATGTGACAAAAAAGTCTGTTCAAGAAATTCTTTATTCATTTATAAGTGGCACAGAACGAGAGATGAGGTTTTCTAATGAGCTGTCTAAAGAGGACAGAGCTCTTGTACATAAAATTTCACAGCAATATGGCTTGAAGCACAGGTCATATGGCAAAGACCAAGACAGATACATTGTTGTAAGCAAGGATTAGCAATGCAGTGGTAAAGAAATAAAAATAATGCAAGTTTGTTAGACCTTATAAGAATGACTTGTAACTGTATATATACCTCTTACTAACTGAGTTCGAGGTCTGTACTGTAAGTTACGGACCGAGTTTTTCCTGTTGATTTATGCCCAAGAGCGAAGCGCGCGGACCATGAATTAATGGGAAAAAACGAGGATCCGTAACTTACAGTACAGACCTCGAACTTATCTCTGAGGTTAATTCGGCGCACGGGAAAGAAAACTAGTTGAAGTCAAGCGGGCCGTACTGTCGAATACAGCCTGCAAAATTGACCAATCACAGCGCGCGTACTAAGTGAGAGATATAACAAAAGTTCTTATTGTTATTGATTGTATTTTAGTTTTAGCTTAATTTTCTCACCACTCTTAGGAAGACCATGTTATATATGATTACGACTTCATGAATAAATAAAGATTGATTGATTGACTGTCATTTGTTTCTTTCTCCCAGGAAAAGTGAATTAGTTCTGTTAGGATAAACCTTCCAAGGTCAATACGACATTTGCGTAATGGTGCCATTTGAAGTTACAACTACGCGATTCCTTCAGATTTTGCTTTTCTCAAGCTAATTAGAGCTACTGTTATTAAAATAAGAAGGGAAAAACAAATGGGGTTCTGGTAGTTGTTGTGAGATGATGCCATTGCAAATTGAAAGTATAACAAACTTCAGTGTTTGTACTGGTGAATCTGATAACAAATGAATTCTGTACATGTTGTAAAGGCCCCGCAGCCCCTCCACTGCGTGGTTCCTGTACTGCCGAGCGAACTCCGAAATGAATTTTGCCCTGCAGTGTCTCCACTATATGTAGCACGCGGCACTGGTTCAAACGTCGAATTTAATTCAGTCGCGCCAAATTCAAAATACAAGAAACAATAAAACACCCTAAAATAACTTACAACACATTAATCTCATTTATTAATTCAGTTCGGCACGACAACAGCACTCCGTTTGAAACCAAGTCGCGCTTCTGCCGTGCGGCACGACACCTGCCGTGCTAAATACTGGTCGTGGCGAACTTATTTCAGCCTGCCAACGGAGCTGAATGATTTCAAACGTCGTGCTTCTGCTGCGCTTAAGTAACTTGAATTTAGTTCAACACTGCAATAGAGTCGACGAAACTGCCAAAGGTCCTGATACGTTTTTGGAGAGATCTTCCGAATTGAGAACGTATTACCTTAACATTTACCCGGCTTCTTTTAGTCGTTTTCTCCACTGAAATGTGAGTTCTACTGAAACTAAATATGTATCTTTTACGATCAATAGTTCTTAGAATCTCATTTGAGCAAGAAACGTCAAGTGAAATAGCCATTTTTTACGATAAATATGTCATCTACGAAGATTGATCGAAGCGACTTTGGAGAAATCGCTGACCAAACGTAGGCAAAATGTTTGTCACTGCAGACTCGCATTTTCCTTTGCCATGTGGTCGCTCTCGTCCGCTCGATCGCTCGATGAACAATTTTATTGAATTCTCACTGCCAATTCTTTTCCTTCTCCTTGTTTGTTTTCATTACCAGAAACCACATGTACTCTTCAAGACCTGCATATACGGGGTTATCGAAACCACAAGAGTTAGGTTGGAAACCAGGGGTGGTCACAGCCATGCAGGGTTGATCAAAGCTATCATCATCGTCACCATCGTCGTCGTCATCAATTCCAGAGGGGGGCGTAATGCACATGTCAGCGGCTTTCCCGTGGGGTCGACCCCCAGGCTAACCAGGGGGATTGTAAAATCAGTCAAGCAAACTTGAGGAATTTCCCCGGGGAGTCGGTGAATCTCTCAAGACAAACTCCCCTGGGTGAGGTATCTCTCAGCTGAAAATCCCCGTGACATCCTTTTCAAACTTGTGAATTCCCCCACCCCCTATTCTTAGATCGTAAACCAATGTCAAGATTTTCCCCTACCCTTGGGCAAAGAATCCCATCCATCTCCTTGTATTCCCCCACATATCTCCCTCGTAGGCCCGGGGGTCGACCCCACGGGGAAGCCGATGACATGTGCATAAGCCGTTCGCGGTGATGGGGTTTTGCGTTATTTTTGGTGCGGTTTTGCGGAAAACTTTATTTTAACCTGCGGTCAGTTGCGGTTTCCAAGACTGTGCAGTTTGGGGTAAAAAAAAAAAAAAAAGGTTTTAAGACACGGTAAACGGTGAAAAAATGTATCTGCGGTGTTGCATTTTTACTAAATCTCAAGGTGATGTTACACGAGCCGATTTTTAACGCCGATTTTTAACGCAACATTGCTGCCCGAATTTTGTTGGAGTTGGAGCGTGTAACACCCCCGCAGTCGAATTTTAACAAAACATCGTCCCCGAGCAGCGAACAATATTGCGTTAAAAATCGTCTCGTGTAACATGCCATTACCGACCGTTGCCGCAACAAAGTTGCGTTAAAAGTTGTCTCGTGTAACATGGATTAAAAATCGGCAATAAAAATCGGCGTTAAAAATCGGCTTGTGTTATGTTACACGAGCCGATTTTTAACGCCGATTTTTAATCCATGTTATGCGAGGCAACTTTCGGCAACGGCATGTTACACGGGACGATTTTTAATGCAACATTGCTCGCTGCTCGGGGACGATGTTGCGTTAAAAGTCGACGGCGGGGGTGTTACACGCACCAACTCCAACAAAATTCGGGCAACAATGTTGCAGGTTTTTGAAAGCAATTCAAAAACCTGCAACATGTTGCCGCAACAAAATGTTGCGTTAAAAATCGTCCTGTGTGCCATGTTACACGAGAGAACTTTTAACGCAACAATGTTGCGTTAAAAATCGGCGTTAAAAATCGGCTTGTGTAACATCACCTTCACTCGGATAGTCCTCTCCCTTTTGTTTTAGTTCACAAGCCAACGCGAGCCAAGTGCTGTTAATATTATTTGACCCTATTTGTCTCATAGTTCACGAGGTTTCCAGTTTAAGTCTGTCATGTTTTTGGTATTAGTCAATGCTCAAAAGTCGGCTCAGATGACTTTCTGGGCTGGGGATCGGATTTCTTTAGCTGTCCAAGAGGTCTCGAGAGACGATGGCAGCAAGCGAGGTAAACCAGACAGAAAAACCAAACCAAACCTGGGGGAGCGTTGCTGCTGTCGCAGGTCCTACTCATGAAATCTCTCGCAAACGTCGATATGCCCAGCTGACTGCGATGCACTCAGGGACGGGGCATCCTTCTATGGTGCTGCTGTAAGACAACGCACTGTACGCCAAGAGACCACCATAGCCCGACATGGGACACTCCCTGAGTTTATGTATCAAAGACAATGCGAAATCGCAGAGAAACTTGTCTCCATTGCTTTTGACGCACATGTCAGTACAGCAGAAGCTGTTACAGAAAACAAAACGGTGGAAGAAGCAGAAGACGAGTTTGACGAAAGTAGTAAGGAAGAAGTCGACGATGGTCCGAAGGCTTCCACGCGCTAGTACAAGGAGAAATTGGAAGCTCGGCAACATTTCTCCTAGGAGCCGGCAAGAGCAGACGTCTTTGGGCTCGTCACGCGTTTCTCCCCCACGAGGGGAGGAACGCGTGACGAGCCCAAAGACGTCTGCGTAGGAGGCTAGCAAGAACTCGCTTCGAGAGAGCTGTGCGTTTCAACAATCGTCTGCTCTACTGACCTCTCCCAGTGACTACGTTAACTCCTAGCGATTAGAGAATCCTTATTATGGACTGTAAACGACGTAATTGTACTTATTAGACCTAAGCGCATCATGTTCATTCCACTGCAAGTGAAAGTAACTGTCAGCAACTACACGTACTGGCCATGTCCAAGAGACAGTTGGTCTCCTTGTTAAGGCTCAGTTTACTTTCAAAAACAAATCGACTGTTAAACCGATCAGACCGGCCAGATATGGATGTTGCGCCCATGAGAAAATCGGCATCTCGAATAGTTTTCAGATTCCCTAAATCGCTTTCGTCTTTCACAAGAAGCGATGTTGATGGTGGGAATGAATATATTAAAATCATATATTTAACTCCCGTCACGTGTTACCCCGACCGGACATAGTCAATCGAACCCAATCGAAATCGAACTCACGCACGAAAAATTGGCAATCGAACTCAATCGACGGTTTATTTCCGAACTCTTGAGTCCCCTGAAAACGACTGCGTGGGTAGATTGTTGTCAAACTTTGTTGAAAATCAGTAACATGCACGTTTTTGGGGTATCCGGTTGATTAGCCCCTAGCCTGTTGCCTCCAACCAGACGTCGATTAGCACCCAACCTAAAGGCAATTAGCCTCCACGTTAGCTTATTAGCTTTCAAACATAAATTTTATCTGTAAAACTCAGTAAATTACTTTTTTTTCCTCGAGTTACTTCAAGTCAATCATATATAACAAGCTGTAACACGTATTTTTGGTAACCACAGAAATCCCGTTAGCAAAGAACTGAAGCTAAGATCATGTATGAAACGACGAGATCCTTTCAAATCTACTCATTTTTACTGCCGTGGACAGCTTATTTTTGTCACTGAATATTTAGTAAAAAAGGACGAGAAAAACTTTTTTCGAATGGTGGAATGGGCTTTCACAAACTCACAACAGTTTACCAGAGCTTGGGTGTGTCAGCGGGTGGTCAGACCACATAACGTATGACCTTTATGAAAAAAATGAAAAATTAAACAAATACTTGTTCAAAAGCAACGGCCTCTGAGAATTCAGGAACTAAAACATCCGAACTCCATTCACTTTAATCTCCGTTTTAGAATTCTCGGGGCAGAAAGGCAGTCAGGCCATATATTGCAACAGAGGTAAAAGGTTAGCGTATAGCGTACATGATGTATTTACTTACTCACTGAGTTACCGTGCCTGCCTGTGAGCTGAGATATTTGAAGATGGCGGCCAGGAGATGGGTGAGATGTCTGTGGGAAAGCGACTTTCGGTGGAAAGCAAGATCTCAGTTCATTGAAACGTGGAAAAATCATTTCCCAGACGATCGATTAGCGGCATTGTCAATGGTATGGGCTAATATGAAGTTCCTAGGCTGTAGATATCCAACTAAAACGGAGGAACTTGTAATGGAACTTGAATCCAAGGGTCCGCGCATTTCACTAGTACCGGATAAAGCGGTGAAAAAACCTAAAGCGTTAATAGAGAACTTCACGATCTACCAACCAGAAGAAGGAGACAAAAACTTGAACAATAATCCAGTGAGTATTATGAACGAGAGTGCACAAAAGTCCAAGAAGGCGATATCTTTTGAGGATCTTGGCTTGACTGACACAACGGGCTTATATTCATTTGCTGTTATAATTGCTGATAAAATAATCGCTACTGGTGAGGGACCTGGAAAGAAGCTGGCGAAGAGAAATGCTGCTGAAAACACCTTAGCGATTCTTCGTGTCCGTCAGCCGGTCGTGCGCGTTGGATCAGCCCTGAGGCAACACCAGTCGGCACCTTGTGTGTCGAAGAGCGAATTAGTGTCAAACGCTTTGGACAAAGCACCGAGCATTTCCGATGACAACGTCGGGAATCAAATGCTTCGAAAGATGGGATGGACGGGGAGTGGAGGAATTGGTAAAGACGGCCAAGGTCGGGCTGAGCCTGTCCTGGCTGTTGGTACTGATGGAAAGTTTGGATTGGGTTGTAATCCTACCCAGGAATATCCAATCAAAACGGAGGGACTAATCATGGAACTTGAATCCAAAAGCCCACGCATTTCACTACCAGATAAAGCTGTGAAAAAACCTAAAGCATTAATAGAGAACTTCACGATCTATGAACCACAAGAAGGAGACAAAAACTTGAACAATAATCCTGTGAGTATTATGAACTTGAGTGCACAAAAGTCCAAGAAGATGATATCTTTTAAGGATCTTGGCTTGACTGACAAAACGGGCTTATATTCATTCGCTGTTATAATTGCTGATAAAATAATCGCCACCGGTGAGGGGCCTGGAAAGAAGATGGCGAAGAGAAACGCTGCAGAAAACGCCTTAGCGATTCTTCGTGTCCATCAGCCAGTCGTGCGTGTTGTTGGATCAGCCTCTAGGCAACACTAGTCAGCACCTTGTGTGTTGAAGACTGGTTCTTAGGGAACTTCATTGGTTGCCAGTGAAATTTAGAGTAGAATTTAAGATTGCGCTTTTAGTTTTTAAAACGTTGAATGGCCTGGCGCCACAATATTTATCTGAATTACTTGTTGTGAAGCCTAGAACTAGATACAGCCTGCAGTCTGATTCTGAAACATTGCTTGTAATCCCTAAGGTGACACGGAAGACTTTTGGCAATCGAAGCTTTTTCCATGCTGGACCAACAGTTTGGAATTCTTTGCCATCTAGCCTTAGAAACTGTAGGAACATTGACTTTTTTTAAAGTACAGTTGAAAACTTATCTTTTTAAGAAAGCTTTTAATTTGTAACTTTATATTCTTATTACTATTATTATTTCTGTCCATTCATTGTACATATATATTTATTTTCTTGTACATATTGTAAAGCGCTTTAGAATATTTTAATAGTTAAGGTGATTCCTCTCAATTGCATGGCGCATCCTTACTGCACATAATTTATGGCGTCATTTAGCGTGCGCTCGTGCGCGCGTACACTAGAAACATTGCAAATTTGCCTTGACATTGAGCTTTTTCAGCTGAAATTTTCCCTTTGTCGTCGTGTTGTAAAGAAACGAGCACGGTGACCCTCCTTTTTTATTGGTGTAATGTACTTGTAATAGGCACACGAAAAACATATTTTAAGGAGAAAAAATGTTAAATAGTAGAAGTTGGATTATTTAGATATAATTGGGGTTAAACTCTGCGTTTGGAGCCAGGAAGGAGTTTGAGATGATGACGAAGTGGTCCAATTTCCTCACATTATTTGCAAGATCGGGCAATTTGAAATCACAATACTAAAAGAATATAGCCCAGAAAAACAATTAGGCACTAGTTTTCACTACTATTCATAGTTTTTGCTATATAATAACAGCTTTCTTCAGTTGTTCATGCTTCGAACATTTCTTGCACAACTCCGTAAAAACACTTAGAACAACAAGTATGCAGGGCTAAAACAAGCACGGTGACCCCATCTTTTTATTGCATTTTTTCAATGTCCTATGCATGACTATCAATTGTGCCAAGTCTGAAAAAAATCTTAATAGTACATCCTTTCCAGGGGAATTAACTTAAAGCGCTATATTAAATGTAATAAATTATTTAATAAATTATTATTAATTATTATTATTATTAGTGTCGAAGACTTACAACAAAGCACCAAGCATTTCTGATGACAACATCGGGAATCAAATACTTCAGAAAATGGGATGAACAGGGAGTGGAGGAATTGGTAAAGATGGCCAAGGGTAGGCTGAGCCTGTCCTGGTTATTGGCACTGATGGAAAGTTTGGATTGGGTTGTAATCCTACCCTGGGTGCTGATGTGAGAAAAACTTCTGTTCAGGAAATTATTTATTCACTTATAAGTGGCACTGATGGAGAGATACGGTTTTCTTATGAGCTTTCTGAAGAGGACAGCGCTCTTGTACATAAAATTTCACAACAGTACGGCTTGAAGCACAGGTCATATGGCAAAGACCAAGACAGGTACATTGTTGTGGATTGGCATGGAGTCTTTTACTTAAAATGTTGATAGGAAAGTGTAAGATGAGATATTCAATGTAAATTATGACCTTTATTTGAGTTTGACATTTTTTTCACCAGTATTTATTTATCTTTGTAAAATTAATAGTTGCTGTAAATGTTTTTTTTATGATATTCTTAAATAAAGCTTTTCTTTTTATTAATGACAATGGTAAAAATAATAACTTTCATGAGTTATGCAAGTTTCATAGACCTTATAATTGTCTTCTTTCTTCTTTCTCCCACAAAAATTAAGTAGTTCTGCCACGATAAACCTTCCAATGCTAATAGGACATTTGCATGATGACGATGATAATAATAACAATAATAATACTACTACTAATAATAATAATTTTCTTTTTCTTTTTTTTAATAATAATAATGACAGAAAATTTTATTTACAAATCATCGAATAGTTACCAGTCTATAAAATATTTAAAAAATTTTCTAAGTTTACAAATTAAAAGTTTCACTAAGGCTGGGTGACTACAAATATTGTAGATGTAATAAAAAAAATTACCCTTAAAAATATGATACCAGTATACAAATATAGAAGAAAATTAGAAATTCAATAACAAAACATGGTTATGCATAGTTTAAAAAATTGGTCAGTTCTCTATATAAAATTAAATAAAACATTTTTCAGCAAATGGCTCCCTCACTAATTTCAATATCTGGGTCAATGTTAAGAATGTCACACATAGCCCTTCTAGATCTCACCACTGTCGTGCCTCTCAAACATAGTAATGTAGATCTCGGCAATGAAAACGAGGTTTTGGCCCGGATCCATGAGATCGTTTGAGAATAACGTTCTCCCTTCTTATTGGCGATCAATTTGGCAAGCCTGGAGTGATACCTCATAGATTCTTTACCCATTCCGCCAGTTGTGGAGAAAACTAGTGGTGTAAATGTTCCATATTCAATGTTGAGGACCCTTGTCGAGTATAACAATAATAATAATAATAATGATGATGATGATGATAATAAAATTTATTTAACAATTCATCCAAGTTAAAAATAATGATAATAATAATAATAATAATAATAATAATAATAATAATAATAATAATAATAATAATAATAATAATAAATAGATCACATTATATCAGGCTGCCCAGAACTGGCAAAGACAGAATACATCCACCGGCACAATAAGGTGGACACTGTAGACAAATGGTATGAACACGAACCAAAAACAGTGGTAGAAAGACATAATATCACTATCCTGTGTGACATGTCCATCCACACAGATAGAGCAATAACAGCAAATCGCACTGACATTGTGATCAAGAATAAGCAGGAAAACAAGGACACCTTAATTGACGTGGCCGTACCATCGGAAAAAAACACTTCCATTAAAGTATCAGAGAAACTGTCTAAATACAAAGATCTGGAGATAGAAATAGCCCGTATGTGGCAGATGAGAACAGTGGTAATCCCTGTTGTCATAGGTGCCCTTGGAGTTATTAGGAAAGGCACTGAAGAACAGCTGCGCGAAATCCCAGGCAACAATAACCCACATGAAATCCAGAAAACAGCACTTCTGGGAACAGCAGACAATCTGAGAAAGGTCCTCTCCATCAAGTAAATTGAACAAACACTCCTCTAGTGCCTTAGAACCATGGTTTGGTTCTGGCCCTAAAAGGTAATTGTGGACAAGTAATCAAGTGAAGTAAAATATAATAATAATAATAATAATAATAATAATAATAATAATAATAAAATTTATTTAGCAATTCATCCGATATTTACAAAACAAAAATAAATAATTGCAAAAAATATTAAGTTACGAACTAATTATATACATTCTCATATATTCACCACTCACGGGTATATTACGAACCAACAAAAAGACCAGCTCCCAGATGGCTTGTTAACTCAGTCGGTAGAGCGCTGCATCAATATCGCAGAGGTATTGGCTTGGCAGTTGGAAAGAAAGACAGGACACTCCGTTTAATTTCAGTTTGCCCAAAAACCCTGTGTGTGCGCTAGGTGTTTTCTTCTCGTATGATACACCTAAAGTAGAAAAATTAAATTTTGATAACAAGTTATGCGCCATGGAAAAAAATATTAAATATGTGTAAATACAAAAACTCACGTTAATCGGGCGGATTAATATTGTGAAAACTTAAGCGCTGTCAAAACTCATTTTTAATTCATCTAACCTTTACGTACCACCTCGAGTGATTGATGCAGCCAACAAATTGATTTTTGATTTTATTTGGGACGGGTAAACCTCCGAAAATAAAAAAGTCCACAATCATCGGTGACAAAGCTAATGGTGGCCTTAAGATGACAGACTTTGGTATAATGGAGAGGATACTTCACAAATTAATGTGATTAAGTAAGCTGAAGCCACTCAAAAGGCACTAAGGCCACATGGTAGCGGGCATTACCCCTTAAATCTACCAAAGCAAAGATTGAGCCCAAGCATTAGCAGCCATGGACAGCTGTTTCGGCCTTGTTAGGCCTCATCAGCATGGCATAGCTAATGCTCAGGCTCAAGTACCCACATATCAATAAAACAAGCAATGAAAACGTAAAGCTTGTGGGATGTGGCTGGAGTGACAAGGATACTTCACAAATTAATGTGATTAAGTTAGCTGAAGCCACTCAAAAGGCACTAAGGCCACATGGTAGCGGGCATTACCCCTTAAATCTACCAAAGCAAAGATTGAGCCCAAGCATTAGCAGCCATGGACAGCTGTTTCGGCCTTGTTAGGCCTCATCAGCATGGCATAGCTAATGCTCAGGCTAAGGCCACATGCACATGCACAGGCACTAAGGCCACATGGTAGCGGGCATTACCCCTTAAATCTACCAAAGAATTTGTGAAGTATCCTTGTCACTCCAGCCACATCCCACAAGCCTTACGTTTTCATTGCTTGTTTTATTGATATGTGGGTACTTGAGCCTGAGCATTAGCTATGCCATGCTGATGAGGCCTAACAAGGCCGAAACAGCTGTCCATGGCTGCTAATGCTTGGGCTCAATCTTTGCTTTGGTAGATTTAAGGGGTAATGCCCGCTACCATGTGGCCTTAGTGCCTTTTGAGTGGCTTCAGCTTACTTAATCACATTAATTTGTGAAGTATCCTTGTCACTCCAGCCACATCCCACAAGCTTTACGTTTTCATTGTTTGGTATAATGGAGACTGCCCTAAAAATTGCCTGGATCACAAGGATACAAATAAACTCAGACGCATCCTGGAAAGCCATACCAGAGTTCTTGCTGAGCCATTTCGGTGGCTTCGCATTTTTATTAGACTGTTGCTATGATAGAAATTTACTTCAGTTTCAAAACTTACCTCCTTTTTATCGCTCAGTGCTAAAGTATTGGCAAGACTACAGATCTAAATTTAATAACAGTGTAAAGATACAGGATGAAATCATTTGGAATAACAGTAATATATTGATAAACAAAAATATGATTTTTTTCAAACATTGGTACCAAAACGGAGTTAAATGCCTATAAGATTTGCTGGATGTTGACTTCACCTTCCTATCCCTTGATAAATTTCAACAAAAATTCTAGCTACAAGTTCCCTTTACTACATATTATGGACTGATAAATTCCATTCCTTGTTGAAGACGTAAGCTAAAATATTCCACTACAAATTCCTCCAACCCGAACGATTTCAACTCTCAGGAATCATCTCCTAAGAATATCACTACGCACTCCGTTTATGCAGCGATTCTATACAACTTTTTTCAAGCACCAACATCTGAAACTAAAATTCTTCACTGCGGTTTTACTGAAGATAATTTGGAAAATGTCTACATAATGCCCTTCCAAACAACGCGAGAGGTTAAGCGAATGATACACGGTTCAACATTTGTTGAGCAACAAATGTTGACTGAACATTGTTGCGCCAACTTGTTGAACGGAATAGAGCCAAGCTCTATTTTCGTTCAACAACTTTCAACATGTTGAACGGCATATTTCAACGTTCAACATCACATGATACACTGATCAACATTTGTTGAAAAGAAGCTGCAACATTTGTTGCTCAACAAATGTTGAACCGTGTATCATTCACTTAACAAATGTTCCAGTACAAAATCGTACACAATATCCTTCCAACGAGATTCTCAACAAATGTTGAACCGTGTATCGTTAACAAATGTTCCAGTACAAAATCGTACACAATATCCTTCCAACGAGATTCTCCCTGTTTCGTGCGAAGTTGTCTGAGTCGACTCTTCTCGGGTATGCCATGCGGTATCAGAAACACTCCCACATGTGTTTTTCCAGTGCGCCATAGTCTCTATGTTCTGGCAAGCCTTTCGCAACTGGCGGTTTGAAAAAACTCTTCAAACATTTGACCTCAATGACCGTAACATCATATATAGTTGGCACAATAACACGCACCTCATGGATCTTTTGAATTAAGTCTCCCTCGTTGCGTATTTTTTGCTGTTTTCAGGACAATGCCTCTGTAATTTTTGACAGCTTCCCCCATTTCTTAATACACTCAAGCAAATTGCTTTAAAAAACAAACAACTAGAAGAGTTTAATAATAAGTGGAAATACTTTTTTTAAGTTTCACCTTCCTTAATATTGTGATTTTTTTATTTTATTTTACTTCCTTTTTTTGTCTTCCTCCCAACATTTATTTTGGTATTAAGATATTTGCACTTATTACATTATTTCAAACATTGTACAACTCTAATGTTCTGTGTATGTATTTTATGTCTTTACTTTTGTAAAATGTAAAATATCTTTGTGTTAATAAGGCATTAAAATCTCAAAAAAAAAAAAATAGACAGTCGTGGACTGCATGTGGCTACTGCTGAAGCTTTTTCATTTTCACGATGAAAAGGATACGAAACGTTTGTCAGTGTTATTTGCTGTTTAAGCTGCGTCACTCGAGTAGCAACCAAGCGTATATAGTGTTATCTGATGAGAGACTTTTTTCGAAATTTACCCATGTATACAATGCGCAGACGTATATAATGAGCACCCTATCATCAAGCCAATTCTCCATGAAGGAAATAAATAGTATTATAACTATCCGTTAAATATCCTCCATCCGTACGCGCTCAGTGAAAATTCTCACCCGTACGAGCGGATGGAGTTTCCGGGGGGAGGCACTCCCTATAATGGCCTATACGGGGAGGCTCCGCCCGAAAGGAGTAACTTTTCACGCTTTAGGTATATGAAAGGGTAGAGATTTCACGAGTCGAAGTCTATGAAAGGGTAGGGAATTCTGCCATTTATGTATTTAAAAGGGCCTTTCGTTAAAATATTTCGAACACAAATACTTCATGACTGTACTGTTCTAATGGAAGGTATACGAAAGGGGTACCAATTGTCAATGGAAGGTGTACGAAAGGTGTACCTTTTCTGTCATAAATAGTATATAAAATTGATTGAACATATCACTTCACGACTATTTGTTACCTTTTCTGGCGGCTAGCATCGGATGGGTGAAAACATTTGTTATCTTTGCATTCGGTTGCGTCAGAACTTGAATTGTAAGCGAATGAAAGCGAAAATGTTTACACAGCAACCACGAAGAGTCTATGTATACCCTTATATGGGTCTCTGGGTCATTCTCACATGCCGTCTCTATGCTCGGGAATACGCTATTCTTATCAGATAACGTAGTTTTCCCGGCACACGAAACACAAACCTGGAACTGATCGAAAGCCTTCTAAAAATCAGAGAAATATAGCTCATTTATTTCAGTCGTCTTCCTTGTGAGCTGCTGTATAATTTTGAACAAACTGTGCGTCACCATATGCAAATAAGCGGGTGATTGTTTTCGTGGTTTGGAAATTTTGGCGTCCGCTCACAGTTATTACGGTTCAGTATTATCCAATTTCATCTCGCCGATTTTCATTCTTATTTGCTGGAATTCGAGAATGCTTTGTTTACGTACGCTAATAGAAGTTTTAACGTCTGTTTTAAACCTTTAATAACGACCATTATTAGTATCATATAAAAGCTGTTTGCAAACCCAGCGTTATCTGATCGGAGATTTTATTGGAATCTTCGCTCATTTAGTACAACACTCATCTGTTGTCTAAAGCAAAGAAATACAAATAAGAGTTGTGGAGAATTTATCGGATAAAGTTGCGCATCGATATAAAGAATAAGCTTAACTGCCTCAAACTCCTTGTGGAGTTTATTCAACATAAGCTTAAAACATCTCACTAACCGGACAAGAGTCTGTCAATCTGTATTCTTTATGCTACTCTTATTTTGTTCTGAGGAGAAAATTCTCGCTGATTTTAAGGCTCAGCAAACTACAACCCTGTTGTATCGCTGGATGAAAGGCATACATAAACGCGTGCTTTGAGCTCAGCGATTCCACCCGATGACTGCCGACCCTGATCTCCGAACACTTGCCGAATTACTTAACTTATACCTTCTTATTTTACTATTTTTAACTTAATGGTCATCGTTAAATTAATAGTTATCGTATTTCTAATGCACGGCTCCATAGTAGAGCACTATCTAGTGAAATGGACTCCGTGGATAAATAAAGTTTGATGAACTTAACACCAGAGGAGGTCATGACAAAGTGTCCACCGTTGCATAGCAACAGTAGCCACAAAAATCGCAGAGGTCGTGGGTTCGAATCCCGTACAAGCCTGAATTTTTTCAGGCTTTATTAGAAGTGTCCATAACTGCTATGATCAGTCACATATTTAATCATTAATCCGCAGTTCAAATATATGATTTTCATATATTCATTCTCATACATTTATAAGAGAAAATTGCGTTAATCCTTTGTTAAAAATGCTTGTCTAAGAACTTTTACTTGCTATTAAATTCTTGGATTGAAGATAATTCAAGGACATAAGAAGAAAACAAGATAATGGCTCAGCTTCCAGAAAATGTGACAAAAACCAGTCTAAAAACTTGCTTTATAAATTGGTCTAAACATCCTATTAAGTATAGATAATGTCGACTACAAAACTACAAAAAATTCATTGGCTCAGTATTCCTGGCTGTGGCTAGAGTTCCCCAGAAATACCGTTCTCAATGCCTTAACGTATATTTGCATGTCCTTTTTCAATATCTAGGTCAATGTCCGACAATTCTAAATGGACTCTCCTAGAAGCTCGCGAGCATCTTAAGCAAAGCAATGCTGATTTCAGCAACGCAAAGCACAGTCTTGCCCCATGACATGGAAGTCGCATAGCTTTCGCCCTTCTTTGCAGCAACTAGCTCAGAAAGTCTACTATGGTGTCGTTTACATTCCACGTTTACATTCCACCACCAATCCAAATGAAAGAAGGTTGAAGGACATACTATTTCTAATGTACAAGTTTAAGCATCAAATGGTGCCAGGTTACTCAGTTTGAAAACATTGTCAAAAGAAATTACTTAAAGCCATACAGCCTCCGAAATTCAGACTTTATTTTTCCAAGATGCAATACTGTAAAGTATGGAAGCACTCCATCAGATACCTGGGCCAAATGTTATGGTCCAAGTTGTCCAACTCTGAGAGAAGTGCACCAACTCTGAAAGAAAGTTCTCGGACAGTTTCATTGAATTCATTGAACTTTACTAGAAATAACACACAAACTGCGGTGATAAACATGACAATAGAACGCATTGTTGGAAAACAAAAATAAAACTATATCGTTTAACTTGACGTTTCGTATGTTTCGACATACATCTTCAGAAGTGACCGTTAGGAATAAAAGTAACAACTAAATTTTAAATAAAATCATCGATAAAATCATCGATGATGCCACCCTCCATAAGATACTACCATGTGGTTCTTCTCCTGGTGTCCTCTATGGCCTTCATAAGGTTCATAAACCTGGTTGCCCTTATTGCCCAATTGTTTCCTCTATAAACACTTACAACTACAATCTGGCATCATATCTTGTACGCATACTTCAGCCCATCTCCACGAATCAGTTGACAATCAAGGACTCTTTTAGTTTTTTCGGACTGGGCCAAGACGTATAACCATAACAACGAAGTGATGTGCTCGTTTGACGTTAGTTCATTATTTACGAACGTTCCACTTAATGAGACAACACAAATTTGTCTTGACAAATTGTATGCCCTCCCCAATCCGCCAACACTGCCCTGCTCAGTCTTGAAAGTTCTGCATGAGTTTGCCACAAAGAAAAGCCATTTCATATTTGATGGCCAATACTACGACCAAATTGACGGTGTGGCTATGGGCTCTCCTTTCGGTCCTGTTTTGGCCAATATCTTCATGTGCCATTTTGAAGAGAAATGGCTTCTTAACAACAACGCTCGCCCTTCTGTTTGGTTTCGATACGTTGACGATACCTTCACCTTGTTCGACAGTAAAAGCACAGCAACTCAGTTTCTACACTACCTCAATAACTGTCACTCAAATATCAAATTCACCGTTGAATTTGAAGAGAACAATACAATCCCTTTCCTGGACATTCTCATCAAACGCCACAGTCAAACTTTCTCAACATCCATCTACCGAAAGAAGACCTTTACCGGCCTGTACACAAAATGGGACTCCTTCACACCTAGGAAATATAAAGTAAACCTCATCCGCACGCTCACTTTTCGTTGTTTCCGCATCTGTTCGTCACCTTCTCTTTTGCGGTCTTGTTTAAATGAACTGAGGAAGCTGTTGTTACAAAACGGTTACCCTGCTGGTGTTGTCAATTACAACATTAATGATGTTCTGAACAGGCAACAAAACAGACCGAAGATTCCAACCACCACAGTCCCCAAAAAGGAAATAATCTTAGTTCTACCTTATTTAGGAGTACAAAGCAAAATTATTACCAAACAGCTGAAGACCTGCATTAGTAAATTTTATGGCTGCATTGATCTTAAGGTTATTTTCCAAAGCGCTCATCGCATTAAGTCTCTTTTTCCCTACAAAGATAGAATTAACCGTTCCCAAATGTCAAAAGTTGTTTATAAGGCTAGCTGTTGGGACTGCCAGGATTTCTACATTGGAAGAACAAAACGCAGATTGCATGACAGAAAAACTGAACATTTTAAAGCGATCACGAGTAGCTGTCATGCACCTGCTATCGCAGACCACGTCACGTCAACTGGTCACAACTTAAAATGGGACCACTTTGAGATATTAGCAAAAGGTCGGTCAGGTACTCATTGCAAGATAAAGGAGACTCTACTAATTAGAGAATTGAAACCTACCTTAAATGAAAATGTAAGCAGCGAAAAGCTGTATCTCTATTAGTTTGCATCTTTTATATGCAAATTATTTTTAGCTTCTGTCATGGTTATTGTTAATTAGTTACTTATCTTAAATTTAAAATTTAGTTGTTACTTTTATTCCTAACGGTCACTTCTGAAGATGTATGTCGAAACATACGAAAGGTCAAGTTAAACGATATAGTTTTATTTTTGTTTTCCAACAATGCGTTCTATTGTCATGTTTATCACCGCAGTTTGTGTGTTATTTCTTGTTAAGCTACGATGGCCAAAGACAAAGAGTATTTACGTCATTGAACTTTGCTCGGAAACGTTGCAACACGCCGAAACGGTTTTTGCGCCCTTTTTGTTTAGTCATATGATGGACAAGTGTTTCCTTTTTTTGCTTTCTCTTTCTCTGAGTCCATTTCTTTCACTTTTTTTGTTCAGATTCTCAATTATTCGTCGTAGAGTTTTTAATAAAACAATAATTCTACTCGGGCTTGCTAGATATGAAATGATTATAACCAACTCGGCGCTACGCGCATATCCAGCGCGCCCTCGTAGAACACACCGGTGCTCTCACGGACAAATCTGCGTACCCAGAGTCCTCAGGCTCTTTGGCCAGCGGTTAGTCGCCAGGAGAGACTCTGGGATAATGGAGAAAATTCAAATTTTTTGATTGGCTGGCCTGTAACCGCTTCCATTGTTTTATCCCAGATTTTCTGGGAAAATCCCAGAGTCTCTCCTGGCGACTAACCGCTGGCCGAAGAGCCTGAGGACTCTGGGAACGAAATTTCAAATACGCATAAGGCTATGCGTGAAACCGCTGACCGAACTATAATGAAATGGAAAAGGGAAAGTGAGTTATGGTTGACTTACTTCCAATTTCCGGAACTAAATGCCTTGTGATGGAACTTACCTCTCGTTGGCAGCTGCTCCATTCGTTTCATTATGGAATTGTCTATATTATGTATTTGTAACTGTGTTGTGGTCAAACTTATTTGGGACTAAACAGACGAAGGTTGCGAGATCAACACTTCGAGGATCACGACGGTTTATCATGGCCTCCAAAACTCCTCCAAAACCCTACAAAACACAGAACTCTGTGGATGAACCCGATGATTTCCTGCCGAAGGAAATAGTGAACCTTCGAGCGCATCACAAGCAAGCTTACAACTACATTGCAAAAGCTTTGAAAATCGATGAGGAAGGAGGTGTGATAAAATAATGACATTAAGCTTATAATATCTTTAAAGAGTGGCAAAATTGCCAAGTCGTACAAAACTGTACATGTTTTTGTCATTTTGATTAGGCTAATGTTTTAAGGATTGCATACACTGATTACAAAATTGGTAGCTTATGATACATAATAAACAGACCAAGTCTGAAGAAAGTAAGATGCCGCATATTTCATAAATGTGGCTTAGAATCTTGTGTCAACTGCTTCAGATTTTCATCATTTATAGACAGTGAACATAACTAGTTTTCCAATATAGTTTATGTCAAGTAAACAGACATTTCATAATCCCTTCACTCTGTTCTCATGTCAAAACTAGTTCTGTTGCTTTTAAGTCATTGTATACAGCTACTCTGAGGTTGACATCCCAACTTACAGTGATCATAAATCATTATGTACAATGCAGATAAAATGAATTGATGTTTCCATGTTACTTGATGGACCTCCCTGTGATCTCACTGATTGTCCTTTTCCTCCACTGTGGAGTGCGAATGGGATGGAAGGAGTCGAATCCAGGGAAACAGGTTGATGTCTAATCTTCCCAAAGTACTTGTAGTATTACTTTTCTGATCCATTTATTACTGATATTCTGGCTACTTTTTGTGGTTAGAAAAGTTTGTAGAATAAGGAGACCTTCCAAGGGGGTGGTCTGGTGTCACTTTGTTGCTCGTTTATGACTCTGTCTGTCGCTTGTTTCGTTAGGGGCAAATGCCGCTGTTGTAAAGAAAACAAAAAGGAATGGAAAGTGAAGTGTCGCTTTAGTAAACTGTTGCACGTTTTCTGCCAATTCCTGTCGGTTGTCGGTGTTATGGGAGAAGATTGTCGCTTGTTTTCGAAACCATGTTGCTTGTCTCCTCTATCCCTTGGAAGGCCTCAATAAGACACTGGCATGTAAATGGTATTCCTACTTCTTTATCTCGTCTCTATCCCAGGAGGGATGCAAAAAGGTGACCATGAATATTATTTGTGTGGGTGTTCACATCTCCAATAGGATGAGTTAATCAGTTGTGCTGGCACTCAAATCACTTCCTTTGTTTTCTTCAAAGGAGGCCTGACAGCAAAGAAAAGAGCTGTGGACTTCTACAAAAAGGGAGTCAGTGAGTTAGAGAGTGGGCTTCAAATCAGCTGTGATGAAAAAGGTGTGTAAGGAACTTTCTGTAAAAATAAAATTTTTGGAAAGAGGAGGCCACTAAATATTAACTAAAAATGCATTACTCTCATGTTGTTTCTCACAAACAGCAATCATGTTTGGGGTTTGAATTGGAAATGGATACATACCTAACATATTGGGCGGTGCAGAATTCTCACTAGATATCATTTGTAATAATTATAGTCCATATTTTGTATAAGAATAAACATTATTGTCCATCTATTTATGATAAAATGAACAAAGCTTTTCAAAGGTTGCTTCTGAGATGGTTATTTTGCTAGCTTTAGTTCTGCTCTTACTCTCGTCCCTATATTTTGTCAGCTGGTATGTTTTTTAGTCATTAGCCCGTTGTATCACCCTTATTAAACAAAGCTGGTTTGTATGCTATCATGCATGGATCCAGCAGTGATTATAGTATTTCAAGTACATTTAAATAAATTTGTGGCATGTTTAAACTCATCACCAAAAGATGAGCTTGGGAACAGGTGCCTGAGAGGTGGTGGAGCTGAGCTGAACTTTGGCGACGAGGAGGTATCCATGGCAACCCTGCAAACGGCCACCACCTGGCACTGTGACACTGACTAATCAGTGGAATACTTACCTCATACTTACCATAGAGAAGGGGGGGGGGGGGAGGGGGGAGGGAGTGGGAGCAAAAATAATGCAGCAGCGAAAAAACAGCTAACTGCAGCCACGCTCTAGCAAACAGCGAATGACCTTTGGACGAACAAGGCGACGAAAACAACTGCATGAAAGCGTCACAAAGTGCCCCTGCAAAAACTCCCAGGCCACCCCTGTGTTAAGTACAAGGGAAGACTGCTGACCGGCATTGTCTTGAGCTTAACTTAGCCTAAATTTCATTTAGCCACATTTAAACTCATCACCAAAAGATGAGCTAGGGAACAGGTGCCTGAGAGGTGGTGGAGCTGGGCTGAACTTTGACGGCAAGGAGGTATCCATGGCAACCCTGATGGCTTGTTTCTCTTGGCCGACCTAAGTTTGTGGGACGATTGAAAACCCAGTTTGAAGCCATGTCGAAGACCCTGAATGACAAAGGAGACCAGCTGCTGGTTGGGGTGACCCGCCAACTCCCGAGAGAATTCCTCCACATTGGGGGAGACACTGAGGACACTGGGGGGAGGACTGCCATGGCTAGGGAAACAAAGTAGGCAATCGGCACAGGAGTAACTCACAAGGAGGAGGCAATGAAATACAAAGACTTAATTAACATGCTATAAATTCACTACAAAAGACATGAAATCTGCAGAACTGCAGGGACCAAAATATAGAGCACTAGTGTGAGAATTAACATGTGCCGCCAAGCAATGCCAGAAACAGGCAGCACGCGACGCTAAAGTGTCAAGTGCACTGGCACTGCAAAGGCTGAACAGCATAAGCCCAAGCAGGAGCGGAAGCTAACGAGGCTGGCACATGACACAACAGATAACAAGCTGTGCTATTAATAACTATGCAGACGGCCAAACAGAAGCTGCAGCAGACCCATATGGGACCTAAGCTTGCGAAAACTAACAAGATGCAAAAAGGCAACAACATAAACAGTTCAAGTGAAAGCTAGCTAGACAGTTTGATTCGTCATCAACACTAGCCAATCCTTAAGAGCGCTTGGACTTGGTGGGGAGAGCAGAGTGAGGAGCTGGAGAAGTTGAATGGCGCTTTGAATCTTGCCTGGTTCGGCTCTCAGAACACTCAGGACAAGAAGACAAATGGTGAGGTCCTGCACAGCTGCTGCAACGGTGGGCAAAGCGGCACGAGGCAAACGACGCGGAGCAACAACCGTAATTCCACGACCTGCACACAATTTGTGATGAGGATGAACCAACAGGCTCTGGTGACTCGCGTGTCAAGGGGCCCAGCCCGACACGTACTGACGTCCCTGCAGCGTGAAAGTTAAACAGCTGGACATTGATTGACGACCAGTCCGTCACGTTTGCAGCAGCAGCATGCTCACGGAAAGCCTGATCATAGGCGAGTCACACATGCCCGTTGAACTGGCGGTAACTACGTAAGATCAGAAGCTTATATTGGGTTAGGTCCTTCCAGCGGTGGGGGAAGTGAGAGGCCAAACTCATGGAGAAAATCGTGAAGGCTTCTGACCAGGTCACGATATCCTCAACCCAACGGCATTGCCTCTTAGCCGAGGGCGTAAAAACCAAGCGCCCATCAAGTAAGACTTGACTCTCCAGTTCCGACTGAGAGATGTTAGGGACAGCAAATTGATGAGGTTGACGAATTTCCTGGCAAGAATTTGGTTGACAGTCTTGGCAGGGATCGGCGAGAAACTGGGACTGATGACAAAGGGCTGGTTTAAGGTCGGTAGTGATGGAAGGCTGAATGATGAGGTGACAGATGGGATGGGCCACGAACTCAGAGCGGTACCAGTCACGGGAGTTGCGATTGAAGTTAGCGGCGCGTTAAAAGTACTTACAAAAGGCGAGGAAGACAAACTGTTATTGGTTGTCCGTGTCAAAGGCATGACTCCAAACAAAAAACGGCGAAAGAGGACGGTGAAGACCGACAGGGCAAAAATAACACAGCAGCGAAAAAACAGCTAACTGCAGCCACGCTCGAGCAAACAGTGAATGACCTTTGGACCACAAAGTGTCCCTGCAAAAACTCCCGGGCCACCCCTGTGTCCAGTACATGGGAAGACTGCCGACCGGCATTGTCTTGAGCTTAACTTAGCCTAAATTTCATTTAGCCACATTTTAACTTTTTTTTTCCATTCTCCGTTCCTCCAGGAGAGGAGTGGGAAAAAGCAAGGAAACTTCAAGACAAAATGAGATCAAACCTGGAAAATGCCAGAGAAAGACTAGATACGTTGGGTATGTTAGTGGTTTTTTTTTTTTTTACATTTTTCTGCATTTTTTTGTGGTCCATTATTTTGTATTTCATTTGGACGGTTCCCCTTTTGTCCTTATTTTTGGCTTGCTTTCTAGTGCAAAATCTTTCGTGGGTCTTCATCTTCCAGCTGTTGAAATGTGTGGTTCTGGAAAATATCCATTCCCCATGCATTAATGTTGGAAATTCACCTTCTGTGAAAGGAGTATAATATCCCCTCTTCCGCCCACCATGGAAATCCTTTAGAAAATGTAGGAATTAAAAGGAAGTCAAAAGCCTACAATTTTTAAAGGAAATCAAAGTAAGAAGAATGATTCTTACTAAGCTAAGATAGTTCTTGTCACTGATACTTTGCAATGGAAGGATTTTGCTTTTTGGTATCAAGTTATTAGTTCTTTTAAATCTCTGCAGCTTAAAGAAATTAAATAAAGATCAAAATCTCTCCAGCCATTACTAGAATTATGGTTCACTCATAATTCACTCAAATTGAAAACACTGTCAGGTTTTGTTGAAACAATGACCACAGCATGTTATTTAGTCATCTTGTCATAAAACATGATTTGTATAGTTAAGTAACTTTGCTGTCTGGTGCTTTTGCAATAAATTTCATTATCACGCTTTTCATGGAGTGCAGTGTTATATTTGCCACAAGAATGCTTTGGATAAAAAAATTTCTGCACCTTTTGAGAATTGCCTGCAAAGCTAGACAAGTTACATGAAATTTTTACTAATAATTCTGAAATCCATTTTTTTTCTTGCAGTTACATTATTGTTATCAGCATCAAGCATTGACGAACAAGAAGTCAGTAAGCTAATGGAGGACATGGTTGCTCAAGTTAAAGCTGAGGGAACTGCCCCACCCAAAAATAATGCCAATAAAGCTTCAACAACAAACATCTCCTCAACAGCTAGAAAGACATCAAATCCTAAAGATAGCTCTTCTAAATCATCCACATATCCTAAATCCAATGGAAGGACTGTAGTACCAAAAAAGGCAAACACATCATCAGGTTTGCCAAGTGTTAGACATAATGCTCCTGGGCGGAGTCCAGTCATGGGTAGGAGAAACCCGGTAAGCTTGTAATGTGTCTTAACTGGCGGGAATTTTCGTAGAGAGTGACCGATACTTTAGGGTATAAAGCCAAAAGGTGATCCTATGGTGGCCCACAGGGGTATGATCCTTTATTCATTTCGTCACAAGTTTGTGATTACACTGATTAAATAGAAAAGACAATGTGTGGCTCAGCCCTGACACAGTTGGAATCCATGTCCTAGGACTACATGCATGTACCCTTGATGTTGAGTAACAGGGAGATTACTGGGTATTTGGGTTCATACTGTATTTCACTGTTTTGAGACCTATCTTGGATTTTTAGCAGTTCAGTTCAGTTTAGTTCAGTTATTTAGCCAAATACATTAATTAAAGACATTGATAATACAATACTAATAAACTGGTGAGCGAGCCCAGAAGAAACCAAGAAGCTTATAAAACCTGGGCTCCCTAGTCACAGAGGAACTGTAAAAAGAATACATTACGTGGAGTGATACATTAATAATAAAGTATGTGAAGACTAAAATTTCTTACTAGACAAAATGATTATTATTATTATTATTATTATTATTATTATTATTATAATTAGTGAAAGGAAATCAATAACAAGATAGAAGATATTTTTATGATTAGTTTGGAAGGAGTACAACAAGTGAGCATTGCACTCCCTTGAAATTAAATGCATAACATGTAAAGGTTCACGTATGCATAATGTTCAAAGGAAAAGGCAAAAGTAAGAAATTTGAAGTAAAGGTCCCTGGTGGCGCATTACGTTAATGTGGTACATGTATCTGACAAATGCATCAGTAACATGATTTTGAACTGGCCATCCAAAGAGCTACAGGTTATTTGAAACGATCCGGTCATTTATTTTATTTTTTGTGTTATTTCTGCCATTGTGCACTCAGGTAAATAAGGTTAGTTCCTCTCAGAGGACAAGAAAAAATGTTCCCAGTATATTGGCCATGTTCTAAACGAGTAAGGGCCTGGGAATGAGGTTTTAAAATTTATCGATTGGAAAAAATTGTTTCCGCTGCATGAAAGAGCATCTCAAAAATGGTCACCTAACCAACTTTGATGCTGTTCAGTTGAATTGGAGCTGAAAAAAATGCTTTTGAAAATTGTGAAAATTAGAGACTTTGTATGGTTTGGAGGGACACACTTTCTGAAATAGAGACATTTGTATGGAATTTTTAAAGTTTTAAATGCATGTTATCTGGCGGCTTTTCAACCAAACATACTCAAACTTGCTGAAACTGCTTATTTTGAGATATACTTTCATGTGAGAATCGATTTAGTTCAGTTTCATTGATTTTCAATGAAATTTGAATTCGTTCCGAGGCCCTTACTCGTTTAGAACATGGCCAATTAATGTAAACCTAAGATATTTATTCTGCAAAGCAGTCAGATGCTCTAATGGCTCACTTACAGGCACTTCTTAAATCTGCATGGGCGCTTTGTTGTTGATTGGTGTTTTATTTGATATATTACAAGTCCTGTTAACAAGAAGTTTAGGCATTAACACAATTATTTTTGTTTTTCAGACTAAACTGCCAGGGAGCTCGAGACCTGGTGCTTCAGTGGGTGCTGTTAATGAAAGAACCAAGCAAGCTAATGAAAATAAGAAGAGAATTTCCAACCTCAAGAATGTTGACTCTAAGTTAGCAAATCACATCATGGATGAGATTGTAGAGAGGTAAGGTTTAAAGTTAGGTAGTTTAAGTTACTTGTTACTTTATTTTGTACATTATAATAAACTAGCTGTACCTTCTTGTACCCGACTGTCACTTTTGTGTGGTTTGCTAAATTTGATAGCATTTGGTTTGCATGGTTATTATTTAGCTTTATTGATTATTATGATTTAGCTTAAGGTGCCTATAACCTTTTTTTTTTCAGTTTGTCCAGATAATCTACAGTTTATCCAAAGATGTTCTGTGCAAAACTTTTGCAATTTTTGAAAGTTCTATATTTTTGTGGTACATGTAACGGGGCGGACGCCAGCATTTATCTATTCAGTTTGATTTCTTTACCAACGCCGCAACGGAGGAATGTTTTCGACAGAAACTTCAAGCATCTAACTTTGAATTCTTTAATAACTTGAAATTCCGTAAAAACTGAAAATACAATGAACGACAAAACTAAATTACTATAAAATCTAAACAAATGAAACGATCTTAAACGAAGCATGTGCGGCGTGCATAACAACATTCTATTACGAAATACAAAGAAACATAAACGTAACAAATCATCTTGTGACCGAAAACAATAACCTAAATAAGAAAATAAACAAGGTAGCATACCTCTTTCCCCGCTTTACAGAATATAATGTTTGCTACGATCCTTTCTTCTATCTTATTGTACTGTGCTTGACACGTATCTCAAACCGACTAACTGATAACTGACACCGACAATGTGCGGGATATAACAACAAAACAAAGAGGTATTGATAAAGTGCGATGATGTCATAAATCACGCAATCTCCACAAAATGATATCCGTTACAGTACACCTTTGCCATTGATTAAGAAGGCCAAGAGTTTCACAACCAGAAGGATGTGACTTCATGTGATGAAGGTTAAGGAACATGGAATCTTGTTCATACTTATTCCCTTCTCGGGATTAGGAGTGTTGCTGCATCTTGCCACGACGCATCTTTCAGGCATTTTACAAAGTAAAGGTGATACTCACAGCACTGAAAACTTGTCTTGTTTAGTTGAAGCCAAAACCATGTGTTCCTTAAAATCTACATCGCAGCACTATTGTGACTGAGAAGAATCGAGAGGAGACTAACTAAGGCAAATGGTGAGCCAAAATGGCAGCAAATTTGAATGCTTTCTAGTTTCATTTTCAAATCATGTTTTGGGCAAATTGCTTTTATTTTTCCACGAAATGTCTTTGAGAAATGTGTAGATTCAGGTGAGAAAGTGAAAAAAAAATTAAAGTAGGTTATAGGCACTTTAGATAGTGATTCATGTAATCACATTTCTGTAGCCATTTAGTGGTAATAATGAAGTACCTATAATAATAATGATGGTAGTGGTAATGGTAATAGTGATATGATGCAGTGGTATTAATAATGATGTGACATCTTCTGGTTTAATATTTTTTTGTGTTTATTTTTAGTGGAGCCCAAGTACACTTTGATGACATAGGTAAGTTAAAAAGTCTTAGCAAAAAGCAAGCATTAAACTTATCTTAATTGCTTTATGTTTTTGTTGAGAGGTTGACTACTTGACAAGGAATTTCTATCTGGGTCTACATGTAGATCGACTTGTTTTTAGTAAATGATTTTCTCTTTGAAATTTTAAAGCTGGTGCAGAAAGTGCCAAGAAGCTTCTTCAAGAAATTGTTATCCTACCGTACTTGAGGCCAGAGGTATTTCATGTTTTCAGTTCTGCTGAATGATTTCTGCTGTTCTTTTCATCTTTAATGGCTATGTTGTAGGTCAAAATAAAATTCAGGTTACCGTAAAATGATTTTAACCTAGGTCAAAATGAAATTCCTTTGTTTTCTAACCCTAATTATTTATGAATCATGAATAATTAGGCTTAAAAGACAAAGGAATTTGGGTTTGACCTAGGTTAAATTCATTTTGACCTGAATTTCATTTTGACCTACAACAGCTACATCCATGCACTTTGCAAAATCAGTTAAAACATCTTCTGTTTTCTCTTTTTGCTGGTTAGCTTTTCACTGGTCTTAGAGCTCCAGCTCGGGGTCTTCTGTTGTTTGGGCCTCCTGGAAATGGCAAAACTATGTTGGTAAGCGATTTGTCCTCTTTATGATACAGTGGTGCATGTACAAGTTAGATGTGCTGCAAGTATAGAAGATTTACTTCAATCAGTTAAATCTTTTTGTGCATTGATTTTCTCAGGCAAAGGCTGTTGCAAGTGAATCCAAAGCAACTTTCTTTAACATAAGTGCTGCCACACTTACATCTAAATGGGTAGGATCCATGATTCTATACAATATAGATTTGTGATAAATGAATACTGAATAAAGCCCTGTGATTGTATCTTTTTACTGAAAGACTGTAATGTCCAAAAGGAAACTTAAATTTGTGAGAAGAAAAATGAATGTGAACAGTGCAACTTGTTCTCATGTAATCTTCTTTGTTTCTGTTTGCTAAATCGAAATTTTGGTAAGATTATTAGATTATTGTTCACTTTGTAGGTTGGTGAGGGTGAGAAACTTGTTCGAGCTTTGTTTGCAGTTGCTAGAGAACTTCAACCAAGTATTATATTTATTGGTAAGCAAAATAATATTCTCTTTGTCTTATCAGTGTGATTAATTTACAATCTAATCTTCTTGGACTTGTTTTTCAAATTTTCTTGGTAATTACATTTGCTTATCTTCAAAACTTTGGTGAGTTCCAACTCTGTCTAGGTGGTGGAAAGAGTTTGAACTTTATGCTTTATGGCACAAGTTGTCAATATTCCGTTTTTTTTTCTTTTCTGAACTCAAACATAAGCAAGAAAAATTTTCATATCCCTGTCAAAGTGAACTTGCTTATAAATTGGCAAACAGCTCCATGTAATGTTTATGTACTAAATTAAGGAAACTGCCAGTTAGGTTAGAGATTGTATTCTGATCTTGTATGTACTATTCCATTTGTCATGTAGATGAAGTTGATTCTTTGCTTTGTGAGAGAAAAGAGGGTGAACAAGAACACAGTAGAAGAATGAAAACAGAATTTTTAGTTTCTTTTGATGGAGTAAGTGATAATGTTATCCTAATAGTGGCAGTTTGCCCCAGTGCCTTCCCCAACTCGTGAATGATTCATTAGAGAATACAAAGGAAATAATCGCTGAGAAGGAGGATATGTGATCTTGCTGACTTGATTATTGTGAATTATTGTTAAAACTGGGGGTAAAGCAACTGTTAAGTGTATCTTTATGTAGTCCAGTATCTATTAAGATGAAAATGTTAAACAGTTTAGTTTAGCTCATCCCAGGAAACAGAAAGAATAAAAGCCATAGGCAGGAGAGAAGTTCACCTGCAGGAGTTCCTTGAATCAAGGGTAAAATTACTGTTTGTTAATATTTTTTAGGTGATTGCAGACCCAAACGAGAGAATACTAGTTATGGGAGCCACTAATAGGCCGCAAGAACTTGACGATGCAGCGCTTAGGTAGGTCTGTGCCATGACTATTGGGTGTGTCTGTGGTGCAACCATTGAGACCCTTTTGAGATGCCCTATTGAAAAGCTGTGTTATGATGCTAGAGACAGTCACATGATTTTTTATTTTTATTTTTTATTAACAGGCGGTTTGTGAAGAGAGTGTATGTACCTCTTCCAGGCAAAGAGGTATGATTGCGTACTGGTATTGTGTCCAAGTAGTAAAAAAAATTCCATTCTTGCAATCCCCCTCAACCATTTCCATAATTATTAATAATAATAATAATAATAATAATAATAATAATAATAATAATAATAATAATTCTATTAATCTCTATAGCGCGTTACCATGACGCAATGATCTAATGCGCTTTACAACACTGGCTGGGGGACTTTTGCCAGACTGCTTATAATGCAGTTTACAATTAATGAAGTTGAGTTATGAGTGCCCCCGTAATATCAATATCAAATTAAGACAGACACTAGGGGTGGTCACTGCCAGAGTTTTGTTAAGTCCCTAGTGGTTCTTTTACGTCCCACAGAATCGGAGAATTATGAAGAGTTGTCTAACAGTTTTTCTTAAGAGCCCTCAATTTAATGATAATAGACCCAATGTAGGTCATGTAATGTGACCCTAGAGAACTGTTTCATTGAAATTGTGTCTTAATCTTATGCATATGTATGCATAATTTATGAAAAGACAGAAGGCAAATCCCCTTGGGAACATCACATGACCTACATTGGGAAAACAAAATATACAACCTGAAGAGGTCTTTTGATGAGCTTGGCTTAAAAGGGGCTTTTGTGACAATTTGCCCTTAAAATCGCAATTTCTCTAAAATTCACTGTACAGCTGCCTACAGACTAGTAAGGCTGTATTTATTTAATTTGTGGTCTTAAGACTGGGATGACTTTTGCAAAAAACTCAAGAAACAGAAGCAAAAGGATCTGATGCATGGTTGACTTCTTTTGTTTGGGTTTCAGCTTATTAAAGTCATACACTAATTTTCTAAATTATGGTCTTCAAATCACAAAATAATTGTGGACTTACCTCTCTGACAGGATAAACCAGTCTGCAGGTCAGAGGAGAGCGAATTTTAGGGGAATTGAGATTTTAGGCCAAGTCACTGCAAATGCCTCTTTTGCACCAGGCTTTTATTTATCTACAGTATTAATCTAAAAATGGTTTCCCATTACATAGATATGGTCAGCTGTAGCTTAAAATTTATAACTTAAAACTTTATTGAATCTCCCAATCAGGGTTTTTCAGACCCAACGTACATAAGCATACACGTGTATAAGTAATTCATAAGGTAAGTTTAAAATATTGAATAAACTATCTAAACGTTAAAATTATAATAAGAGATAAAAACAGCATTTAGTACATAGTACATAGCAAGTAGAAGTTCAATCATTGTTAGGTATATTATTTTTAATATCTTGTGAAAACATGGTTTCTGGCTGTTTCATTTCTGGTAGAGTTGGATTTAGCATGAGAGGAAAAGTGGTTTTGGGACTATTGGCGGTTTTCAAAATGTCAATCTAAATGTTGCATAAAGCTTTATCTTATGATGAACGAAGCTGTAAAACGTAACAAGACTAAATCGAGTTAATGAGTTAATATAAATTATTTTATAGCATAGTTGGTAAATTCGTAGAGTCAAATTCAATTGCACAGGCATGCTTCATATTCCTATTGTGCACGCTGATGATGTAGCAGAGGGACTTTCTCTTTATACAATATTTAAACTAACGCGTTGAAAATGTTATAAAACAATTGGTTCATGCGTCAGCTGTGAGTTCGTCGAGATATGAAGCACTTGGGAAGTTTGGAGACCACTCAAGAAGCTAGAGTTGCTCTCTGCGACGCCTCGAGCAACTCTTACGCATCTTTCGTGCTCTCCAAACTTCCTGCGTGCTTCGTATCCCAATGAACGCACGCTGATGCATGAACCAATTGTTAATTATTCTGCTTGAAACAATGAGGTTACTTATTTCATTATGTGTAATATGTTCGTACATTCAAACTTAACTCCTGTGTTCACTCCTGTGAACCCCGGCTGTGATTAAAGAGGATAATAAATGGCTCTTAAAAGTGAAGTGATTGCAATCATGGCTTTTGGTTTTCTTTCTTTTGCGTCAAGACAAGAAAAGTCCTTTTGTCCAAACTTCTGGTCAAGAATCATAATCCACTGAGCAGCACTGAAATGGAAACACTGGCTGGGTATTGTGAATTTTATTTCAATATATAAGGAAGGGATTTATGAAGTTACATGGAGCCATAGTGACTGAATTCTTCATTGACCTAGTGGATGTACGTAAAATAAAGAAAGAATAGATGGTATGTTCTACGGTTATTGGCGCCATATTAACTGGAGGGCAAACACGGCTAAAATTACAGTAAATGTATGGGATTTTGACCGACGGATTTCCAACATTTGCCACTTCTTTTAACGGTTTTATTCAACAGAAAATAAGGCCATTAACGAAGGTACGACGTCCGTAAATTAGGATTATAAATCTTCCCATGTGACTTCTAAATTCGCGGAGATTTTGCATAATTTTGAGTTCACGGTCGTTGTACCCTGAATCTGTTCTTATGAAAATCTGAATCTGAATCTGAATCTGTTCTTCATGAAAACAATGTCAGTGCAAATGTCTTTTGAAAGACATTTTTGCTGCGGAAATCCGCATCTTTGTAGCGGTGTTACAGCGGTTCAACGTCGATCAAAATCCCATACATTTACTGTAATTTTAACCGTGTTTGCCCTCCAGTTAATATGGCGCTAATAACCGTGGAACCATCTGTTCTTGATATTCCATATGCAAGGAATACCTCCCTTTCCCTCCAAGCACAAGGTGGTTGTTGACGTTTCATTCTATATTAATTTGCTCTTTCTTTGTTGTTTGTTGCAGCCAAACGGAAGGTTACTCGGGTAGCGACTTGACAGCACTTGCTCGAGATGCCGCTCTAGGACCCATTAGAGGTAAGAAATAAATAGCCCATTTTACAGTTGTGTGTTTAGTGACCTGGCCTTAGTAGAAGCAAGGCTGGAGGTGACCTTGTTTTGATACAAACCTCTCTACATTATCATTTTTTGTAAATCTGGACTTATTAGCATAAGAACACCTAGCCTCCCATGCAGTGGTTTTAGGGAGGAAGTGAAATACGAGTCCCCTAAAAACGACAGCGTGGAGGCTACATCATCTTTTCTTATTTCCTGGCCCGCCTAGATAAGCTATGCTACCTGCGGGTCAAGTAATTCTGTATTTAGCAGTCACCAGAAGCTTTGCAAAATGGCCGTCATGTGCCATCTTTAAAAACGCTGACGTTTTAACTTAATACTCGCACCATAATTGTATTTATTAATTTATTTTTTTCTTATAAGCACATGCACATCTGGTTATCTACCGTGATGGGATATACCCTATACCCTTTGCAGATTATACGACTAGAATTAGAATTTATTTAATAGCACGTTAATAAAAATCAACTTCAATTTCAAACAAGTCACCGCCAGCCTCGTTTCCATTCATAGGCCAGGTCACTGAGCTTAAAATGTTTTGTATTGAGTCACGTTTGGTCATGTGACCTGTTTAGTATTGTCATTCCTTTACTAACGAGTCACATTTAGTGTGTACATTAAAAAGCTGATATGTGTTGCATGCTTTGTTGTTAGATCTTCGTCCGGATCAAATACAGTCTGTGGATGCAGCTAAGGTAGGTTATTGTGCGAGCTTGACGCACAATCTACTTACCCAACTGCGGCGGGAAGTGTTGCGTGACAGATGACCCGAAAGGTTACGCTTAACAGTAATACGTTTTGGTTAAAACTAATCGAACTGAGACCCGTTAAATGTGAACAGTCAGTCCTTGGCAAGCGACACGTTTCGTAGCTAATGTGACTGTCAGACTCTCACTTTCTGATTACTTTTGAAGAATTTACATAACGTAATCACTCCCTTAACGCGAGAAAAGACTAGGAATGAGTCAGTTGATTCCAGTCAAAACATTTTCGTTTATTTGAACGTCTGGTTGGTTACAGGTTCGGGGCATTGAATACAGTGATTTCAGAAACTCGCTGAAAGTAATCCGACCCAGTCTCTCTCCGCTTTCCTTGAAGTTTTTCGAGGACTGGAACAGACAATATGGCAGTAGTGCGTAGTACCAGTGACCAGCGGTCTACCAGGAACCAGTGTCTATGGAGCTCAAAGGAGGTGACCAATAAGGAGCCTTTAATAAGCAAGACTGTTGGACACACACATCGATAATTGTTTCGTTGCAAATCATCGTTAACGTATTCGGATACTCATGAAAAACAAGAGGAAACTAAACTAAAGTTAGTCGAAAATATGAATTTCTCGTATAGCAAAGACGGAGGTAGTTGTGTATTCGCTCTCAAGCGATGCTATAAAGGGAAGTGAAAAGGAATTATATTATGCAAATATTCCAAATAAATGTTCAACAGAAAAATGGCTTGTGCGCTTGTAGTTTGTTTGCCATTTTTAGTTGTAAATTAGTGCGTCTCTGGGAAATTTGTTCCTTTTTATGTCACAGAACACAGCAAAGTTTATTTGTAGGTCGGGTTGCTCTGTATAAATGTTTATTTTGTAAATAAAAACTGACAACATACTGCGTTGTTTCTCATGTTGTTGAAAAGATGTAACTGCGTTGCAGTGAGTAACGGACTTGACCAATCGCGCCTGTTCCAATCGGTTAAGGAACGCCCTGAACCCTGAGATGAAAAGTAACCTCTACTCTTAGCTTTTCGGGACATTGATTAGGAATAGGTCGGGTAGATTTGAGCATGGTGGCACCTCAGTCAGGCGCTGTTGCACCGCTTCTACATGCAAGATGGTTACGTTACTTACAGTAAGCCATTGGTATGCAGATTCCTTGAAGCACGAACAGTCAAATCATTTGGAGTTCTATACATTCTTTCCTCCAGACCGCTGTAAATACATATTTGCACGTTTCCTCTCGCAATATTTCGAAAAAGAAATTGCGATTGATACTGGCAGCAACGTGCACGTGCTTTTTGATGAAGGATAAAATGTATGCAACTACTGACTCTAACATAATATTTGAAATCGACCCCGAGACACTGCAGACTTTGAATACGGTGGGCATTTCAAGTGAATTCCCAGGTAATCTAATAAAGTTTCAACCTCGTTCCCAGGGTCTTCTCTCTTCCTCCCTCGAGGAGGACGATAGAGGACCCTGGGAACGAGGTTGATAAAGTTTGGTTAATTTATTTTTTCCACCCTTTATCGGAATAATCTTTAAGCAATCGACCTCGTTGACCAATCGGGTCGATGGCCAGATAATTTTTACCATCTACTGACGTTACACAGATTACTTAATGACTTCCGCTCATGTTGTCGAAACGATGAGCACATGCTCTTATGTCTGTCACAGGCAACCCAACGAACCACAAATTTATCCAGTTACAGCCACAAAAAGTGACCAAAAGGATTACTACTCAGTCCTTCCTGGATGGCATGGGATACAACTGTATCACTGGGTTATTTCCAGTGTCTAGTCAAGGTGCACCTGTGCATTGAACTTTGCTGCCAAAGTTGCAACAGCAAATTGGCCTCTTTATGTCATAAAAACATTTGGGTTGTCTTTCATCGTGTACGCCCAAATGTTGAAACGACTCGCTCTTTATGCGCCTTTACTTGCACTGGTTAAAACGAGTTTGCACTTTCACCTATGCCCACTTCGTACATGCGGCCTTCGTTGCTCACAGCGCATAGTCGTATCTAGCAGGCAGGTAAGTTTTTTTTATCCAGCGCATAAAATGAATCAGTGGTGGCACATTTCATACGCTGAATCCTCTGCGTAAACAAGCGAGGCCAGATTGTCAGATGATCCTCTGTTCACTGACCTTTTAATCAAAACGATCAGATGCCAGACGCAAAAGACAAACGCATCGGTTTTGAAATTGCTTTCAACTATTTTTTTTAAATAGAGATCATTTGATAACTTTTTCCATAGAGGTACCTCAATATCAATCGGGACTTACTGGCCACTGAGAAGTATACAGTAATACAAAAAGGTATGTCACCACCGCTTTATAGCGTGAGCGCGATGTTTTTTGCATTGGGTTTTGCTTTTAGCCTAAAGGCTGTACCACTACGATTGTCATACATCATACATTCCTAGTGCATCCTAACGTGTAATTTTGAGTCAGCTGTGTGGAATTTCTGTACGAATAAAGTTGAGAGAAAACGTCGGTTACTGAGCTGGGCTTATGTTTGTCTAGACACATTTTGCTTTGCCCCGAATTCTTCTCGTCAACCGATTTTTGGAATTCCTGTTGCTCATCCGTTTTGTCTTTTGCTCTATTTTTTGTTTTTAATTTGTTGAGACGGAAAGGTCGTTTTTCGTTTTTACGACTGAGAAAAATGCTTGACTGAGACAAACGCTGTACGCTGCCATTATTAGCTAGTCAAGCAGTGCAAATCACTGATAGAATTCCGAATACGCCATTGTAACCTTTGAAGAAGGCCGCTGGTTTCTGGCGGACTTCAATTGCTTAATGAAAGAAATGTCAAGATGATTTGGTCTTTAAAAAAGTACAGCCATCTTAAAATACCTTGAAACCCTCCATAAGGCCGTCAGTGTTTATAAAGGCTTGTTGTTCGAGAAAGAATAATCAATTTGTGTCTGCCATATAAGTCAGAGCATATCGGGTTCTATTTTTTGAGACAGTAATTGTTCATAATGATTTGAAGGATAATAGCTTTTAGAAATGAAGTTATGATTTCGGAAACGTTCTTATTGAGAGGTTTAGTCTGAAATACAAAAGTTAGCAGTCTTTGCTTCTCTGTTGTTGTGATTTGTCCTTTTTAACCGTCCCTGAAGTCTCGATCCTTCGATAACGTATTATATCATTTAACTTTCTTAACCCCGACATTTTATTTCAGGATCATTGCGTTTCGAACTATTTGTAGATTCCGAGTATTTTGCCTGCTTTGGATGATTTTGGTTCACTCGCTCTCCAAGAGAGTTCCCCATTTGCTCACACGTTTTTAGTTTTATGAATCGTAATTGGTTAGAAATTTCGTTTATTAATTTATTATTATTACATTAAATGTGTAGAAGTTTCGATGCAGCAGCTTGTATTTCAAAGCATACCACGCCCCCAGAAGTCTTGCGTCTGACATGATTTGCAAGATCACATGACCTTTGCAGCCCTTTTATCAGCGTGCATGTTGTTGTCGTTCTTCTATAATATTTTCGCATTCCAGTTGAGAGAATTTTCTAAAATTCTTGTAATTTTGTCTTTCCCTATCATACTCTCCATTTATTTTTATAGCAAGTATGTTGGAACAAGGACTGAAAACGAAAAGAGAAATAAAGGTTCAGTTTTTCATTATGGAGTCGGTGACACCCGTTTAAAAGTGAGAGGGTTTTTCGCCGTGGCCTAAGATTATCAATGCGCGCCGGTACTGACACATTTATAGCCGTTTTTGGAACCACACTGATTTCTATTTTCCTTCCACTTAATGTTAATGGCACTGTGCGCAGTCGCTATCGAATACAAAGAAACATTTGAGACAATCAATTTTGGTGAAAGAAGTCTGGACGAGATAGCCTAGAGGGGAGGGGAGGGGGAAAGGGCGCGCGTGCGCGAAGCGAGGGGAGAGAGCGCGGAGCGCGACGGGAAGGAGGAAAAAGGAAGCGCCTGCAGCAATCTAGCCTGCGAATACAGCCGCCTCTCATTCGCTCCCGCTACTACGTGCGAAACGCGAAGAGAGACGTCTGCGATTCGCCGCCAGAAATTCCATACTGATGACGTAAATCTCTCGGCGTTAATATGGCATAATTAAAATTGCGAGAATCAACCATACCGCATAAATTAGCATTTAGTTTCAAAATGGCGGCTGAGGAGGCAAAGGAATGAATATGGAAACGCTTTGTAATGCTAATAATATGTATGAGACTTGCATTCTCTGTAGAAAAGGAGTCGATACGGGGCAAAGGTATTACGTTAGAACAGATGTAAAGGCGGCTATCACTGACCTTTTGCTAAAAATCCCGCGAAATTTAGCACATTTGTTCGACTTTCTTCCGTCGATTTCAACAAGCTGTGTTGGACGTGTTGGGTTACCGTTTTGTTGTCGTTCGTGTAAAAGACTGGTCGAAAAGCGGCAGAAACTCGTAGAAAACATTGATGCCGTGGAAAACGAAATGCGAAGCAGGAGATTTGGGCAAGCAGCGCGAAGCCTTGAATTGGGAATGGGAAGTTCCTCGACATCCCACGTAAATCCGTCCGCAACGTGCACAAGCAGCCCTGTGCCAACCTCAGGTGGAAATCAATTTTATTGCGAGCTTTCGCCGATTGCAACACCTCGCCCTACCACTTGTACTTCTTTGGACAGCAACCTTTCACTCGAGGCGTCAGGTTCGGTAAAGCCGAACAAGGAACTCGGTGTAAAGGTATGAAATTAGTCCTATTTAATTTCATTTGCATAATTCGAACCCCGGTTTGTGTAGTTCTCGAACCTCCTGATTTCGTGAAGCAATTTTCATTTCTCTAGGAAGTTCAAGAAACCGAGATTCTACTGTAGATTATACAGATCGTGCGCCAATTTCCTGGTTATTTCGACCTTTAACCTTTGTTGAGCTAATTGATTTTCATCATTTTCAAGTGAGCGTACCTATAACCATTTTTGTAACTTTCAGCTCGCTGTACCATTGAATATGTTATTGAATGTAGCCTGATTTTAGTTTGACAAACAAAAACAAATTAGTGAGTGAGTCATCCTTATTGGCAACTACATGTATGGCAATCAGCTATTTTGCAAGAGATGTGACCATGAACAAGGGTACTTGAGCAATTATTCATGATTCATTTTCTCACCTTTTTCAGTTTTAAATCCATTTTATGTACTGGTCTGCATAGCCCCTCTCATAGCTCCCCACTGTAAAAGGCAAGAAGGGACGAGCTATATTTGTAGATGTTCATGTGGGATCAGTTTTGAAATTTGGTATAGGAAGGAGAGTCAAAACAATGATGAACCCATACCATACTGTACCGTAACACTGATAGATGTCGTTTTATTATCACTAAAAGGTTTCAGTTTCCTGGCCATCACAAGTCAAGCATCGCAAGCTGAAAACTGAGCTTGAACCCCTTGGCAGAACCTTGCTGCAGGGTACATGGAGTGACATCGCCAGAGCAGTGTTTCGTGTCAATGAATTAAGAGCTGAAATGTGTAAGCTTTTTCTGAAAGAAATTTGGAAAGAGTGCTGTGCTATGGTATCTAAAAAAGATCCTCCACTGCTAAGGAAATCATCTGCTGCAGAGATGCAAGATCTATCCTTAAAAAAAGTCAGTGCTGACTTGAATAATCGCTGCCCTTTACTGTATTCTGTACTGATGACAGCAGCTACCCCAGCTCAAAGAAAAAGATCCGAATCAGATGAAGAAAAGTGGTTACCAAGTGTGGTGGTGGCAGCAGCTGTTGTTTTGAAGCAACGCTGTCAGAGCATGAATGCTGTGCAGCTGATGGTCACAACACTGATAAAGTACACAGGCTTCCATGTGAGGGAAATTTAAGATTTAATGTGAATTAAAAAATTCAATTGAGTTCTAAACATTCAAGTGAAATTCTCTATGTTCATTGCCATTATTGTCTGAGCATAAAAATGACTTCGGTATATTAAACATTAAAGAGACAAAAAATGAATTCCACAAACCTATAATTATATTCGCAGCTCTAGTTAATACTCTGAGCACTTAACTATTGGGTGAAGACTTCCATTTTATTATTTATCGCAATGTTGTAGTTTAAATTTACCTCAGGTGTAAAATTTTTAAAACCAGTTTGATCTGTGGTTCCCTTTGTTTCAAATTATGATAGTGAATTTAGGACTCTGCAAAATCAAGCCAGACTCAGTCTGGGTTAAAGAATTTTAAACCAAAGTTAAACCACAACATTAACATTTCACTACTACATTTGCAGAAACATAGGACTGTTGAAATGGACATTGATAGAGCAAAAGCTGTGGCTGAATATATGAAATAAATTTGTTTAACAATTTATTTTTCTTTTATTTTGATTTATTAGGCCATGTGCAATTTCCTTTCCACCTTGCGGCTTGGAGTATCACCTTCATTTTTCAATAAGAAATCTGATGAATTTGGCCAGTTGTTTAATGCTGAGTTGCTGAAACAGAAAAGAAAAGATGAAGCTGTGCTGTCTTTGCACTTATGCCAAGATCATGCAGAAGATCTAAATTTGCCTTGCTCATCAGAAATGCAGGTTTCCAATGTCCTGTCTGGAAATTCAACTGTTGTTCCTGGCAGCCATGAGGTGTGTAGCCCCACATTCCAAACATGTGAGACAGCTTCTTCAACTCTTCTTGGGGGCTTGAGTAGTACCCAGCTGACACCTCCTTCCAACATCACAAACCCAACTGTTGTTGCTGGTAACAATGTGGTGACTGGTGGAACACTCCATACTTGTCCAGCAGGTTCTATGAATCCTCATAGCTTGAGCCAGGCAACACCTTCTTCTGCCTTAGCAAATCAACCTGTTATTGCTGGCAATGAAGTGGTGACTGGGGCCACATTCCATACATGTCCAACAGTTTCTGCAATTCATTGTGAAGGCTTCAACACCGACACCTCTGTTTTAGGAAGCGGCAACACCAGAGGGAATGTTACTGAAAGTGAGATTGGACCTGGATGGAAAATTGCTTTTGACAATTTAGACATTTTTCAGAGAGTCAGGGAAATGACTGAGGACAATCAGAACAAAGATCATCATTGGATTAACCATGTGAAGGTCACTAACAGGGTCTCGGGCAATCATTTGCCAGATGACAAGCCATTATGTAATTCTGTTATGGAGCTGGAGAATTACAAAGTCATACCTACAGGCCCAGACCATATTTCTCAGAGGGGAAACTATATTCGTTTAATGGAAAGAGTATTAACGGAAGAAATACCCTATCTGTCTTTCTGTAAAGATGTTGTGACCTCTCACATCCCTCACTGCCATTCAAAGGAGATGACAACAAAATCAGAAAAGGTGAGAATTGTTACATGTCTTCCTTTTACATTATACACTTAATGTATGGTCCCAAGGGAAACAGTTAGTTTTGTTTTCCCGAGAGTCCTGATGTTTCCCTCAACTTCGTCTCAGGAAACATCAGGACTCGAGGGAAAACAAAACTAACTAGTTTCCTGAGGGATCATACATTAAGTGCTTTGTTATATACCGAGACTTTCCCTTCAACGATCACAGCAAAATGAACTGATAAACAAACAACGACGGCATTACAAAAACATGTCTTTATTCACAAGCCTGCTGAATGAATAATTTACAAAAAAAAAAAAAAAGTAGAACATGCCTTTCTTGTATTTTCCGAATCTTTTCCTCCTATTAGATGCTGAATTTCTTCGGCTGATACTTGAGAAAAACGTTTTCTTTTAGTCTCGGGTTCCATAACGTTTGTATTATCATTGGTTTATAAAACTGAAAACTGGCAGTGTTCTCAGGTCTGCCTCGGCAATCAAGCTGACGTGAGCACGTGCTGAAGATCATGCCACTTTTTAGTCATGCACTAATCACGTGCTGCTGTATCCGGGCGCGCGGGCAACAATTGTGGAATTGTATCCCGGTCGGGATACATTTGAATTTGGTCAGGGGCACGTGACCAAGAATCAACCAATCGCAGTACTCCTTTTGTTGAGTGAAAGTGTAGGTATATAACAATATATGTAATGACATCTCTGATGGTTCCTTGATGGAATGTGTACAGTTGAATCAATCAATTAATCCATCCATCCAACCATCCTCTGTTTAACACTTCATGCCAGTACTTAACTGTTAAGTAATCTTATATTTGTTGATAAGAGTTATCCTAAGAGCCAACTTTTATTATTGGCTTCTTCATAATCACACCAAATATAAAAGTTGATCTGTCTTATGAAGAAGTTTGATCTCCTTAGCCTATGTTAAAGTTTGTAACCTTCACAGAGATGATTTGTCTTGATTTGTCAGGAATGTCTTGGTGTTATATTCCATAATGAAAATACAACAGATGGAATCAACCAGGCAATGCACCAGATCCATTCCTATGTCCCTCAGCATTCATCACAAGGAAAGACTGTCTACAACAAAGTAGGAGTTGTTGGAGACCAACTGTCTGTAGAGAGAGCTGTAAATTGCGTGGCATCACTGGCCAATGGTTTTACTCCCGATGAGAGGCTTGATGGCGTACATTTAGAAATTGCTGACTGGCATGCTGAGTTAAAGTTCCTTTCTGTAAGTTCATCTTTTCATGTATCTTCCCTTTACAGTGAAATTTGTTGTCAAAATTACTTTTCCACTTGATAACTGGAGTGTTTTATTTCCCAGTACTGAGCTGTTTATAGCATGGGCTTATAAGAATTGAGAGCACTCTTTCTTTGGTTTGGCAATGTAAGAGGTACTTTGTTACCAACCATTGCAATTTGAAGTTAGATTTTGGACAGTAATGTCATGTCTGTGTTTATTTCAACAATTGTTTCTTGGGATATATATTTATTTGTAGTCTTTCCATTTGCAGTTAATCTATGAAAGGTTCTACTCGACAGTGTCTGCCAATGACAAATGTACCCTGTTTGCTGACCGCAATTCAATAAATCGAAGAAATGTAAAGGCTGATGCACACCATGCTTATGCTCCGAACAAGCAGATGTTCTTGTTGGCAGTCAAGGCTCGGATTGTGGCTAGTGCTATGAAGATTCTTGGCATGGTTGAGATTGATGGAGTACCAACAGTGCACCGCTACCCAAGAGATGACTCCAGATATGACAAGATGGCCAAAAGCATTTACCTAAGAAATATTGCCTCATTAATTGTGGATCAATTTATTGTGGATGAAAAGTCCTACAACAGTATCATTGATCAGGCTCGTCAAGATCATGACATCCAACAAGCCCATCAAGCCCAGATGACGCCAGATGGTCGGTTTCCTTGCAGATTCAGGGGATGTGACAAAACATTCCGGTAAACTTCAGTTTTGGTCAATGTGTAGTATTCTTGGATAAGACACAAGCCCTTAACCCCTAAGAGTGCAAATTGGATAATAGTGCCTTAACTTGGTTATGACACTAAGTCATAACCAAATTTTTATCACCAATCTTATCATCAACATAAACAAATTTTTGACTCCAATCTTGTCTTCAAAAGATCTGTATTTTGAAAGCAGTATTGTTCCTCCCCTATTTGTAACATGATTGACCGCCCCTATAACTTTAGGAAGTTTATTGCCTGACACAGGTGATATATTGTATGCAACATAACTTTTTATTTTACGAAAAAAATTGCCTCTGGAGGTAAAGGATGAACTCTAACAATGCTGAGGGTGGGGGTGGGGAATAGTAACCTTACAATGGATAGCATCCCATCCGGTCAGGAGTGGTAATGCCCTTAGTTGCTTGAAAAGCTCTTGAAACCAGGATAGTTGTGATGAGCTGCTAGATTAATTAATTGTATTATTCCAGTCAGAGGGCTACCTAAGAAGAATGAACCTTTACTCTTTTTAATGAAATTTTTTTGGCAGCACCCCACACCAAGAACTTGCATTGCATCCCTCCCTTTGTTAATAACCCTTTCATGTACTACAAGTACAACAATGTTATAAATTTTTTTTAGAGTTTTAATGGCATGATTTATTTGCTAATAAAATATTTATCATTTTTTAGGTACAATGGACAGCATCGTCGCAACCATGAGAGCTCACATGGGCTCTTCATTGATGATCCCCCCACACCCCAAAGTGTACAGCCTTCATCTTTTTCCACAGAAGAATCCGATGATATGTTCAATTATCAGTGTAGTCTCATGGACCATGGTCTACTGTACATGAACTTCACTGATGCTGTAGCTGAAGGTGATGGGGACCGCATCATGCGCTGCTGGAAGTTTCTACTACTTCATTTCTATACTGATGGGGGAAGCAGCAAATATGCTCTTGAAGCATTATATCTCCAACTTCAACAGCAGGCCATTTTAAGTCCACGACAGGCCTATCGGCAACGCTGGAACCGTGGTGTCAACAATCACGGGGGTAGAGGTAAGAATGTTCCCATTGACCTTGAGGTGGAACATGACAATAACTCCATAAAAGAAGGAATCAGGAAGTTGGGCCCTAATCTTACACGTGCAGCAGTTACAAGGGTAGCTCGCATGTTACCTGTTGCAAGAGCAACAGTGCTCAACGTATCAAAGGAGTGTAATCTGATGAAGAGGTCTGGAAAACATTTTGTTAAAACCACAAGAAATGATCTGATAAAAATTGTGAACCTGCTTGTCCATGCAGATGCATTCCAAGAAACACCTGGCAGGCAGTACAAACATTTCAGAAAATTTCCACGATCACCCCTACGTGGTTTGCAAATGGGAAAGATGTGCAAGTGGATCAACAGTCACAAGTATGAGCTACAGATTGGACGCAAAGCACGATGAGCTTAGTTATCATGGTGTCAATCATGAACTTTATTTCATGTAATTGTGATCTCTGGGTTTATGCTTACTACCATATCTGTGTCAGACTTAACACCTATATGAATGCCATATAGGCCCTTTGCAGCTGGGGTCACGTGACCACATTTTTCCTAGAAAATTTTTATATTATGGGCTATAACTTGAAGAATGCAAGAAATAGAAAGAGCGCATCGAAAATATCCAAATGGCCAAGTTTGAGGCCCCTGGCCTTAAAGATTAAGTTTATACGACAGTTTGAACTTTCAGAGAATTTAGAGGATTTGTATAGAAAATGTTGCTGGAGAGCAAGGCCAGCAACTTTTTCCATACAAATCTTCTTATTCGTTTAACATAAAATCTTGAATAGTTTAACTTAAAATCATTTTGATATTTTCGCCATGCTTGTTCAATTTCTGGCATCTGTTAAGTTATAGCCCATAATTTTCTGTCAAGTAGGTCACATGATGGTTGAGCTGCAAAGAGCCTATTAGGCACACATAGATACTTATCAGTTGCCTGTAGTTGTCAAATCCAAATCGATACATGTCAGTATGTAATATGGCTACTCTCATTGCTCCAATGAACAGGTGAGCTATCAGCATAATTAATGCGCAGACCTCTTGTATGGATGTACTCTGCCTGTTTGGTCTTTAACAACTATACCAATGCAAATATAATGTATGTATCTCTCACAAAAATGCTTACCAACCAGGTGCAATGAGAAGTGACTATATAGAGGCCAGAATTTTATTGACTAAGGTATCATTCTTAAAATTATCTTTGAAATGGCCCTACATGTAGTTTGAACATTTTTCTCTTACCATACAAGTATACAGTGTCAAGCATGACCACAAAAGATGTATGGCACATCCTTTCTTAAACAAAATCAGATGTACATTTAAGTTGTAAGATGGGAGAACACAACATTTAAGTTCACACTAATTCGGAAATAGAAATTTATTGTATATATTTAGTCTTACAGGTACTGAGTGAATTCTCTGTACCTCTTTCGAAATAAATGCCCTTGGTGGCCTCATTTGCAAGATAACTAACTGGAATGGTAATGCCCATTTACGTAAAAGAGGAGCTACATCTTACTTTATTTTTTGTTGATTAATAGCTAAAATTCATTTCTCATAGGTTTCATGAGTCGAGTAAAAATTACAATTAATAAAACTTACGAATCCACTTGTTATAAGCATGGAAAATTAAATTTGTCTGACTAAGCCCTTCAGCAAAAATGTACTTGCTAAAATTTAAAATAAGTTAAAATACAGTGAGTTAAAATTACTGCATTTGTTAGATCACACTATCCAAGAATTCTGGATAGGCTGGCTGTTGATCATTAAATACAGATGGCTCTTCAAACATAGTTGAGTCAACATCCCATTCAGACATGTCGAGTAATTCCATGAAAGATTGGTCATTGCAAATTTCCATCCATTCATCAGTGCTTTGGTCAACTGAAAAATTATCTGAGTCAGAACTGCTCATTGGCACCTCCACATCATTGAAAATTGACTGAAAAATTTTCAAAATAGAAACAGCATGTTTCCTTTGCCAGACATCAACATATTTCATAACACTTGAGATAGAAAAGATGGACTCTGCATTGTCAATGGCTTGTTGGACTTGATGGTTGCCAAATTCAGATGGTTTTGTGTGGCATGCTAGCTTCAAAGCATTTTGCTGCTCTGTAGCAGCAATGCCTTCTGTCACAATTGTTTTCTTCAGGGCATTAAGTTCCGTCTTAAGAGATAACAATTGTTCATGTGATATTGTCCTTCCTTGTGCTTCCTCTGTGTTATCAGTTGGCAAATACAAAACCATGTCACAGTAACCACCCAGACACTGACATGAATTTGTGCAAATATCACAGCACAAATGTCCAGGTGGGCATTCCAAATTGTGAACACCAAAGTACTTCAAAAGAAACTGTCTACGACAAGTAGAAGACTCTATGTATTTCTTCATTTCCACATCAGCTGCTTTGGCGTTGATACCATTATACAACAGAATGGCATCACTTTGCTTGCCATCTCGTCCACACCGTCCACTCTCCTGCAGGTAAGCGTCAATAGACTTGGATGGACCGAAGTGTATCACCCGTTGGACTCCCTTGCAGTTGACACCCATTCCATAGGCTATGGTTGCAATTAGAATGCGTAGACATTTGCTGCTGTCTGCAAACTGTTCCAGAACATGGCTTTTTACACTTTCTGGACTGCCAGAATGCATCATTTGCACAAGTCGATTGCGAGGATCCACTTCCCCATCATACATAGATAGGCCCAGCTCTAGTTCAAACATGCGAAATAAATGCGCACATTGTTTCACAGTTTGGCAGTAAATGATCGACCTTGTGGTACCCTTTCCTTTCAATTTTAACTCGTTGACCAGACAACGGAAGTTTTCCACAATTGGCAGAGACTTGTCCAGTTTTTGAACTGTGTATCTCACATTCCTTTTGTTTGGGCTCTCAGAAATTTGATTTGGGTTCCGTAATTCCAAAAGGTCAAATATTTTGTCCTTCGTTTTCTGTGTGGCAGTCGCAGTAAGTGCGATAAATGGCACATCAACGAGTGATTTTATCTCATTCAAACGAGAATACCAGACACGAAAAGCTGAACGATTCTTGTTGTTGCTTGAAGTGCCCCATTCGGTAACACAGTGGACTTCATCCACAGCCACGCCGATCAAACTCTCCTGATAAATTTCGCTTTCGAGCGTATTTCGCCACCTTTCCGTTGTAAGGGCAGACTCTGGAGAAAGGTAAACAAATGTAAAGTTCCCTCGCTCGATGTCCTGCAAAATTTTTGGATCTTGCTCTGGACCCACAAAAGCAGCTTTAAATCCAAGGGAAGATAGTTCCTTCACTTGGTCCTGCATAAGTGCTAAAAGTGGACTGATGATGATGATCACTGGATTCTTCTTCCAATGAATCGCCGATACGTTCTCATGCATCCACATGTGGACGAGTGGTGCCATTTGAAATATTAGCGACTTTCCTGATCCGGTCGGCAAATTGACAAAAACCTCCTCACCGCAGATAAAACTATAAAGAGCCTGAAACTGGCTTTCTTTTAACGATGAAACATTGAACATTGCACAAACAGATTGAACGCAGAGTCGAAAAATTTCCAAGGAAGGACGAGATAAATCCTCACGATTAGCAGCCATATTGGTTGTGAATTTCACGCATCACAATAATGAATAATTATAGGGCTAATTATGCAAAATTGTTCGATCAACCAATCAGCGCTCCTGTCCGGATTCAGGACAGATTTACGTCATCAGTATGGAATTTCTGGCGGCGAATCGCAGACGTCTCTCTTCGCGTTTCGCACGTAGTAGCGGGAGCGAATGAGAGGCGGCTGTATTCGCAGGCTAGCAGCAATCCCATTGTTACGAGATAAATCAGCACATTTCAGGGGCGGGTAGAAGGAAAATACTTCATTCAATATCCCTTCACCTATGATCAGCGACAGGATGCCAGTTATACCAATTACCAAGTTATTTCTAAGCACTGGCTGGGAGATTCAAAACAAATTTAAGTCAATGCCTTGTTTCGGTGCTTTGTGTGCAACAGTTCTTAGATGTAAAATAACTTAATTCCTGCCACGCCCACAATACGAAATACCGGCACCAAACTCATGGTTGTTTTCAGAAGTTCGTGCGATCATAACCCGAACGTTTATGAAACCTCCTTCCTGATATAGCGTATACGAAGTTGTCAGAAATACGCAATCAGAACAACTTCTTACAGGCAACGCAAGCGATGGCAGATCATATGTTAATCCGGTATCCTGAGAGGCAATTAACTTATTTCCCTGCTGAATTAAAGAAATTTGAGACTGATTATGGACTAGCGGTATTCAAATGGTTCAAAGACGGTTCATAGGTTAATCTGTTGGTATTATTTACCTTCTACAATATTTAAACTGAAGAATGTCATGATCTTTCTCTTAACAGAGAACTAAAATTTAGAAGGAAGAATAATTAGGAACCGACGAATGGCTTCCTTGCTAAGTGCTGTAAAACTTTGTGGAATTTTCTTGGTAAGTTCTTAGCTAGAGTTGCTAACTATTACTTTCTGGAACAACAGCTTGGACGAAAGTCGGCAAAAGGTTGATTAAAAAAACGACACGAAGGAATCTATGAAATGAAAAAATCGTCAGCGTGACGAGCTTGTAAAATTTAATTCTTTGGCCAGTTTCTCGACCTGAAATGTTTTTTTCATCATGTAAGGCTGCTCCTTATGTGCTTCATTGAACTAAACTGATGTTCACCAACAACAATGCAACAATTTGTTTCCACCAATAATTCATACGTACATTACAGTAATAACTAAGTCATTGAATATATTCCCGGAAGAGTTGTTAGAAAGGCAACTGAAATGACTATGAAGAGCTAGACTAGGCGGGTGCCCATTAATTATCATGATTCGAATAAACACCAGCCGATTAAATTATCTGTCGAAGTATATGTGGGCAATTACCAGATTTCTCGAATGCTTTTTGCCTTATGAATCCTTCTACCTGACTCTCCCTGATTTATCCTATTTAGATTCTACCTTTCTTTGAAGTCACGACCGCTGCAATTGACCAATCGCGCCTGTTCCAATCGGTTCACGAACATCCCGAGCCAATCAGCGCTTCCCTCTTGGTTGACCGGGACATTGATTAGGAATGGGCCTGGTAGATTTGAATACGGTCACACCTCGTTTAATCACTGGTTTGATGGTCAGGCGCTGTTGCACCGCTTCCACATACAAGATGGTCACGTGACTTACATACATACATACATACATCACATTATTTACCCTCGGATTTTAGAGTAGCTTGAGCAGCTAATATCTCCGAGCATTTAATCATCATATGAGAGATAGACCATCACACCGGGAACTACGTCCCCTACTCTTTTCGAACAATGTGTGGGTTCTTTTACGTCCCACAGAATCAATTATGAAGAGTTGTGAGACGGGGCCTACGAGAAGACTAGAAAGTCTAACCATTTGCAGATGTTATTACAAAGGCAGCACTATCTCCTCAATTATTTAAAGACCCTGAGTGTTGGTCCGACCGGGGTTTGAACCACCGACCTCCCGCACGCTAGTCCGGTGCTCTACCACTGAGCTAACCGGTCGGCGGTCATGACTTACAGTAACAAGTTCGTGCGAAGCCAGTGTTACGCAGATACCTTGAAGCACGGAAAGTCAAATCACTTGGAATTTGGTACTTTTATCCCTCCAGATCCTTGCGAAAACATATTTGTTCGTTTCTTCTCGCGGTATTTTGGAAAGGAAGTTCCAATGGATAACACGAATGTCAACGCGATTTTATTAAAGGATAAAATGTACGCGACGTCTGAATCGAACATCATATTTGAAATCGACCCCGAGACGCTGAAGACTTTGAGGACGGTGGACATTTCAAAGGAATTTCCAGGTAGCTAGGAGAAAAATGTTTTGCATCAATTATCTCCTTATTTCGTTATCACTATGACTTTTCTTAAATCACCCATAGGTCGGGGAACGTAGCAACTATCACGTTAGTCTGTGAGTGAAACTTTGAAAATGTATTAATTATTCATGAAGTAAATTCATGTTTAATGAGTGTCTCACGGTTAAATTTTACGTCTGAATTTCTCCAGAAAATTAATAATAAACAAAAATGGATAGAGCTACAAAGGAGGTTTTGGAAGCCATTAAAAAATCCACAGTTCGTTCTCTATCCAGTTCTACGAAAGCCGACTTCAGACTTCAGACTTCAGACTTCAGACTTCAGACTTCAGACTTCAGACTTCAGACTTCGGATTTCGGAATTTGGGTTTGGGATTTCCGACTGTGGATGTTTAACCCTTTTCGATCCAAGTGGGTGCTATTTATTTCACCAGATTTTGGGCAATAAATGGTCTGGGGCTCTTAACTTCTTCATATATGGAGTTATTATGAAAATATCTGCTGTCTTGAAATACTGGGGACCCAGGCTTTAGAGTCACGTGATGCACCCGAGTGGCTGTTGTTTGTCGAGTCAGTGGAATCGCTTGACTGTGGTGCAATTGTCAGTTTTAGAGTGCTTTTCTGAGCCATTTTCCTCTGCAGAAGCCCCCATGCTGGCATCATTAAGCTAGAATGTGGGTAAAGGCAAGCCTTTGAAAGAAACCAGAGGTGAGAGGCGGTTTTATGTTGATGGAGATGCCAAACACGCTCTGTTGTGATGATGGTGGCTCGATATGGAACCTGTCTCTCTTGTCTTTCTGCAAGTGGATTCGGGGAGCTAACGAGGCAATGTGGGCTAGTTCTGACCGCTAAAAATACTCATCGATGCAACATTTTGCTGGTAGCACCGGGTGGCTCAGCACCAGGTGGCGAAAAACTATGTAATGAACTGAAGGAGAGTTCTATGCTCGCGGCGTGGTTACAGTTCCCAGAATTCTTTTCGGCCGTGAACGAGTCCAGTTAAGACACACAAGATTGGATCTCAGAAACGGGCTGAAACGTGGCAGGCACCAAATGTGAGAGAAACGTTTCATAGCTGATAATAAGGAGAGAGCTTGAGGTTTGCTGTAAATGTAGAATCTTGATATTTGGGCAGTTTTTCTTATTAAAAAGTTGGCCACAAAAATGTGTAAATTTTGGTGTTATTCTCTGGCCAAAAAACAAGCATTTTGGGCTTTGCTGTTAAACGATCGGTGATATGCAGCGGAATTCTGGTATTGTAGTCGTTATTTTTAGCTTTAATGATTGCTAAAACACAGTTGGTCCTATTCACACAATTATTATAACGTTCTGACAAACTTTAAACAAGAAATAAACCATAAAAAGGAAGCAGTATTTATCATCACATATGTGTGACGTTGGATGGAAAAGAGTTAAAATATCAGCCATATTTTCAGACTTCTGAAAATGGATGAGGAGGTAAGATGAGTTCAATAACTTTCTCCCGTCTATTTATTTCTAGTGTGGGGATATTTTGGAAAGGGATTGGGGATCTGTTAAGTTTATTATGCACAAAGTAAGATGAAATGAAATACACGGCGACGCGATGACCAAAGCTGGAGCCGCTTCGTACTCATGAGTGAGACGAGCTTCTAATATAAAACAATTGTTCAGAGACTGAGCTGAACGACAATTTACTTTCGTATAGGCTGCACAACTGAATTCAGACTATCGACAAGGAAATTTAAAAAAATGGAAAGCAAGAGAATAAAGAACAATAACAAAAACGACTCAGTTTTGAAAACAAAACAAAAAAAAGAAGATTGAAAGCAAACCAAGGAATAATATTAGTTCTGCGGGAAAAAGGCTGAATCATGACAATTTTGCACGGCGTATTAATGTGTCAAGCAATAGCCTTGTGAAATCAATGTGAGATATTGCCCGGCTGTCAGTTTCAGTCAAGCGTTAGCCCTTCGTCAGAGCGAATCCGAAAGACGAAAACTTCAGCACTAGAATCCCTTTACGGATGGTACCTTCACTTATCAATTCTGTTGATAAACCAAATATTTGATCATACTTAAACCTGCTCTGAATATCTATCTGAATGTCTCTGGAAAGATTTTACAGGGAAATCCTCCAGCAAGGATGTCTTGTGTCTTCTTTGACCCAAAGTTAGAGGTAGCATTCCAACGAGAAAATAGTGACTGAAAATCCGAATTTACTTGTGACTCCCACACAGTAACCATGTACACCCATACCTGTTATTTCTCACATGTTGTACAGGTGTTTTTAATTAATAAGGTGGAGAGATAGTCCATTCTGTTCCTTAGAAAATGAAATAACTAAAATCATGCGCTAGTTTTGTTGCATACAGTTTTGGTTTGTTTCATGTTTTCTTACAAGGGTTTCAGTTAAAGGAGTGATGAATGCTATGTGGGCTAATTCAAACTATTTTTTAACGCTTTCCTAGGGTAAACCTCGAAGTGGTGACGCAAACAAGAGGTGCATGGAGAAATCATGAGATGCTTGGCGCGCTTGCGTGACGTCACCTCTACAAGTGCCATACTGCCTACAGATATGACAAGATTGTTCGATGGCATCAAAAATTAGTTGTGTGTTCCTCTTCAATGAGGATAAAAAAGTCGGCACAAAGTGTAAGAACTGAACTGAGTGGAACGTTGACCATTAGCGGGCGTGTACAAATATTATTCGAAGGATGTCCAAGATCATTTGAATAAAATTTTATTTCAATTCAGGGATTCAAAGACGTTATTTTGTGAAACGCAATCAAACATAATAAAAGCAATATCATGTTTCCGACTACAACTAATAGCTGTATATGTAACTTTACAACGTGACAACAAGGAACCTGAACGTACTGCAGCCGAACATTCCAGATGCTTTAAATATTTTGAAAGCAATCATTATGTAAGGCTATGCTTGATAATGGGTGCTGTGGACAGGCTTGCAGCGTCTAAATCCTAATCGTTTCAAATTGTCTGTTATTTCTATAAAAAGCATTAACCTTTCTTCTGGGTTTTGTGGTACTCGGTGGTTGGGGAATATATACCCCACGAGCTCCTCAAACTCCCGCGAGTGATCTCTGGATTGTGCCCCGAAAAGAGTTTTACAGCTTCCACAACTTCTTCAGTGGTGGACATCAACGAGATAACTGTAGGTCGAATATACTTCAGGCACAAAGTACATTACGTCTGGCTTTCCTCCAAGAGCATCTGCGTTTTTGTCAACTCTTAGTTTCTTGATATTCCATAATTTTGCAACAGAGCGGAGTTAGGCATAAACAAAACTTTAAGCATTCCTTAAGCAACGTATCAACATCTTAAAAGACACCAGAATCTCTAAAATCTTAAACAAGTTCATCCACCAGCCGCCTCCACCTTGCCTTAACTTTGACCAGTAGGCTTCTATTCTTTGGTTGGCACTACTTCCCTGAACAATGCTGTTATCGCCTGCTAAATCATTACCGTCATTATGCCTTAATAGCCTCTGGATGATGGAAACCCGCATATTTTCCATTCCCTTATCAATGCGAACCACCCTAGGTACTCCACCTATCTGCTGGACAGTGCTTAGAAAAAATCAACACCAATATTCGGGTTCGGGTTGTTATTGGTTGAACCTACTTTTAGGCACAGTATACGCCGTGAGAAGCCATCTGCACAGCCATGCAAACAAAATCCATACAGTTTTAGTTTATCTCAGCCATCTAAGCAGCCTGATATACTAAGACATATCCACAGTCGGAAATCCCAATCCCGAATTCCGAAGTCTGAAGTCTGAAGTCTGAAGTCTGAAGTCTAGAACACGTAAATAAACAAGCGTTAAGGGTAGTGCTTAATGATAAGGAGAACGGTTATGATGAGATGTTGCGGAAACTGGAAATGGTAAATCTGGAACAGAGAAGGGTTCAGAACATGCTTATCACTGTTTTTAAGTGTTTGCATGGGGCTGCCCCGTCTTATTTGAGATCGCATCTTAAGGAGCGGACGTCGGCGTACTCGCTCAGGGGCCACGCTATTTTGGAACTCCCTACTGTGAAAACAACCACGTATGGTCTCCATTCTTTTCGTTATTTTGGCGCGCATGAGTGGAACAGGCTTCCCGATGATGTCAGGCGATCGGAGACGCTGGCTGGTTTTCGGCGCGGGGTTAAGCGGCATATTTTCCAAGGCTGGGCATTGCTATATTGATATACTTTTATTGAAACACTCTTATTGTTGTAACATTCCTATATTATTTCACTTGATGTATTGATTTATTTATTTAGTTAGTTAGTTATTTGTTATTTCATTCGCAGAAACTAGCGTCATGTATGCTATATCTAAATCCGAAGAAAAATAAAGTTATGTATGTATGTATGTATGTATGTATGTATGTATGTATGTATGTATGTATGTATGTATGTATGTATGTATGTATGTATGTATGTATGTATGAAGTCTGAAGTCTGAAGTCTGAAGTCTGAAGTCTGAAGTCTGAAGTCTGAAGTCTGAAGTCCGAAGTCCGAAGTCTGAAGTCTGAAGTCTGAAGTCTGAAGTCTGAAGTCTGAAGTCCCTCCTCGGCTTTCGTACCAGTTCTGAAACACAGTTTGCGCCTCGTGTTTTAAACTTGATAAAACACCCCTGCTTGTCTTAAAAAATCTTATTAATAATTAATGAAGAAATTAATTTTCAATGAGTGTTTTTATGTCTGATAAAGACACGGCTAAATTTTACATCCGATTTTCTAGGCCATATAACCCAAAATCTAAATTTTAGTGTAAGAATGGATATATGTACAGTAAAGCTTTTTAAGCCGTTCAATAAATTCGCAATTCGTGTTTTATCAAGTCCTAAAACACTCGGCTGCGCCTCGTGTTTTATACCTTTAAAGATTGCAGACTGGCAATCGAAAGCTCGTGTTTTTAAAACTTTTAACCAGAGAACGTCTTTTTAACTTTTTTTGATAAAACACTCCTGCTCATTTATTAAACATTACTTCAGTAAACGTCAAAGATATATATGAAATGAAGCATACCTGTTGATCAAGATATGAAGATCAAGATATGAAGATAAAGAGATTGACTCAGTGATCCACTGAAATTTTCTGAATCTATTTTCAGGTGGTGTAACAATCAACACTGCCACAGCACACCCGCACCAGACCCCAGACGGTTCAGTCATCAATCTCTCACTCTCCTATGGACTGAACACCACTTACAGAATCATCCAAATACCAGCCCCCTCGGGACACCCGAGCGAAAATCCTCTAGAGGGGGGTAAGGTTCTCTCTTCCTTTTATCCTTCGGGTGGAATAGGCTATGTTCACAGCTTCGGTCTAACAGATAATTTCATTGTTATTGCTGAGGGCCCCCTTGTAATGGATATCTTGCAAGTTCTAACTCACAGAATCTTCGGAACAAGCCCTGAAAAATGGCTCTATTGGGATGTCAATCAACGAACGAGATTCCACGTCATCGATCGGAAAAACGGCAAGCGAGTCGGTATCTTCACCGCGGACCCATTCCTTGTGTTTCACCATATCAACGCTTTTGAAGCAGGTGGCAAGATTTATCTTGATGCTTGTTGTTACCATGACGACGCAATAATACGACAGTCGCTCCTTAGCAACTTGCGCGCCCCTGTGCAACCAGGCCAGAAGAAGTTTGATTTACCTGAAGTTCGTCGTTATGACCTCCCACTGGAAGAATTGAAGAGTGGGGACCAGGAGATACCTCTCCACAAGGGAGGGGACGGGCATGATTACAGTTTACTGTTCGTAGGAATGGATTTACCAAGAATCAACTATGCGGATTACAATGGGAAACCGTACAGGTTTGTGGAATTATTTAATCATGACTTGCAAAATTGTTCGCATTACAAGAAAGGAGCTGCCTTTAGATTCCCTAAAATATGACTTCAGATACTCAGTGTAAAATTTTTTATGTACCTCGTTTTAGACGAACTGCTCTGCTAAATGAAATAAACATCTCGTTAATAACCAGTTAGAAAACTATAAGGATGCTCATTTTTCTTGAGCTGAACTCCCTTTTAAAACAATCCTAGGCCTTGCGTAAAGTGCTCTCGTAGTGTTCACAACTGGAAGCGGAAGTACTCTAGGTTTCAAATAAGCTTCTCAGACGATGTAAGACCGTAGAGACACAAATAAGACCGTAAGACCGTAGAGACATAAATATTTTTGCAAAAAATTGTATAAATGATTGTTCAATTATATTTTAAGGGCGCTTTTTTTATCATCATCTGCATAAAGTCCGCTCTTGTATGCTTAGTCCTTTCATTACCTCGTGGTTGTAAAACGTGTAATGATATCTTTGGCAGGTTTGCGTATGGCATGGCGAACTCCGAGCAAATGTTATTAGCAAAACTGGTCAAACTGGATGTGGAGACCAAGGAGTTCGTCACATGGGAGGAGGTGGGCGGGTTTGTCTCAGAGCCCGTGTTTGTCAAAGCTCCTGATGGGAAAGCAGAAGATGACGGTATTGTTCTGTCATGCGTGATCAACGTTAATGACCAGACCACCTCTCTGCTGGTGCTGGACGCAAAAGAGTTTAAGGAGCTGGGGCGAGCTGTGGTTCCGGGAATTGTTCCAGCATCCTTTCATGGTATTTTCCAGTAGAAGCTGTCAAGAATTAAGGAGCAGTTTATCTTTGGCTCGATTATATCGATTATATGTGCGAGTTACGATTTTGAAAGAAGTTAGATAAAGTGGATAAAAAAAAAACAGTTTACTTAAATTTTGCTTTATGATTGGCTTAAGTGGGAGTAGCATCCTTCCATCGCTTTTTTCATCGGCAGTTATCGAGAAACGAGTGGTGAATTTTGCTCTTCATTATATCTTGAGTGTGTGGACATGTACTTGTGTGTGAAAACTGTGTGAAATTCCGAAGAAAAAAATGTTCCTTTTCCCCTCATTTATTCTTTGCGATTAGATTAAAAATCGTTACGAAAACACCAGTTTAATTTACAACTATTGATTTGACCGATATGTACAGTTCTACGCGCCTAGCGTCGTTTAAATCTGCTTGAAGAAGGCTCCATATTGGACAGTCTATGTTTGTTATAAGTGATTAAATTGACTGTGTTTTTCTGCTTTTTGACCATAACTACCGTCTGACAAAAACCTGAGGATTTCATCGAATAAAGCATATCTAACGTCAGAAAACTGAGTTGTGAATTATTCCATACAAACTTGGGTGTATGATACCCGAGCGAGGCCGTTATAGGTAGTACTGACTCCAGCGTATGTCACGCTTTTTTTGTGTAGCATTCTGCCCTACCTAGGAAGGTTACGCTACCGGCTCGCTGTATTGTAAGGTTTTTCCCTCACTACTGCTGACATTGTATGCCATTTGCACATGAATGAGCATAGCTGTTCAGTTTTTTTTCTCGCGTCGCCTACAAAAGTCGTGGCGGTAAAGTTCGCTGCCTCGTCAGAAGACCCGACTATTTCGTGCGGTCTTCCACTAGGTAGATGGTTGGTGATTTGGGGGTGAAAATTTGAATTTTTCCATTTTTATAAACGGCCACAATGGCCGTCTAGGGAGGTTTTCGCTGACTCGTCCCCAGTCGTCTCTCATTATGTCTCTACTCATTAAATATTAACGAGGGAAGCGTCCGGGGAACCGCTCGCGGAAGACTAGAACGGAAACTAAAACATCTTTCCCCGCGCGCATCTCCTTCGCGCTTCCCTCGTTAATATTTAATGAGTAGAGACATAATGAGAGACGACTGGGCACGAGTCAGAGGTTTTCGATTTCTGCTGACGGCCATGTTGGATTTTTTTTCCAAAGAGGTTAGCCAATAGCCTATGATTTTGGGTGACATTTAAATTTTTTCTATTTTTCTGTATAGCTAAAATGGATCAACAAATAATGTTTGCCGATGACTTAAAGTAGCCAGAGGGCCATAAAGACCGTTTCGGGAGGTTTTCGATTTTGGCTGGCGGCCATGTTGGCTTTTTTCCAAAGGGGTTAGCCTATGATTTGGGGTGAAAATTTCAATTTCTTTCCAATTCGTCTTAATAGTCAAAATGGACCAAAAATGATGTTTGGCGATGATTTCGAGTAGCCTGAAGGCCACCTAGTACATTTAGTGAGGTTTGCGATTTTTTCTGGCTAAAATGTTAGCTTTTTCGAGCGGCCGTTAGCCTATGATTTTTGGGTGAAAATTCGAATTTGTTTCCATTTCTTTAATTTGTATGACTAAACTGGATGGAAAAAAAAAAAGGTGTTTGGCAAATATATCGGTCTGTAAAAATGCAGCCGTGGCATAGGCTTAGTGTGGGAGTTGTACTCTCCTGGTGTTGGGCTCCTGATGGTGATGATTGAGAGTAGCGACGCGACCAGATAGGCCGTTTAGAAAGGTTTCCGATTTTGGCGGGCGGATATCTTAATTATTTTCGCAAAGGGGTTAGCCGATGAATTTGGTTGGGAGAGTGCGTGTGTATGTCGGGGTGGGGTAGGGACAGTTATCTGAGCATCTGGTTCTGCATACCATTTTCATCTCTTCGTACTGTTCAGTCCCAATCCACAACGTTTTATATTTTCCCGCAAAATTGTAAGAAATCATGTATTCAACTAGAATCCAAACAATGACAACCGCGTCTTTATGTTTCTTATAATTATATGATCATTTCATACCCATAATGTTATACGAGCTATATAGGTATGTGCGGCCATAAAGGGTATGGTTTTTTAGCCGTTTTGGTCTGAAATAGGAATCGATTTGACCTTTTTGGTCTGAAATAGGGTATGGTTTGTGCATTCTAGTCTTCAATTAGGTATGTTTTTTCAGAAAAAGCTACTTCTTCATCATTAAGCGATAGGACCATCAACAAAAGCCCTTCTCAAATTATGTTTACGCCAACTGTGTAGAGGGATGGTGAGAGTTTCAGGAAACGGGCCTCACACCCCCACCCAATTGTTCTGGGAGTACCCCCCCCCCCCAGGCGTAACAGCAAAACAAAGTACAAAGAAACAGGGACATTATGCATATGTCATCGGCTTCCCCGTAAGGCCGACCACCGGGCTAACCAGGGGGATTGTAAAACTTAAGGAATTTTCCTGGGGGGTCGGGGAATCTTGGAAGACAAATTCCCCCTGGCTGAGGTGTCTCTCAGCAGAAAATCTCCCTGACATTCTTTACAAACTGTGAATTCCACAACCCTCTAACCTGTGATCGTAAATCAATCGGGCAAAGAATCCCATCCATCTCCTTGTACTCCCCACATATCTCTCTGGTTGGCCCGGGTGTCGACCCCACGGGGAGGCCTATGACATAGGCTTTAATCTTTCTCAAAACCAGGATGTGAATTTCCTGTTACGCTGCACGTAAACGGGGCAAGGAGTAAGCAACATGATGCAGAGAACCTATCAGAAAATTGAAACCAGCTATTTAAAATACGGAAACAACGTCACATAGGGGGGAGAGTTGAGAAGCTTGACCTCTGTGGCACATGCGTTATTTACAACACAATCCATCTCCATAGTTGACAGCGATCATTTTCAGTCGGCTCTGTATCATGGACAAATCCAAGTCGCACTCGGTATCCAACACCGCGATGTTTTCATCATTGTTTTTCTCTGTTGCTGTTTGTTTCGTGGCACTGATTCACGTCGAGATTGAGCTGCACGCTCATCGACAAATGCTTCGAGACTTGGCTCAACAAAGACCGGAAAATATTAAGCCACGAAACGCTGTAAATGACGAAACAGGCACTTCTCTTCTTAAAATGCTGTCCTGCCTTGACTCGAGAAAAGGTTAGTAGTTAAACGATAGTGATTCACATCAAGAGTTTTTCTTGAAAGTTAGCTACGAATTGCCCAGACGTTCAGTATGAATTGCTTTTTTTGGAAATACGAGAAGAATTTGATATATAACTTAAATTCTTTTAAGGTAAAAAATGCGTTTAAATACGCTGCCAAGTTTTAACCATAAGAGCTAAAACCATAGTTTCAAAAGGAGTATGTCAAAGAATGACGAAAATTCAGGTTAATCGTCAAAGGAATCCTTATCATTTCTTAAGAGTGTTAACATGCCTCCTTTAATTCGGTTTCCATTTCTTTAACTAGCCGTTTCCCTTCGTCCGGTCAGATGTTGACTGTTTGCGCAATCACTACTTACTTATAAAGCACTTTTGTTTTTGACGTTTTGCCTTTTCCTATAAATTATCGCTTTGAGGTTTGGTATTAAGCTTTTACTAAACAAGTAGATAGTCGCTGTTGTGTAACATGTCTATATCTTGGGTAGTCAAGGGTAAACATTTATAGAAAAGCATTATTTCTTGTAGAACTGTTTCACTTCCGTCACAAACGAGACTTGGAAAATAAGAACAAGAACTCAAACAACAGTGCAGCCATTGATCCTGATGACGTCAAAGGATTGCTGGTTGCCTTGGGACGACTAGCCTGCCCCGTAGAATGCCCGAAAGGTATCAGGGGAAAAATAGGCAGGCCTGGTCCCCCAGGGAAACATGGTCCTCAGGGGCCTCAAGGACAACAGGGGCCGAAAGGAGACAAGGGTGATCAAGGAGAGGAGGGACCTCCAGGACCTAAAGGTGATCAGGGCCCTCAAGGACCCAAAGGCGATTGTGGTCAATTAATCTTAGCCCCTTCTATTGTGTCCCCTCCGGTGTCCACAGTAGCAAACCAAACTGGTGTAGCTTTATTTCAGTGCGAGGTTATAGGAACTCCAGCACCCCAGGTCACGTGGCTGAAACAGAATTCCAGTCCTCTCGCGGACGAACGAATTGTGCAGGCAAGTGGGGGACTGATGATCACAAATGTGTCGAAGAATGACGAAGGAAACTACACATGCGTGGCCAGAAATATTTTCGGAGAAACTAGATCATCGGCCATATTAACGGTCCAAGGTGAGCATGGTATTTGTTCTTGACTCTTTCACTGATCTTTTACTCATCTGTAAATTTTCAAATGTATAAATGGCCAGGGTATCAATCAAAAGCAAATTCTTAACAAAATAATATATTTTGTTTTCAAATTGCCGAGGGCTTGTTTATCGGGAAATATACCCCCACCCCCATTCCAATGATTGTCTTCTTTGAGCTCATGCATGATCTCCAGATCTCACTTTTTTTTTTATCAGATCCAGAAACACTTCCTATTCTTTTAGCAGGTCTATAATCGTAGGTTGTTTGTTCTTTCAGTTGGCGCATTGATCACACAGAAGCCCTCTTCGGTCACAGCTGAAGAAGGAGAAAATGTTAGCCTGTTGTGCAAAGCTACTGGTCAGCCAACACCAACGATCACGTGGAGCAAAATGGTGAGCCAAGTTCTGAAATCAAAGACCACGATGGTTGATGGAAGCCTGACTATAATCAGCGTAACAAAAGCGGATACCGGAATGTACACATGCACAGCAAGGAATCTTGTGGGCCAGGATTCCGCAGCCGTTCGAGTGAAAGTGATTGACAGACTCAAATTTATCCTAACGCCTCCCCTGAAAGTTTCCGCTACAAAGTATAGCAACGTGATTTTGAATTGCGCAGCACAAGGTTCAAAATCGATAGTTTGGAAAAGAGTCGGCGAAGATCTTCTTCAGAATCATGTTGCTTTTTCAAACGGAACTTTGCTCCTCAGTAACGTTTCACCAAAGGATGCTGGATCCTATAAGTGCGCAGCGAAAAACTTTCAGCGCTCTGTTGAGGTAACGTCTGTTATTGAAGTGATTTACAATCCTGTGTCTTGCAGCAGTATAAAATCGGGCAACAGCGGAAGTGCTTCAGGTGATTATGTGATTGATCCTGATGGCGAAGGTGGCGTGATCCCTTTTAGTGTGTACTGTGACATGCGTGACAAGGGAGGAATTGGCGTGACCGCCATCAGTCACGACAGTGAGAATAGAACCTATGTCGGTAATATAGCTGGATGTAGTGGTGTGGGATGTTATGGTAAAGACGTGCGATACAATGGAATAACCACCACTCAACTAGCAGCACTCACTCGAGTCTCACAGAACTGTGAACAGTTTATCAAGTTTGAGTGCAACAACGATGTTCAGTTTGTACAGGCCAGTTACGCTTGGTGGGTGTCACGTGACGGAAGACGCATGAGTTACTGGGGCGGAGCTACTGGCTATAACAATATGTGCGCATGCGGAGTAACAAACACTTGCTCAAATGGTGAGAACTGTAACTGCGATTATGGAGACGTGGGCAGTGAATGGAGAGAAGACAGCGGTGTGCTGACAGACAAGGCTGCTTTGCCCGTCTCACAGATCAGACTGGGAGATTTAGATGGCTCGCATGAAGAAGGTTATCACACTTTAGGGAAACTCAAATGTTATGGATAGATTGAAAAACTCAGAATGCGCCACATTATTGTTTAGATTTAAGCCCGTAAACAGACAGGAGCCGTTCACACTTACTACTTTGATCAGACTGAGATGTTATGACAAGCATGTGAACACTTTGAAAAGTAAATATCAAATGTTCAAGCAAGCAACCGTGGACAATAATCCTGCTGGTATACGTTGGATCAAACTGGTGATCTGATCGGCGTAATAAAATCAACAGAGAGTATAAAAGCAAGGGCCGATACAACGTAGAATGGTTTTAAGTTTTGTGTACTATATTTCGGCTGGCCAAACCAGCCTTCTTCAGGTACAATGAGAATTTACATTGGAAGGGGTGTTTATGTAGTTATATACCGGAAACACGTAGAACTAAAATGATTGACAGTGTAAAATAAAATACTAGAAAAAAGGTCTAAAAAAAGATAAACTTGTAAGAAAAAATTAACTAATATGTTTCTTCGCGGATGTTAAGACCTTCAGGATCAATTGTTCTGCCTTTCTCCGCCGTACCATAGATAACCCTAACACCAAATCTAAACCTACCACAGTCGCGGAACATTTCCTCTCCTCTCCTAACCACACTGCTAATGACATGCAATTAATCCCCATTGAGAAAATATTTTCTAACAGAGACTCAATCCGTAAGGCCAGAGAAGCTTTTTTAATTTCAAAAGGCAGAACAATTGATCCTGAAGGTCTTAACATCCGCGAAGAAACATATTAGTTAATTTTTTCTTACAAGTTTATCTTTTTTTAGACCTTTTTTCTAGTATTTTATTTTACACTGTCAATCATTTTAGTTCTACGTGTTTCCGGTATATAACTACATAAACACCCCTTCCAATGTAAATTCTCATTGTACCTGAAGAAGGCTGGTTTGGCCAGCCGAAATATAGTACACAAAACTTAAAACCATTCTACGTTGTATCGGCCCTTGCTTTTATACTCTCTGTTGATTTTATTACGCCGATCAGATCACCAGTTTGATCCAACGTATACCAGCAGGATTATTGTCCACGGTTGCTTGCTTGAACATTTGATATTTACTTTGGATTTCAACCGTAGATCTTCACAAATTACAGATCCGATTTTACCTGCTATTCTCTTCATCACCATGGGCATTGACATCGCCTCGTGGAGAATTTACATTGGTTCCTTTCATCTTCGTATTAGATCACCACGTGTTTCTTCTATCATCTCCACCAACTCGACTGGAGTCACCAAGGGATCATCACAGAAACGTTATACCATTTTCTTGTCATTTGTTTTTCTTGTCCTCGCTCTACTCCTTGCAATATGTATGGATATCGAACCTAATCCTGGACCTATTTCCACCGCATCGCCAGGAGAGTCTACATTTACTACCTACTCGTCAGATGCATCGACTTCACGCCAATATACAAGCCTTTTTAACGCCACCAAAAGGATTCAGTTGAAACTCACACGATACAAACATCACCTATTGAACTACACTTTCTTTAAAGAAAACAACTGCATTCCAGTATCGCTGTATCCAAGCCTACCACCACTATACACAGATAACAGAAAATTCTACCGCCGATGGAGATTTATCTCACACTCTGCTGCCTACCGACATTTAAAGCTACTTATCACTGAATGCAAAAGGAAAATCTACACTCTTAACAAGGAACTGTCACAACACAAGGAACTATTGCGCAGCTCTTGCTCACAAGATGCTTTTTTATTTTATACTACCAGATTGGACTCTATGGCCTTATCGCTTGAGTCTCTGCTTGCCAACCGGCGTGCAAAAAAGACCACTCCCATCCGCCGGCGCTGTATCATTAACCACAATCTTGTCGATAATCGCCTTAACTCACAGGTCAATACTAATACTGATAACATACCACCTAATCTTGCTGATAACGTCTCCAACTCAGCTCATTCTCCCACTGTCACCCGCACACGTACACGCTCTCGTCGCAAAACTAAACCTGTTAACCCTCAACTAGATAATTCTTCTGTCATTAATCTCTCCAGCTGTTCTCTATCTACTGACGAGAAATCTGTTCTTTCACGTGGACTCACATTTTGCCCCACACCACGACACATAAACTGGTCGGAAATTTCAGCTGACATTTATGACTTTTCACGACGTATGCGACTAACCGAGTATTTTTTTGACGATAACATTAACACACCCAACGCCAACGAAGACCACAATCCCTTCCATAACAAAAGTACTTGGAACCCCCCAACGACAGAGAACAAGCCCTTAACACTTTTTTAGACGCTGTGAAACTGGACATAACCACCTCTAAACCTAAACCTATTCGTGACAACCTCACAGAAACAGAACGCCAAGCCATACACCAACTCAAACAACGACAAGACATAATTATAAAACCCGCTGACAAAGGTTCTGGTACTGTTGTTATGGACAAAACCTGGTACATCGACGAATGCAACAGACAACTTAATGACACCAAATTCTACCAACACTTGAACGAAGACATCACTGCCGACATACAAAAACGGGTCACTGTTTATGTTAACAGAATGCATCATGACAAACTTATCGACGACAAAACCAAACAATACCTTATACAGACTGACGCAAAACCAGGACGTTTTTACATTCTTCCTAAAATACATAAACCCGGCAATCCAGGACGCCCTATTGTTTCATCTAACAGCCATCCTACTGAACGCATATCCCAGTTCGTTGACTACTACCTTCAACCTTTAGTTCATAAACTACCATCCTTTGTTAAAGATACTAACGATTTCCTTAACAAATTACTTACCATCGGTAATTTACCCGCTAACTCACTATTAGTTACACTTGATGTTTCATCATTATACACTAATATTCCACATAATGAAGGTATTAATGCCTGTGATCACTTTCTACGTACTTCCCCTCACAATATCATTCCCACCGGCACACTTTGTGACCTCATTCGCATGATTCTCACCATGAACAACTTTTCTTTTAATGATAACCACTACCTTCAAGTCCACGGCACAGCCATGGGCACTAAAATGGCCCCTTCTTTTGCTAACCTTTTTCTTGGGTATTTCGAGGCCAACGCTTTGGAAAATGCCCCTTTTCAACCCCACACGTGGCTGCGATATATCGATGATATTTTTATGATCTGGACTGAAGGTCTGGATAATTTAAAAATTTTCATCGATTATCTTAACAACGTTCACCCTACCATAAAATTCACCAGTTCACACTCTTTTACTAGCGTACCTTTCCTTGACGTTAATGTCTCATTAACCAACGACGGTCATATCTGTACCGACCTCTATACTAAACCTACAGACAAGCACCAACACTTACTCTATTCTTCTTGCCATCCAATGCATACTAAAAAAGCCATTCCTTTCAGTCTAGCACTCCGTTTACGACGTATTTGTTCTACCGACGAAACGTTTAATACTCGCGCTGCTCAACTTACTACATATCTTCTCAAACGCGGTTACAGCCGCAATTTCATCACTAAACAAATACAACGTGCCGCCGACATCCCCCGCAGACTCACTTTACAAACCAAAGACGTCAACAAACCGAAACGTATACCTTTTATAACGACCTTTAATCCATCACTTCCTCACATCTCTAGCATCATCAAAAAACATTACAATTTACTGCTATCTTCTAACCGCTGCAAAAACATTTTTCAGCATTTGCCTGTTGTTGCCTTCAGACGTTGCCCTAATCTCCGTGACTTACTAGTCACAGCTAAACTTTCTTCTAATTCTACTAATTCACACCTACAACTCCCTTCCGGTTGTTTCCGTTGCGGTAAAAATTGCGCTACTTGTCCCTACATTTCAGATGGACTCACAAGCTATACTTTCTCTTCTACAGGTGAAACGCGCCATATTAAATCTAACCTGACCTGTGACACTAAAAACCTCATTTACATGATTCAATGCAACCGCTGTAATTTACAATACATAGGCGAGACTAAACGACGTTTAAAAGACCGATTTAATGAACACCGCCGTACCATAGATAACCCTAACACCAAATCTAAACCTACCACAGTCGCGGAACATTTCCTCTCCTCTCCTAACCACACTGCTAATGACATGCAATTAATCCCCATTGAGAAAATATTTTCTAACAGAGACTCAATCCGTAAGGCCAGAGAAGCTTTTTTAATTTCAAAAGGCAGAACAATTGATCCTGAAGGTCTTAACATCCGCGAAGAAACATATTAGTTAATTTTTTCTTACAAGTTTATCTTTTTTTAGACCTTTTTTCTAGTATTTTATTTTACACTGTCAATCATTTTAGTTCTACGTGTTTCCGGTATATAACTACATAAACACCCCTTCCAATGTAAATTCTCATTGTACCTGAAGAAGGCTGGTTTGGCCAGCCGAAATATAGTACACAAAACTTAAAACCATTCTACGTTGTATCGGCCCTTGCTTTTATACTCTCACTTTGAAAAGGGCCGAATCGATCTAAACCGGACCAAATAGGGAGGAGTTCGTAAATCTGCTTCGTTTTTAAGACTATTCGAAGTCTCTTGAAAGTGATCTGGTTTAGATCGACCTGAATAGATAAGTGCGAGCAACTGTTATTCTGATTATATGCTCCAGAGAAGTCGGGTATTGATTATGTGTAGAGCAGTTTTCAATTGAGTGTCGAAAGTAATTCTGGTTTTGCTTTGGTTTTGCATTGCTTCGCTCTGTGATTGGCCAGGAAAACTCGCGCCACTTTCTCAACCAATGAGAAGCAAAACCAAAACCAATCGTGACTTGCACGCGCGTATTTTCCCGCGCTTTGCGTCGGCAACATGTAATTGCTTCGTATTCTGATTGGCTCATTGCAATTCTTACTTGTGTTGTGATTGGTCAGAGTAATTGCTTTGGTTTTGATTTTACGACACTCAATTGAAAAGCGCTCTATCAACAAATAACAAATAAAAGTATGTAAGTATGTTCAGAAAAGGTATTAAAAAGCGCACCTCCCCTCCCCCCTCCCCCGCCGGCTATAGCTAACGGCTAGGCATGAATAGATTGTGCTAGTAAATCCAGCAAAAGTTGCTTGACAATACACCCAAAAGTTGCTCTAAAGTTGCTCAAAAATTTAAAAGTTTACCCACCTAAATTTAGAAAAGTTGCTTACTTTAGAAAGTCATTTTCTTCTAGATTACTACTCAAAACACGACGTTGTATGTGTAATTTAACATTACAACGCAAATTTTAGCATTACGACGCAAATTGCCACTCACCACTGCGAAATGTTGTTTTGGATAATCTTTCACGCGATCCCAAGCCCATGTTGTGTTTCCTTTCCCTGAGGACGAGGCCGAGCTACCGCTTCCTCGTTGTTTGTATTTGCCTTCGTTGACGTGAATTTTGCTTTTTCTAGAAACTGAAGCCTTTTCAGGAATACTAAGACTTGCCCCAGCGGCTATGGTACCCTCAGTAGGGTCAATATCTGTATGATTTTCATTTTCCTCGTCAGACATTTCAGCTTCTAATAGGCCCGGTTCAAACGTCGAACTTCACATGTGCCGAATCTAATGTAAATGAGCGAAAACAATAGATTTTTCTCATTTGCATTAGATTCGGCACACGTGAAGTTCGACGTTTGAACCGGGCCTAATTGTGATGCCTCGCACTGCAGCAAATACCAAGATGACGGGCGGGAAGCTCTATTGTTGGAGCGAATAACCCCTGGATGTAAGCGCCCGTTAGATAGATAGCTGCTGTCCAGTTCGTTGGCGCACGTGTTATTTTATAAATTATTTTAAGAACGTACGGCATCCTTAGTTTTGACAAGTTTTAATAAAAACCTTTTAATAAAGACCTTTATGATGGTTTGGTCAGTTTTTAACTATTTGTTGACTCAAAAGTTGCCAAGGAAGGCAAAAGTTGCTCTAGGTTGTTCGCAGTACAAAAAGTTGCTGAAAACGCTAAAAGTTGCTCAAAAGTTGCCGAGCACAATCTATTTATGCCTACTAACGGCTGTGATATCAACTGAAGTACTAGAGTTTCGCTTTGGATCCAGGGTTTCTCACCTCATTTGTCAAAGTGGTCAATGGTCCATTGGCACGGTGACCCCTTCACGTTTTGTTGTTTTAGCTTCTTGTTTTAATCAGTTTTTATCAAATTAAAGTTTTTAACCCCATCGATAATATCTTTGTGGTTTTAGCTTCTTGTTTTAATTGCAGTTTTTAACAATTTGTAAGTTTGTCTTATACATAGAACTTTTTAACCTTTTGTATATTTAATCTTTGTAGGAACAAGTCATGTGATGGAAGTTTCCTAATAAAATATTATTATTATTATTATTATTGTTATTATTATTCACGTTTAACTTTAATATGTGCATTTGTTTCACTTATCCTAGTCTTTTATGTTGGTCTGTTTGACTGTTACTTAGCTTTGAAACGTTCTCTAAAATCTTCAGAGGTCAATTATATACAACAATAACGATAACGATGACGATGGCGATGACGATAATTGTAATAATGATCAAAGCTTTATTTATTCACAGAGTGTAGAACAGTTTTCTAGCGGGTGAACGTAATTGATGTTTGCTTTGCCGGATAAGCTTCGTGATTTGTAATGCTTAATGGATGCATTGCAATTTTCCATCGATCAACGTCCTGAACGACACTTCTTAGGCCCGGTTCAGACGCCGTACTTCAGCCGAGCCGAATCGAATTCAACGAATTAAGTTTATGTGAAGTACGGCGTTTGAATCAATTCGGAACGGCTGATTTAATTTAGATCGACTGAGCAATTAATCGCGCCTGGCTCAGCCGGGAGGAACGGCTGAAGAATGGCTTTTATTCAGACGCCGCACTTCACATGAGCCGAATCAAATGCACAAATCATTTTAATGTATTTTTCATGCTGTTTTTACATGAGAGCATGCACAAAGGAGTGTTGCAGAAGAAAAAATGGCGGCTTGGCGGGCCAAACTCAACGAAGGTAACATGTGTACTTCGTGTTTCGGCTGAATAAAATACGGCGTCTGAATCAATTCATCCAGGATTAATTAATTTTGGTCGGCCTATCGTTCAATTCGATTCGGCGCGCGTGAAGTACGGCGTCTGAACCGGGCCTTAGATTCTTGGCTAAAATGGTGGAATGACCGACGAGAATTCGTTTTCAACGCATTCACCCCGGCAGATGGGCCTCGCATGAACCAAGCGGAGGTGATACATGCTGGGTGGGCCCATAGAGATCGCCCCAACCTTTTATTGTAAGAGACTGTGTGCTTCTAGAAGCCCTATTAAAAGGATTCATGTCGGGTAGTTCTCGTGGTGGAACCGGGTCAGGGTATCAAGAAAGAAACTACCGCCGTGAGATAGACGTCGCTCAAAAACTGGGCAGGGAGGTTCAAGAGATGGGAGCCACCATAGACGAAAGATCAGGCCATCGACCTCCAGAAATTACGGAACAAAGAGTCAAGTCAAAAAAGCGAGGTCAAAATCGAAAGCAAGTGCGAGCGCAGCAAGCAATCATTCCAAGTGCACAAGCGACATTTTTACATGAACAACAACAGGCTGGCCTCTCGAATCAGCTTGATGAAGTACAATCCTCCAGTTTTCAATCTGCGGGACAATTTATGTCATCAGCACCAGTGGCTTTACCAGTGGCACCACAGGCAACGCCGGCAACACCGGCGGCATCAGCGGTATTACCAGCGGCACAAATAGTACCATCTGCAGTACCAACAGCGGTACCAACAGCGGCAGGATTCCCTTTCACTCACCCGTTCTCTGTCAATTCACCTGTCGCACCAGGAACTTGGCATTCGAATGTCACCCTATCGTTACAATCTTGTCATCACAAGAATCGTCAACTTGTCACTAACAACGGGAAACGTTCCGCGTCACTTTAAAGAAGCAATGGTGAGACCCAAGCTCAGAAAGGACTCTCTCGACCACCAACAGTTTTCTCACTTTCGACCTATCTCTAATTTGAAACTGTTGTCTAAAGTCACCGAGAAAGCTGTAGCCTGTCAACTTACTGACTACCTCAATGCTAATGGACTCCAAGAAATGTTTCAATCCGCCTATAAAGTGGCTCACAGTACAGAAACCGCTCTCTTAAAAGTGCAGTCAGATATTTTTAATGCAATTGATAAACAGGAAAGTGTTCTTCTCTTATAACTTGACTTATCAGCCGCTTTCGACACGGTCGACCATGTCATCTTGTTAAATCGACTAAACACTCGATATGGCATCAAGGGAAATGCTCTCCATTGGTTTGCGTCCTATCTAAGGGAGCGCAGACAGTTTATCCAAGTGGAAAATACCAGATCGTCCTCTGTTGAGTTGCAATGGGGAGTGCCACAAGGATCAGTATTGGGTCCAATCCTTTACACCTTATATACGGCCTCCCTTGGTGACATAATTCGAAAACATGGCCTTCAGTTCCACCTGTATGCTGAAAAAAAATATTTGTAAAGCAGCCTTCTTTCACATACGTAACTTATCTAAAATCAGGAAATGTCTTACTCAGAAAGATATCGAAACGTTAGTTCATGCTTTTGTAACATCCAAGCTGGACAATTGTAATTCATTGTTGACTGAACTGCCACAATACTTATTAGATAAGGTTCAGCGGATACAAAATGCTGCAGCGCGCCTCGTCTCCTGTACTCGCAAATATGATCGAATTACGCCAGTCCTTAAAGAGCTCCACTGGCTACCTGTAAAGCAACGTATAATCTTCAAAATCTTACTCTTTACTTATAAGGCCCTAAAAGCTCTAGCACCTCAATACATATCTGATTTCCTAGTACAATACAAGCCACCTAGAGCTTTGCGTTCTTCCGATAAGAAACTGTTACAAATTCGTCATATCAAGCTTAAGACTTACGGAGGCAGATCATTTAGTTATATAGCGCCATATCTGTGGAACCAACTCCCAGACGCCATACGGCAAGCACCATCGGTTGGAACATTTAAATCCAACCTGAAGACTTATTTATTTGATCAAGTTTTTAATTAGTTGTTAGGTTTTTCGCTTATTACTTTAGTTTTCTTAGTTAGTTGTTTTAGTCATTTTTATCTTTTTTTTTTATTCTCTATTCACATAGCTGTACAGCGCTCTGAACTCTAGCATGGACGCTATATAAGTCTTATATATTATTATTATTATATTATTGTCCCTCTTCCAACTAACGCTAGAAAGTGTTCCGAGTGTGGAAACGAATTTGTAGCAAAATTTCGACAACCACCCCATAATATGGTAGTCAAGCACATCGATCGCAGGTTGATGCGGCGGGATCCAACGACTGGCTCTTTTATATACAGTGCCGATTTCACCAACACATATCATCATCATCCCAGCTTTGCACACGCACAGAAAAAAATCCAGTGTTTACCGGACTCGTTCACATCCCGCAATCAGACGTTCATAGGAATCTTAATAATATGCAAGTTAAAGTCTTGGAAAATTAACTTATAAGTTAATGGTTAGAATTGAAATAGTTACATTTTTTTTTGCATTTATTATTGAAATAATGAAACCGTGTCACCAGCGTTGAGTAGTGAGCCGTAAGACCCATGATACAACTTTCATTTCAGGGATATACTCAAAACAGATTTTAATATCGTATTGGCAGTCCCGCGCTGCTTTTTGTGCAAAAATAAATTTATTCGTGTCCTATTCAGTTTCCAACTTTCATCCTCCCACACACATAACAATTACCCATCCCCAAACCACCCACTGACGTAACTACTGTAGCCCTCCTCAATGTCCGCCAGTTCTCCCCGGATTCCTTTCCCAATTCTGAAAGTTATCGCTGATTTCCGAAGATGTCCGAGCAAGTTCCGAAGTTGTTTCCTCGGCCTCATAGGTATTTTTCTACCCACGACTCACGACCCACGACAGTTAAGCAAACTCGTTCTCAGAGACAGATATTGACGGAACTGCTTGTCGTTAATATCTCACAACATTTGCGTTACTTGATTTGAGCTCACAACTGATTTTTCTACCTGTCTGTTTGTTTATGTACATTGTTCCTTTGCTACGCAAACAACTGCGTACCAAAAAATCGCATAAAGTAGAGCTCAGCAGCGGGTATTTGGAAATAAACTCCCATCACTGTCCCATCTCTAATAGATGCCTCTTAATCCCCTATCAAAATAATCAGCATCAGCAACAACAACAACAAACTTTATTAGAAAACTAATTAGCAACTTATGGCTATTCGAGGTGGGAAGTAAACTTCTATCCATTGAAAAGAAACAGATATTCTATGACGACAAAGAAAGAATTTAATACTCTAATAATCTAAATAGAAGCAAGCAACAAACTTAAAGGGAAATGTAGGAAATTCCACTGTGAGATTCAGTCAGAATATTTTAATTTATCAGTTGAATGCAGGTTTGTTAATGCACTTGAAATGTACCCAGTCACAACCTTGGCACAGGATCAGGATGAAAGCAACGGCAATAAACTGTGGTGTTTCTTTGCCTTGCTTGAGAAACTGCAATAAACGCTTCACTGTAATGAATCTCTTTTATCTGATAAACGCCTCTAGAGTGGAAAAGTGTTGATGAACGCCCTGGTGTGTATTGAACTCTATACAGTAAACGCGCGCTTTCAGGATTTTAGTCTGTATAATGTGGCTAAGTCACAGCTCATATATACAATAGAGCAGGTCCTTACTTGCCAAAGAGCTGTCTAACAGAACGAGCATCCACCATTTTAGCTGGTGACTAAACTTCCATTCGTCCTTGGCCATTAATGATTGTTGTCGTATTGACAAACAGTGTGATTTGGGGGATTTTAGGAAAAAGTAATACCTGCAAAATGTTTTGTTCTGTCAAAGGCGGAACTTGTAAATAGTTGGCCGTTTTAACAGCTTGGACATAAGACGGGGTTTATATTGTTTGAGACCTATGGATTGTTCTTCGTGTCACTCGTTCCTAATCATATATGCTTCACAGTGTACAACTTCGGACCCCTGTATTGAATTGTTCAGAAATGCTAAAAGGTATCTTTTATACTCTAATAAACTACAAAATTGCCGGAAGATAGTTAAATTTGCTCAGTTTGTTCAGCCATTCCTAACCATTCAAACATTCCTGACGTTTCTGTATTCGACTTTTTCAATTAAAACCTCCTTCATTTCGTCAGCCTCAGTAGCAAGCTCAGAAAAAGGAGAACAAAATTCGTGAATTATAGTTCATCCTGTCATTATCCTGAAAGCAAACCGTAACATTTGAGTTTTCCTAATGTGTGGTAACCTTCTTCCGTCGAGCCATCAAAATCTGCCAGTCTGATCTGCGTCACAGGCAGCGCAGATTTGTCTATCAGCAGACCGCTGTCTGATCTCCAGCCGCCGCCATTGTTATCACAGTTACACTTCTTACCATTGGAGCAGGAGTTTGTCACTCCGCATGCGCACATTTTGTGATATCCTGTAGCTCCACCCCAGTAGGTCATTTTTCTTCCGTCACGTGACACCCACCAAGCGTCATCCTCAAGAATAAAGGCAATACCACTGTGGCACTCAAACTTGATAAACTGCTCACACTTCTGTGAGACTCGAGTGAGAGCTGCTAGCTGAGAGGTACTGACTCCGGTGTATCTCACGTCTTTACTGTAGCATCCTGAATCACCAGCGTTACAATTAGGAATGTTAGCAACATGGGTTCTACTCTCACTGTCGTGACTGATGACCGTCACGCCAACTCCTCCTTTGTCGCTCATATCACAATTCACGCTGAATGGAGTCACGCCTCCATCACCATCAGGGTCAATCATATAATTCCCTGAGGAGCTTCCACTGTGACTTGATTTTATGCTGCTGCAGGATTTGGCTTTTAGAATTTCAACGACAGATGTTGCCTCTATTGTTCGTCGATAATTTCTTGCTACGCACGTGTAAGACCCAGCATCACTTTTTGCCACTTTACGAAGAAGCAAAGTTCCGTTTGAATAAACAACGTGATTCTGAGGAAGACGTTTGGCAGACCTTTTCCAGACAGTCCCTGTTGAACCTTGCGCGACACAGTGAAGCATCACATTGCTAAACTCTGCTGCAGCAGCTTTCAGTGGAGGGCTTTGGGTAAATTTGAGCCTGTCAGTCACCACTACTTGTGCGACGGCGGAGTCCTGACCAAGGAAATTCGTTGCTGAGCATGCGTAATCCCCACCATCTTCTTTTTTTACATTGAGTAAAGCCAAACTCTCTCCGACCACTGTGGTCTTTTCTTTTGTCAGGTAACTGAAAGCTTTGCGCCAGGTGACGTTTGGTTTCGGCTGACCAGTAGCTCTGCACTGTAGGCTCACGTCTTCTCCTTCTTCAACGATGACAGAGGAGGGCTTCTGAGTAATCCTGGCGCCAACTACAATCGATCAACAAACAACAGCTATGATTAGTTATCTGGAAAGCAGGAAGGAATTGTCTATAAGCTATAGGCTTTTGTAAAATTTTAACAGGAAACCGTTAGCAGAGGATAGGGCCTTAACACTTCAAATTTAAGAAAGTTTGGCCTAGAACCGTCATTTGCCGGCTGGTTATGTGAGAATCAACCGCCAACATTTGCCATAAATGCGTTTTACCTTTGGAATCCCAGAATTGCTGGAAATAACCACCATGATTACCGGTGAGGATTTTCGGGTCGGAGTTCAAGTACAACGAGACCGCTTAAAATTGCAAACAATGGTACATTCGTAACAAGGCATAAAATCTCTCCAAAAGAAAGACGACAGAATGACAATAGAATTATGAACATCTCTCTAATTTATAAAGCTCTATTTAAAAATTAAAAAAAGTTCGTCCCAAAAAACATTTAGAAGCTCTGCCTTGAAATCGCTCTTTTCACCTTGAACAGTTAATGTGGCCGATGATATCTTTTGCCCAAGGATGTTTCTTGCAACGCACATGTACATTCCACTATCTTGTGACGTCACGTCTGTAATCATAAGACCCCCACGCGATGGTATAAATCGTTTGTCAGCGGGAAGACTGGAATTGTGTTTCAACCACGTAACCTGAGGTTTCGGGTTTCCTTTAACCTCGCACTGGAAAGAGGCTGTACCACTTTGGTTTACCACCATGGAAACCGGAGGGGACACAATAGTAGGGGCTGAGATGGATTCACCAGGATCACCCCTGGGTCCTTGAGGGCCCTGATCACCTTTAGGTCCAGGAGGTCCCTGATCTCCTCGACTACCTTTTGGTCCCTGTGGCCCTTGAGGACCAGGCGGACCATGCTTGCCCGGGGGACCAGGCCTGCCTCGTCGTCCCCTAATACTTTTCGGACGGTGGACAGTGCAGGCCAGGCTACTAACAGCAAGTTGAACTTCTTTCTTGATTGCGTCATGACTGATGGTTTCACTGACATTTGATCCCTGCTTTATGCTTTCCAAATGGCGTTTGTGACGTATCTGTACATCTGAAAATAATATTTTATTCCGTTACTACGTTCACTTAGCTTGGGGTTCCTGAGCTACACTGAATGTGTTAAATGGAGTTGTCAGTTTTTTCACCTTACCCTCAACTTATCATAAGCCCGAGATCATAGCCCTTATTTCTGAATTGTAAATTGTGGGTACACAACAATTGATCAGGAAATATATTTAGTTCCCAAACAGTTGAAACAGCGATACTCAAAAAGGTCCTTTATAGCGTCTAAGGAAACATTTTGGTCACGTTACTGGATACAGGACTACCCAGTAGGGGTAGGCACGAACGGGGCTCCTAGGTCCCATGCAAGGTGCCCCCCCACCCCCCAACCTCACCCATACCCACAACCCATGAAGGTTGACCACACCACAGTGGTGTAGGTTCTTTAACGTCCCACAAGAACAAATCAGAGAGAGATTTCGTCCTTATTATATAAACACCAGTGAAATACCAAGTGAGCTTTCCCGCGAAAACTTCATATCTTCACACGTGAAGATAACATGTTATCTTCACATGTGAAGAGATCACCAGTGGGAGTGGGAGCAGTCAGGAAAATTGAACCATGAACATGTGAACAGTGAGTTGAACGGTAAATCAGTTACAAAATGAATTTGAGAAACCTTTACGCTTTCTTTTGTTTCTAATATTTGTAATTACATCTTATAAAGTACTTTGTTTTTGCTCTTTTGGCTTTGAACGATTTTCTCGCGCTTTGTCTTTATTACATTAGACGAGAGTAACTGTTAGTTTTTGACGTCTAGAAGTGGTAAAAAATATTGTTGTTTACAACTGGCTTTCCTCGGAATCTAGAATTCTAGGGGCCATCATTTTAGACTTTATCAAATGAATTTGGTTTTCGTCCATGTACTTCTTCCATGTTTAGTAACGACACGTTCTACTTTAAGACCATTGAAAATATTAAAGTAAAATGGTTTGGTATTTCACTGGTGTTTATATAATAAACAGAATATTACATGCCCGCTTATGGATATCGAGTGGTCAACTCGATATCTATGTGTTTATATAATAAACAGAATATTACATGCCCGCTTATGGATATCGAGTGGTCAACTCGATATCTCACGAGTGAGCGCAGCGAACGAGTGAGATATCGAGTTGACCACGAGAAGATAAAATTCATATCCACGCGCGGGCATGTAATATCCTCTATTTATCCGAGAAGACTAGAAAGTCTAAGCGTTTGCAGATGTAATTACAAAGGCAGCACTTTCTCCTCAATTATTTTAAAGACCCTGAGTGCTGGTCCGGCCGGAGTTGAACCCGCGACCTCCCGCACGGTAGTCCGGTGCTCTACCACTGAGCTAAACGGTTGGCGGTTTGGCAGTAATACTCAAGAACTTCCTTTGTAGCCTTTAGTGAAATGCTGTGTTCATGCAAGTTGAAATCTTTACTGGGGCAACAATATTCCTCATGGTTTGCCTGATATGCGAATGGATAATTAATTACGGCTGGATAGTTGTGGGAAACGAATCAGTGATTGAAGAAAAGAATTGGGGAAGTTTGCGCTACTACCTCACGTTTAGCGCTCATTACTGAATCTACGTACGCTCTAGACAAAACCTGGGCCAGGGCCCTATGGGCTACCCTGAATAATTTTCAATTAAAAATTATATTAAAAATATTAAAAAATTACCAATTATAGTAATCCTGAATGCCTGAGTTATAGACTTCATGGGGCTGCGATCCTGGTCATGTACAATGAAGCGTTGAGCAAAGAACTAGCTGGACTCACAAACTCTCAAACCAAACGTAACCTCTTTCTTTTGATGTCCTCTGCTGTTTAATTAATAAAAACCTTTTCGAAATCCTTCAACAGAAAATTTGTGGTCGAGACTGAACCGAAACTGAATGTAATTCAGCTTATGCTGCAAGGTTTTAGGCAATTAAGAATCTATGTTGCATCTTATCTATATTATTTTCATGTTTTTGTGGCTAGTCCGTGTAGCGCCCTATGCCAGTAATTCGAACTAATACTCACCTTTTCCTGAATCACCCTGCAGTATCTTCAGCAAAGAGTCAATCGCCTCGTCACGTACATTGTTCCTTGCATCAACGTATTCTTCTCTTTGTTGGTTCAAGACATGAAGCATTTGCCGATGTGAGCGAAGTTCAATCTCTACGTGAATCAACCCCACGCAACACACAGCGAAACAGAGATATAGTGATGAAATTACCAGGGTGTTGGAGCGGCTGGAGCTCATCTGAGATTTCTCCATAGTACGTAAACTATTACACAGACAGCACAGTACCCCGACCGTGTTGTTCTCGTAGTGTTGCTTGGTAGAAATGAGGTCTGAGACGTTTGCTGTGAGTTCATCTTCTTGTGGCCCTTGTGACCTTTATTTTTGCTTTTCAATACTGGCTACTTTCCAGATCTCTGAGGAGGTCTCTAAACTATGTGCATTTAGTTTTCTGGTATACTTGATCTCAAGTATCCCCAGAGGTGACATAGGCTGAACGGAAATACATTTGGTCTCTAATAACTCCCGGCGTTTATTGTCTTCTAATGAAAACCTGACGGACGTAAATAGCTTTTTAAAAACACTAAGTGAAAGTTCCCGTTGGTTTCACATTTCCTTGTTTTTTTAAAGTAGAAGAAAGCGTGACACTTCGCTCAGTGAAATCCAATCTGGTTAAATTAGTTGACAAATAGATCAATCACCGCTTAATACGTATCTGAAATATGATCATAGCAGTATAGCGAGCGTGCTAAAATGTTGTATACGTGTGCGTAGGAAACCTGTGATAATACAACGTATAGGAACTTTCGGTTGGATTTCATGTATTTTAGACGCCCAGTTCCTCAGGATATTCGTAAGTAGATTAGCTTAGACAATGCATTATGCTCACGTCCAAAGTAGGTTGTTTACAAGGACGTGAACCTAGTATTTTCCCTTGCATATTTAATCACGTATAGCCAGCTACCATTATGTATATAAGCACTTTGATTTAGCAATAAAGTTAGAATGTAATCAGGACTTCAGTGTGTGCAAGTCGAGTCTCCCTGGCTCCCTTCGAGTGCTGCTAACCCGAAGCACCGACCAAGTCTAACCTTACCAAACAGTCGACGCTTATCTGTTGGCCACGATACCCTTCCCGTTTACAACACTGGTGGCAGCGGTGGGATTTATCCAAGTCTTCGTGGACCAGTCGCTCAAGGATCTAGCAGTTTGGCAATCCTTGGAGATAAGTAGTGTTTTTGGTTGATAAGTTGTTGTGAAGCTGTTTGTCGCAATTGGTTTTGCGGGACTGGTTTAGTTGTGTACGTGTTAGGGTTATCGCTTGTAGCACTCAATTGTTGTGTAGTTTGTAAAAAAAAAAAATGGTTACCGAGGGAGATAATGCTGCCACTAGTTCAGGCGCTACTGCTTCGTCACAAGCGGCTAGCAATAGTAATAGGCCTGTAGTTATGCCGGAGGCATTCTCGGCGGGCGGGAACGAAGAATGGGACTCGTGGTTATCCCATTTCGAAGATTGTGCTGTCATAAACGAGTGGAACGACGCGCGGAAAGCACAGTTTCTCGCTGTCCGTATGCGTGGAGCTGCGTTGCTCCAACTACAGAGTTTATCGCCGGACGTACGGGGAGATTATACTGTGCTGAAAACAGCACTACGCGAAAAGTTCGTTCCGAAGGAGCGGATCGAACTACACAAGGCCGAATTTCGAGCGAGGCGTCGGGAACGCGACGAGAAGCTACCAGATCTCGCGAGTTCGTTGCGGAGGCTTGTCGGGAAAGCATATCCTGAAGCGGTGGCCGATTTGCAGGACAGTCTTGCGAAGGATCAGTTCATCGATGCGTTGGAGGACCGGGAGATACGGATGAAAATCCGAGAATCCGGCCCAAAAACGCTCGATGAGGCGGTCAGTCGCGCCTTGCAAATCGAGGCCATGTACGAGGCCGAGTCTCGTCGTAGTGGAGGTCGTTCGGTCCGCCTCGTACAGGAGCCACCGTCCGAACAGAAGAGCGAACTCGTAGAGCTAATCAAGAAAAACACGGCCGCCGTAAATCAAATGGTCCAGTTCGTGCAAAAGCAACAGACGGAAACTTCGAACGAGCGAAAACAACACGGTCGGGGACTGGGGCCGACAACAAAGGATCGGAGAGAACGGCGTTGTTTTAGGTGTCACAAGAAGGGTCATTTTATCGCCGAATGTACCCAGTCAGCTAGGGATCAGCCGGGAAACTCCAAGTGATCGGCGCCGCGGGTCAAGCGTCGGTCGGAAAAGTCGGGAAGACCCAAGAAATTAATAAAGCGAATTCATTTGCGAGTATTCATAGTGTTTCTAGTGATGCTGCAGTGTATGTGCCTGGTCTAGTGGGAGGGCAGCCTGTAGACATGTTGGTCGACACTGGGTCGGCAGTGACTCTTGTGCATCAGCGGGTACTTGACAGGTCCCCTAAAATTTTTAAGTTAAGTGTGGTTGGTGAACCAGTGGTTTCAGCAAATGGCCAACCTTTGGATATTAGGGGGAAGTGTGACCTGCAAATTTGTGTTGATGGGGTGAATGTTGTTCATTCAGTGTTAGTCGCTGCAGATGTTACCCAGGATTGTTTGCTAGGTATAGATTTTCTGGGCAAACATGGTTGTAAAATTGATTTTGAGGTAAAGTCACTAAGTGTTGGAGGCAAGGCTGTTGAACTTAAGACAAAGGCAAAGTGTGGCGTGAACAAAGTTTTTAGAATAAGTTTGGTGGAAACTGTGGTTGTTCCTGGACGTCATGAAATGGTGTTGCATGCTAAGCTTAAGGGGGCTGAGTGTGGTGATGGTTTGTTGGGGATAGTGGAACCATCTCCGAGTTTTGCCAGACAGCATGATCTGTTACTTGCGCGTGTGGTAGCTCACCCCGAGGATAACGCAGTACCAGTCCGTCTGGTCAACCCATCACCAACTCCTGTGACCCTGTACAAGAACACCTCAGTTGGCACCTTCAGTGAGCTAGAAGGAAGCATCATAGATCCAGTCCAGTGCCACCACCTTGCGCCTGCAGCACCCTGTGATAAGACGAAATCAAAGGTGTCTAGCCAATTTGACCTTGACTCCCTAGACCTGACCGGTGAGCAGAGGACCAAGCTGAACACGCTTTTGGATGACTATGCAGACATCTTCTCATCGGGACCAGCAGATTTGGGTAGGACTGGCATGGTAAAGCACCAGATTAATACAGGCGACGCTCCCCCAATAAAGCAAGCGCCAAGGCGGCTACCATTGCATCAGCAAGGGGTTGTGCGCCAGCATGTAGAAAGCATGTTACAGAATGGTGTTGTACGTCCATCTACCAGTCCGTGGGCCTCACCAATTGTCCTGGTCAAGAAGAAAGACGGTGGTACTCGTTTCTGTGTGGACTACCGGAAGCTTAATGATGTGACCAGGAAGGATGCCTACCCACTGCCGCGTATAGACGAAACCTTAGATGCACTAGCAGGTGCCAAAGTGTTTACCACGTTGGATCTGGCCAGTGGTTATTGGCAGGTCGAGATGGACGCCGCAGACCGCGAGAAGACTGCGTTCACGACTCGCCATGGCCTCTTTGAATTCCAGGTAATGGCATTTGGTCTTTGTAATGCCCCAAGCACGTTCCAGAGACTTATGGAATTTGTCCTTGCTGGCCTGCAGTGGCAGACGTGTCTGGTTTACCTGGATGATGTCATTGTTTTTGGACGGGACTTTGAGGAACACCTGGAGCGGCTACAAGAGGTTTTTGAACGGTTCCGCCAGGCAGGGCTGAAGCTTAAACCCTCCAAGTGCTTCCTGTTGCAACCGAGAGTACCTTATCTTGGCCATGTAATCTCTGCCGAAGGAGTTAGTACCGATCCAGCCAAGATCAGAGCAGTTGAGCAGTGGCCCGTCCCATCCAAGGTATCGGATGTAAGAAGCTTCCTGGGCCTGGCGTCGTACTATCGGAGGTTTATAGAAGACTTTGCAGAGATTGCTTCCCCCTTGCACCGCCTTACAGCAAAATCCACCGATGGGTTCCAGTGGTCTGCAGAGTGTGACAAAGCCTTCCGTACCTTGAAAGAGAAACTGGTGACAGCTCCTATACTGGCCTTTCCCCGTTATGATGCAAGGTTCATTGTGGACTGTGATGCAAGTGACTATGGTCTCGGAGCAGTCATTTCCCAAGAGCAAGATCGGAGTGAGAGAGTGATCGCGTATGCAAGTCGTGTGCTTGATGGTCGTGAGCGAAGGTACAGCACCACCAAGAAAGAGATGCTTGCCATGGTGTATGCAATCAGGCACTTCCGCCACTACTTGTATGGGAGACCCTTCCTTGTGAGGACAGACCACAACGCACTGAAATGGCTCCAGAGCTTCAAAGAACCCGAGGGACAGGTGGCCAGGTGGCTTGAGTTGTTAGCCCAGTACGACTACAAAATTGAGCATCGACCTGGAAGGAAGCACCAGAATGCTGATGCGCTGTCCAGAAACCCCCTACAGAGTGCTGAGGAAACTGTCCAGACAGTCCAGACCAATGTAATAGACAGCAGTGCCAGTACATGGGTACCTGGTTGGACAGCGGCCAATCTGCAATCCAGACAAGTGGCAGACCCTGACCTGAAGCAGATTCTGTTTTGGAAACAGAACCAGACCAACCAACCAGCTATGCAGGAAGTACAGGGTGCCAGTAAAGCAATCAAGAGCCTGTGGGCACAGTGGAACAGGTTGCAGTTGGAAAATGGTGTCCTTTACCGCCGGTGGGAGACTGAAGACGGTCATGGTGCCCGATTGCAGTTAGTACTTCCCAGATCCATGGTTCCAGAAGTCCTTTCCGCTCTACATGATGCACCTTCAGCTGGTCATATGGGAGTAAACAAGACCCTGGAGCGAGTACGAGAACGCTTCTATTGGTATGGCCAGCAGCATGACGTTGAGGATTGGTGCCGTCAGTGTCAAAAGTGCAGTAAAAGGAAGTCTCCGCAGCAGATAGGAAGAGCACCCCTTGTCAGTAGCTGTCCTGGATACCCATTTGAGAGAATTGCACTGGATATCATGGGCCCCTGCCTACCACTGAGTCTGGTCAAAAGTACATCCTAGTCGTTGGAGACTATTTCTCAAAATGGACAGAGGCGTTTCCCCTTCCGAATCAAGAGGCGAAGACAGTTGCAGAAAAGCTGGTAAACGAGGTTATTTCCAGATACGGAGCACCTGAACGGATCCACACCGACCAGGGCCGTAATTTTGAAGCTCAGCTTTTCAAAGAGATGTGTACCCTCTTCAGTATAGAGAAGACCAGAACGACACCGTACCACCCGCAAAGTGATGGCATGGTTGAACGGTTGAACCGTACCCTGCAGGACATGCTGGCAAAGTATGTCTCGGACCACCAGTGTGACTGGGACGTTCACCTGCCCATGGTGATGATGGCATACAGATCAAGTGTCCATTCATCTACTCAGTACACGCCATATTATCTTTTGTTTGGCCATGAGGTACGTTTACCTGTTGATGTCATGTATGGTCGTGAGCCTCACCAGCCAAAAGCAGCCTCTGAGTATGTTAGGAACCTCAGATCCACCTTAGACGAAGCCCATGAGAGAGCTAGAGAGCACCTGCGGACTGCCCAGAGACGACAGAAAGACTACTATGATCGCCGAGTTGCTGGACAAGAAATAAAGGTTGGAGATCATGTGTACCTTCATGTTCCTGCAATGAAGACAGGGCGGACAAAGAAGTTACATTCGCCGTGGCAAGGACCACACCTGGTGGTAAAGAAAATCAGTGATGTGACCTTCCGAATTGAAGACGTACAGAATCGTAGGAAACGAAGAGTCGTACACTTCAATCGCCTAAAGCTGTGTCAAGACCCCCAGCCAGCAGACCAGCAGCCTGATCAGCCAACTGTGTATCCCTCCAGTTTACCAGTGCGAAGACCTCATCTTCCCCCTCGCTACACACCGGATGAAACAGATCTGATGTACTCAGATGGGACATCAGCAGACGGGGATGAGACTGTGACAAGAATTGAGAACGAGGTCCCTAGAGATGCACAGCAACCAATTCCAGAACCAATCATAGAAGAAGTACCTCCACCTGTCTTGGACAGACCCAGAAGAGAAGTTCGTGTTCCTGTCTGGATGAGAGACTTTGTGTCTTGATCATAGAACTGAACTTTTATTATTGATTTAGCTAGTGATTTTATTCTCCCTAAGATTTCAGTTGTTTTGTCATCTCCTCATTGCTTGGCATGGGGACATGCCCTTTTAAAGGAGGGGATAGTGTAGTAAAGTAGAAGAAAGCGTGACACTTCGCTCAGTGAAATCCAATCTGGTTAAATTAGTTGACAAATAGATCAATCACCGCTTAATACGTATCTGAAATATGATCATAGCAGTATAGCGAGCGTGCTAAAATGTTGTATACGTGTGCGTAGGAAACCTGTGATAATACAACGTATAGGAACTTTCGGTTGGATTTCATGTATTTTAGACGCCCAGTTCCTCAGGATATTCGTAAGTAGATTAGCTTAGACAATGCATTATGCTCACGTCCAAAGTAGGTTGTTTACAAGGACGTGAACCTAGTATTTTCCCTTGCATATTTAATCACGTATAGCCAGCTACCATTATGTATATAAGCACTTTGATTTAGCAATAAAGTTAGAATGTAATCAGGACTTCAGTGTGTGCAAGTCGAGTCTCCCTGGCTCCCTTCGAGTGCTGCTAACCCGAAGCACCGACCAAGTCTAACCTTACCAAACAGTCGACGCTTATCTGTTGGCCACGATACCCTTCCCGTTTACAACACTTATGAAAAGGACAGGATCTTATTTCGTATCATCATGTTTACTTTCAATTGTTATTACATTCTAAACCCGAAGGGTTTTGAAAGGCCTATTCAATTTTAACAACGGGAAGAAAAGAACTCTTAGCCCATTTTACAATTGCATGCTCAGTGGCCTGGCCTTCGAATGGAAACGACGCTAAGTGCTTGCGGATGTAGAGTGTATCGCTAGCCTTTTTTACGATAAATTGCTAAAACTAGTAATAATCAAAGATTAGTAAAGTGCGTAGCACTTTACTAATCCAGTTGCAAAGTTGAACACAGCAATAAGTTTTAATAGTTCAACATCTTAGTAATGTACTTGATACAATGGCAGCGGGCAAAACAAATAGTAGGACAAAATGAACAAACGGATATATTATGCTTTACAGTAGTTTACTAAGTTGGAATTCAATAAGAAACTTGCATAACTTAACATGTCAATGTATTTTGTGGTCCACTTATAAAATTACTGAAAACATTCTGCCTTGTATACTGGGTAAAAATTGTTTTCTCCATCCCCCCCCCCCCCCCCCCCCCCGTGACTACTTCTGGCTGTCGATTCTTATTTCTTACCCCAAAGTTAGGGACCTGCATGTTCACAATCTGCAGGTATCTCCACACCCACGTGTACACTGAGAATGACTAAAATCCTCTCTGCTCAGGAAAATGCAAAATGCATCAATCGCGCGTGGGATTTCAATATTAAATTTTTGGGCTGAAGGATTTAAGTTTTGAATCGTATCCTATCAGACCTTTAAGAAAATTGTCCGCCATCTTCAATTTGGTCTGAAGGATTGATTTTGGCCAGTATTTCTGATAATACGCATTAAAGCCTCAGCTATATTCTCTGTTGGAGTTTTTTTGTTTATTTGTTGCGTGTCAGATGGATGGCGTTGATAATCGAAGATACATATCAGCGACGACACGTGCCAGCTTTTTCAAATTAATGTATCACTACTGCACATGCGTGAGATGTTTGCGACTTGCAAATTGATAACTTTTTTTTACTTCAAGTGCGTGTCAGCATATCCATAGAGATTCCACTTTGTGCGTGATTCAGTTCTGGCTCGACTTGGTTGTCTCTACAGAATCTCCCTACAGGACCAAGCAGAAAAGCAAGTGTTTTTCGCATTTCGATGTCACGAAACGCGTAGATTATGGGGTTGACTGCGCTGTTGAAATAATGCAACCATTTGATGACTCCCACCAACAGATACTGAGCCTCGGTGGAGGAAGGAAGGCATTTCACACGGCAGAGCAAGTACAGCATATTCACAACAAAGAAAGGGAACCAAGCGATCAAGAAAAAGCTTGTCATTAGCAGAAGAGTGAAGGCGGTTTTTCGTTCTTTCCACAGCCGTTGGCGATCTCCGACGTTTTGTAACGGAATACGTTGAATTAGCCTCTTTGCAACGCGGAAGATGCCAATATTTACAATGGTGATTACTGTTAAAGGGCATAAGAAGCACACAACAAACAGCGTTACTGAGTAAACTTTGAGGAGTTTCAGCTTAAGCGATGCATTGTTTCCATCTTGTAAATAGTTGCTAGGATGCAGCGTGGCTACGAAGACAGCCAAACTCCATGACACAACGGAGCCAAAAGCGTACGGTCGGACGGAGAGCGTCTGGTAATAAAACGGTCGTGACACGGCCATAAAACGCTCGAACGAAATAGCCATGAGGTGAAGATTTGAAGCTACGCCACTGAAGATGTCAAACGCGGTGTAGAACGTATTTAAGCCCGCGCTTACATTCCAGCCCTTAGCCGATCCGTATATTCGAATGGGGATTGCAATACCACCGACAAGAAGATCAGAGCACGCAAGGCTCACTAGAAACGCGTATGTGCCGGTGCGAAGACGGCGGTTTCTTCCATAAGCAGCGATCACAAGAGAATTCCCACCGACAATTAGCAGTATCAAAAAAGCGTCCACAACGATTTCCGTTATAACCCCGTAAGGGACGAAATTGTGTTTTACCAACGTTTCATTGGTCTGATCTTGTAGAGAGTTGCTGGTATTAATCATGACGAGAAGATCTGCAATGCTCCTGTGCTTGCGGGCGAAGGACGTTGTTTTATCGAAATGTAAATCAGTTGATGAAAGGATAGGTAAGGCCCAAACTATGAGTGAACAGTGACGGTAAGAGCCTTTCTGTGGTATCAGCTGCCGATCTCTTCTCTCTACAGACAGCTCACGGTTTATTTCATCTTCAGAACGACGGAACCATCATTCAGGGTACATCAAATTGAAGTCTTAAGCAAAATATCATTTCGTTTGGTAAAATTGCAAAATCACACCGTTGTTTTGTTTAAACAATAACCGCAGCAAAACCATCAATCGAAAATTTCCACCTACTCTCGTAGGTTTCTTTCTCTTTCCAGACATTAGTCTTTAAACAATCTTTTAAAACTCGCCTTATATCCGAAAAAAATAATTAATCTGACAAAATGAAATGATGAAATGGCAATTTGAGAAAATTCCTGTCGCACTTGAGCGATCACTGAACAATTTCGTGTTGTTAATGAAACGCAAATTTTGGCAGGTCGGAACAGTTCGTGAAAAGAAAATGAACCCAAAAAGTCTGTCATTAACGAACCCTCCCTTTGCTTTTCGTGCGATGCGATAATCTTCGACAATAAAAACAATTTTATAGTTTCCGTCAGTATGAAATTGCTTTAAACTAAGGAGGCCGAAATTGCTTTTGATGCGTAAATTATTGGTGAAAAGTTTGCGACGAATTGATGTTCACAGGTAAGGCTTTTCCGTCGGTGTTTTGAAACTCAAGACCAGGATGCTAAAAGAATAAGCACTGGACATTTATGAATAAGTTAAATTAAAATGACAGTTACCATATTCCCAGATATTGTTTCCGTCACGAATGTGAGTTTAATTTCATGTTTTGACTCTCAAGAAAAACTTAAAAGCCACTTTCAATTAAAGAATAGAATAATCTATGGAATAATCTAATCCATAGAATAATCTATGGAAAGGGTGATATTAAAAACTGCGATTGGTTTCTTTCTATTTGCTTAGTGTTCCCCGGCACTGGAAAAAAAAACCTTAGTACTGATGTTATTATATCAGTTAAGAACTTGGCTCCTTTGTGCCATTCCGAAAGAAAATTACAAAAAGGAACAAAAGAGTGGGAAAATATTTAATACAGCTCGCATTTCAACTATTGAGAGAGTATAGGGGTAGTCATGCAATTTTGTCTTCATTGTGCGTCAAAATACAATAAAGGGGCATTGAAATTATCACATGCAAAAACCATTTATCAAATGAAGAATGATCCTCGCAGTTGTGAACGCAATTTATGCAATTGCAAAAAGAAGCCTGAAAAAAATTCAGGACTTCAACGGGGTTTGAACCCGTGACCTCGCGATTACCGGTGCGATGCTCTAACCAACTGAGCTATGAAGCCACTGACGTTGGAGCAGGTCAATTGTGGGTTCATATGTTCCCGTGAAAGAAATGAGTGTGAATGATATATGAAATGAGTCATATATGAACTGCGGAAATGAAATCAAATGAAGAATGATCCTCGCAGTTGTGAACGCAATTTATGCAATTGCGAAAAGAAGCCTGAAAAAAATTCAGGACTTCAACGGGGTTTGAACCCGTGACCTCGCGATTACCGGTGCGATGCTCTAACCAACTGAGCTATGAAGCCACTGACGTTGGGAGCAGGTCAATTGTGGGTTCATATGTTCCCGTGAAAGAAATGAGTGTGAATGATATATGAAATGAGTCATATATGAACTGCGGAAATGAAATCAAATGAAGAATGATCCTCGCAGTTGTGAACGCAATTTATGCAATTGCGAAAAGAAGCCTGAAAAAAATTCAGGACTTCAACGGGTTTGAACCCGTGACCTCGCGATTACCGGTGCGATGCTCTAACCAACTGAGCTATGAAGCCACTGACGTTGGGAGCAGGTCAATTGTGGGTTCATATGTTCCCGTGAAAGAAATGAGTGTAAATGATATATGAAATGAGTCATATATGAACTGCGGAAATGAAATCAAATGAAGGATGATCCTCGCAAATTGCGTTCACAATTGCGAGGATCATTCTTCATTTGATTTCATTTCCGCAGTTCATATATGACTCATTTCATATATCATTCACACTCATTTCTTTCACGGGAACATATGAACCCACAATTGACCTGCTCCCAACGTCAGTGGCTTCATAGCTCAGTTGGTTAGAGCATCGCACCGGTAATCGCGAGGTCACGGGTTCAAACCCCGTTGAAGTCCTGAATTTTTTTCAGGCTTCTTTTCGCAATTGCATAAATTGCGTTCACAACTGCGAGGATCATTCTTCATTTGATTTCATTTCCGCAGTTCATATATGACTCATTTCATATATCATTCACAAAAACCATTTAGTTGTCCATAAAACATATTTTGTGTTTTTATTAAAGGGAAAAACAAGAACAGAGTTCGCGTGAAGTAATCCAAAACCGACCGCATATCAGTCAATATAATAATATTCTTATCAAATAAAAACGAAGGGTTTTTTTTGCTGATTTCAATAATATTTGATGTTTGCTTCTCATTTTAGAACTGTGATGTTCATATCAACCGAAACAACTAATTAACTACTCAGATAACAAACAGAAAATTCCGCTCCATATAATTATTAATTGCTTATTTTCAATAGCCTTTTTGATATGATAGCTGAGTTAATCTTTTGTCTCACGATTGAGTCACAAAGATGGGGATTGCGACGTTCGACCGCTATTCTGCTGGTCTTCATCAGGCGATGGTGTCGACTGGCTGCGTGTGAGTATAAGAAGCGCCGTGGCTGGTGGCAGCAGTATAGCGGTCGAAACGTCGCGATCCACATCTTTGTGACTCAATCGTGAGACAAAAGATCAACTCAGCTATCATTTGAAACCACGATGACGAACACCTTTCATAATAGCATTTTCATAATTCCTAATTTTAAAACTGGAATTTTTTTTTAAGATTTTATTCTTTTTTTAAAAATTAGGAACTGTCGATAGAGAAGGCCGACCGTGGTGGATTGGTGCGGAGTTTTTTAGTTCAACCGTTGATAGGAAAGTTCAACGAGAGATCCAGAGTAAATTATTACTTTATATTTGGGTTTGACATTCGTTTCGTTTCTTAGCAGTATTTATTTATCTTTGATTCGCGCAGATCCCAGCATGCAAATCTTTTGAATCTCTGTCATAGTAGCTCTCTTTGATACTTTCTTGATGTTTTCTACCATACCCTTCTTCACTGTATCAAGCGCACCAACAACCACAGGGATCACTACAGTTTTCATATGCCACATTCTCTGTAATTCTAGTTCTAGGTCTTTGTACTTGCTTTTTTTTTCAGTTTTTTTTTTTCAGTTTCCTTCAGTTTCCTTCAGTGCGATGTTTCTATCTGATGGAACAGTCATATCAATCAGTTTGCAGGTGAAATTCACTGAATCTTTAATGATGATGTCTGGTCTGTTCGCTGTTATAGTTCTATCAGTATTGACTGGCATGTCCCACATGATGGTGATGTTGTTATCTTTATTGTGCATCACGGTCTCTGGCTCGTGTTCGTACCATTTGTCTGTAGTCTCTATATCATATATCATGATCTTTACAGATGCTCCAATGGAGATATGCTGCAGCATTATTGTGCCTGGAGATGTACTCTGTTTTGGCTAATACCTCACATCCAGATACAATATGGTCCACTGTCTCTTCATGTTGCGAACACATTCTGCATTTGCTCTCCACTTGCTGGCCACATATTACTTTCTGGTAGTTTCTGGTGTTTATTGCCGGGTCTTGAGCTGCTACAAGTAGTCCCTCTGTTTCTCCTTTCAAGTTACTACACAACCATTTGTTGGTGGTGACTGTGTCTACATGGGGCTTCTCTAGGATCTTTGGATACTGGCCATGCAATGCTTTGTTTTTCCACTTTTCTTCTTTCATTGACTTCATCTTGGACGTAAACACGTGTTTCAGGGCTTTAGCATTTTCAGAGGCAGATTTATCTTCTCTGTTCTCAATCTCTGGCATTACTTCCCTTTTGAATTTAGTAGCATTCTTGGATATTGAATTTTTGGCTTTAGATCTGTCATGTTCAAGCACCTGCTTTGAATATTATTATTATTATTATTATTATTATTATTATTATTATTATTATTATTATTATAGGCTCCCTGTGGTTTGAAGTCGACCGGATGGAGGTTTAGCTGCATCTTGAAAGAATTTGTGATCATCGGCGACGTTAGATCACTTCTAATGCATGCATAAAAACGATGCTGGAATTTTATTGAAACAATTTGTGTAAGGCGTCTGTGAGAGAACGAGCAGCTGAGAGTTCTTATCGTTGTTTTTAATTTTGCTGTTACTGTAAGAGAGTTTCTGTTTTGTTTTGTTTGTTAGTTTTAGAAACACAGAGGATACATTTCTTTTCCTAATTTTAAAAATAACCGGCTTAAAAATATATATAGTCATAAAGAGTTATTTATGTGCCGGGGCTTGAGGGTATCAATTCATTCTTACTGCTGCATGTTTTATTTCTTTACTTCCGTATTCATCTGGGGAGCAGGGTTGGCGCAGTGGTGAGAGCACTCGCCTTCCACCAGTGTGGCCGGGGCTCGACTCGGGGTCATATGTGGGTTGAGTTTATTTTTTGTTATTGGCTCTCTTCTCTGCTCCGAGAGGTTTTTCTCCGGGTACTCCCGTTTTCCCCTCTCCTCAAAAACCAAATTCAATTCGAGCCGGAATGCTCGAACGTTTCATACTGAGCCCCTGGCTCGGGAGATTGGGCAACCACTCCCCCACGCTATCAAGCTTAAATTAATTGATTTGATTTGATTTTGATCTCAGTAGGATCGTTGAAATTTCACCAAAATAGTATAAAACCCGTGCGACTTATTGTTTGTCACTCCTGCAAGGGTGTTTCGGAGGAAACGTTTTCCATTTACTTTCAAAAACTCATTAATAATAATCATGAAGAATCTAGCTGCCGAGCAGGTTCATTATCCGCCAAAATACTCCTCTAATACATCCTCTACAGGGCTGAAGGCTGAGTTACTATAGTGTACGATATCGTTTTTAACGGGTCCGTAAGCTCCGTGGGTTCCAGTCCCCTGTGGATAGGAGTCGGTGATTTGGAAAACATCCAGGACGTGAAAACCTGCTCTGCACATGCGCATAGCAGCGAAGGAGTTATAAAGCAAAATACGCTGCGGAAAGAAGGAAAATGAGCGAGAATCACTAAATACTCTATCAAAATTACTTTTCTGTGTTTTTTCCTCAAATGCGGTTCTCTGTAAGTCGGGTAATTTTTGTCAATTCACTCTCGTGCTCAACAAAGGTTTCCAATTGTGAGTGTTGCATGATACCAATTAATAGGTTATTTACACAGCTGGCATTTCCTAATTATCATTAACCAAATTCTAGCTAATATCGTTACTTCCCTATGCAGTTCTATGTCCTCTTATAGGTTCTTGCTCTACCCATGTAAATGCTAGCTACCTGGGAATGTATGTGTATGTATGTATATTTATTTATTTATTTATTGACCTATCTATTTACTTGATTTACTAATAATCTATTTTGCTAAATTTAATCGTAAGTTAACAACCCGCCTCGATTAGCTTTGCCTCATGCGGGTTAATTGTGTATTTCTCTTCCTGTTGAACTGAAAATGAAGATCAAATGATGATGATGTGAAAATGGTTCTTAAAATCAAATGAAGAATGATCCCCGCAGTTGTGAACGCAATTTATGCAATTGCGAAACCAAGCCTGGAAAAAAATTCAGGACATCAACGGGGTTTGAACCGCGACCTCGTGATGCCGGTGCGATGCTCTAACCAACCGAGCTATGAAGCCACTGACGTTGGGAGCAGGTCAATTGTGGGTTCATGTGTTCCCGTGAAAGAGAAGAGTGTGAATGATGTATATGAAATTAATCATATATGAACTGCGGAAATGAAATCAGGCTTCTTTTCGCAATTTCATAAATTGCGTTCACAACGGCGAGGATCATTCTTCATTTGATTTCATTTCCGAAGTTCATATATGATTTATTTCATGTACATCATTCACACTCTTCTCTTTCACGGGAACATATGAACCCACAACTGACCTGCTCCCAACGTCAGTGGCTTTATAGCTCAGTTGGCTGTGGCTGAGCCACTACCTTACAGAACGAAGACAGCTTGTCAGAGTGAAAGGATGCGACTCAGACACACAGTATATACCGCATGGTGTACCCCAGGGCTCAGTTCTGGGACCAACCTTATTCTCTCTCTTCACAAACGACCTCCCAAATTCAGTACGTTCAGCAGAAACTTACTTGTACGCAGACGACACAACTCTATACTGTGTCGCAGAAACCATCGACGCATTAACAAACAAACTCAATAATGCCTTGGCAGACTTGAAGAAATGGTGCGACAACAATCTATTGGTACCACACCCGGACAAGTGCAAAGCAATGATCATGCAACGGCAACCCTTCATTGGACCAATCCAGGCTTTGCGTCTCGGAAACAATACTATAAATTGGACAACATCAGAACGCAGGGGCACCCAACGAGCCAGATCAACCAAAAGCTGTAGAAAGGCATTTTTGAATACATTATGGTGTTTGAAGGCTGTTTAAAGTGATGTTTTCATTAGCTAGAAGAAGTTCATCTGTTCGGATTCTCTAGCTGAAAGTTTAATTGCCCGAAAATGTTAGGGAACAAAATCTTCCTTTGAGAAAATGCAAGCTGAAATGAACTTTCCACAAGCTTTCTAGGGAACTATTTTCTTTCCGAAAATGCTAGCTGACGTTTTTGACTGCCAAAAACGGCAATTACGACCTTCCCGAAAATCATAGGGGCTATGATTTCCCTATTGCGAATCTCTTAGGCCACGTTTTAGTTACGAAAATCCGAGTGCACTCTTTAATCGACGCCGAAAGCCCCAGGCGAATTACCCTCCACCGAATAGATATATTCCGAAACTTGTCGTTGGGTGCCCCTGAGAACGGCTTCTAGGAGTGCATGTTGACAATAAGATGACCTGGTCAGATCACGTTGCAAATGTCACGAAGTCTTTTGCGTCTAAACTGAGTCTACTCCGACGCATGGAGTTCCTCCCCGAAAGTAATTAGAGGACTTTTATACAAAAGTTATATTGCCATCGGTCACGTACGGCCTAGTTGTTTGGGGTTCGTGCAACAAGACACACTTCAGCAATCTGGAAAAACTGCACGCTAGAGCCGGACGTATCATGTATGGACTACCATGGGACACCAGTACTACAGACGTTTTAATGCAAACACGATGGGGTAGTCTTGAAAGAATGTATAAGGTGCGATTAGCAGAATTCACCTTCAAATGCATGAAAGGATACACGCCACAGAACTCAAGGACCTATTTGTCCAGAGAAACTCAAGCCGCGAAAGTAGAAGAAACGGAGAAATTGTCCTCCCAAGCCCAGAGACAAATTTTATGAGAAACTCCATCAAATATAGAGGAGCAATAGCCTGGAACAGCCTATCCAGCAAAGAATCAGCGGCAAATAACTTAAACCAAAGCGTCTGCTATCAAAATTTGACATTAGAAAAATTGATGATTATACATATTTTCAGGATTTTAAATTTAAATTTTAATGTACATAGCATATCATTTAAACATATTTCTAGGTTTATTAATTTAATTCAAATTTAATATTTATTTTTATGTATTATCATTATAATTATTATATCATTATTTTATTTATTTATTTATATATTTTTTTTTATTTCTAAATACACGACCCCACCAGCTCTGCTGAATACTCCATCGTGTTTAAATAAAGTGTTCAGTTCAGTTCAGTTCAGTTAGAGCATCGCACCTGTATCGAAAGGTCACGGTTTCAAACCCCCTTGAAATCCTGAATTTTTTTCAGGCTTCTTTTCGCAATTGCATAAATTGCCGGCGTTCACAACTGCGAGAATCATTCTTCATTTGATTTCATTTCCGCAGTTCATATATGATTTATTTAATATACATCATTCACCCTCGTCTTTCACGGGAACACGTGAACCCACAATTGACCTGCTCCCAGCGTCAGTGGCTTCACAGCTCAGTTGGTTAGAGCATCGCACCGGTATCGCGAGGTTACGTGTTCAAACCCCGTTGAAGTCTGAATTTTTTCAGGCTTCTTTTCGCAATTGCATAAATTGCGTTCAAAACTGCGAGGATCATTTGATTTCATTTCCGCAGTTCTTATATGATATATTTCATCTACATCATTCAAACTCTTCTCTATCACGGGAACATATGAATCCACAATTGACCTACTCCCAACGTCAGTGGCTTCATAGCTCAGTTGGTTAGAGCATCGCACCGGTATCGGGAGGTCACGGGTTCAAACCCCGTTGAAATCCTGATTTTTTTTTCAGGCTTCTTTTCGCAATTGCATAATTATAAATTGCGTTCACAACTGCGAGGATCATTCTTCATTTGATTTCATTTCCACAGTTGTATGATCTATTTCATATACATCATTCACACTCTTCTCTTTTACGGGAACATATGAACCCACAATTGACCTGCTTCCAACGTCAGTGGCTTCATAGCTCAGTTGGTTAGAGCATCGCAGGGGATCAGGGATGACGCAGTGGTGAGAGCACTCGCCTTCCACCAATGTGGCCCGGGTTCGATTCCCGGACTCGACGGGTTGAGTTTGTTGTTGGTTCTCTTCTCTGCTCCGAGAGGTTTTTCTCCGGGTTCTCCGGTTTTCCCCTCTCCACAAAAACGGCCAACATTTCCAAATTCCAATTTCATCTGCTTGTAAAGCGCATTTGATCATATACACATGGAAAATGCGCTATAAGTTCTAAATTATTATATTATTATTTATTATCGCACTAGTATCGCGAGGTCGCGGATTCAAACCCCGTTGAAGTTCTGAATTTTTTTTCAGGCTTCTTTTCGCAATTAAATAAATTGTTTTCACAACTGCGAGGATCAGTCTTCATTTCATTTCATCTCCGCAGTTCATATATGATTAATTTCTTATATATCATTCACACTCTTCTCTTTCACGGGAACATATGAAATGAACCCACAATTGACCTGCTCCCAGCGTCAGTGGCTTCATTGCACAGTTGTTTAGAGCATCGCACCGGTATCGCGAGTTCACGGGTTCAAACCCCGTTGAAGTCCTGAATTTTTTTCAGGCTTCTTTTCGCAATTGCATTGCTTAAATTGCGTTCACAACTGCGAGGATCATTCTTCATTTGATTTCATTTCCGCAGTTCATATATAATTATGATTGATTTATTTCATATACATCACTCATAAAATGGTTCTTATCGTTGCACATGAGTTAGTCAGTGCAATATTTAGCCGCTGAGATACTCAGTCAGTCTGTATGCGGCCAGTCTTTCATTCAGTCTATCAGTCAGCAAATAAGCCATTATTACCGAAGATTTCGACATATCATCGGTAGCTTGGTATCAGAATCAAAGTATGTATTTTATGTTTAGGAAAATATAAAAATACTAACCTGTTGTGTCATAAATCTCTTGTGCCCGAGATGAATATTACTGGCTTTCTCTTTGTTAATCGCAGTTGTTGTTTTCCAAATCACAGTTCCTCGATACTTCTGTTGTGTCACATTTGATGTAACGCCGTTTTCTTTGCCTTCCAGCGCATTGACCAAACCGCTGATTAGCTTCTTGTAATTTGAGAAGTTTGCGCTTTCTACGAGGTGAAGACCGAAGTTAAAAACGATTGCGCTGTTCTCGTCCATGTCAGGATGCTGAAGAACTCGACGGAAATTTAGCAAAACTCTCTCGTTATCGTAGTCTAAGTCGTTATTCTCTTCTTTGGCAACAGTGACATTTTTAACTTCATAAACCCAGTTGTAACTAAACTTACACTCCCTGAAAATACCCCGACAGAGTTTTCGCTGCTTAAGTGACTGTGCAAAGAAGACATTGACCGAGTCTCCATAAACCCATAGTGTTCCACCTTTGACGTGAGCTTGGTGGCTGTAAAGCGGCTCTGCAAAAAATATTAACACTCAGAGAGTATTAAACTTTAAACTGAAATTTGGTTGAAGCTTTAAAATGCTACTACACCAGAAGCCCATCACTGGGATAGAACTGCCCTATATTCCTGTTTTCACAGACCAATTACTTTTTAGATTGAATTTGCCCTGATTCAAATCAACGAGCAATGAAAGACTAACATCTTTTTAAGTTTATGAAATGTTATCTCATCTTAAAAAAAAAAAGAACATTCTTTTCTTAGCTTCAAACAGAAACTACCAAATCGTGTAATTTGAGAGGTTAGGGTCAGGTTTAGACTGATAAAGGCAATAAGTATCAACATGTACCTTTAACATGTGACTTCCACGTGTTTTGCACCCATCGACCACGTCCATCCCACATAAAGTTGCACGTGATACCACAATCTGCGCTCCTGATTCTGTTTAAGAGCTCGTCCGAAATGCTGGACAACGAGATACTTCCTCGAGTAGAGAATAAAAGACAACTTAGGTTAAAAGGTACTTTTATTATGTGCACGAACAACATACAAAGTGAGGGAAGAACATTCTTACCATCTTTTGTTGATGGAACTGTTATTTCCACAGGGTCCCCACTCCATAGCGGTGCTTGAAGATAGTCCCTGTTTCCTTCGACCGCGGGATGTCTTTGATATTTTCCCTGTGCGTTTCCTTCAGATATCAGGGAGGAACATAGTGTTATCTCAGTGGTAGCTGATGAAGCTTTACTGAAGTCATTTCAATCTAATTTCGATGAGTCTAACGGATCGTATATCTGCGACTACCAACTCTAAATTTAACAACAACCATTGTTACGTGTACATGTGCTTGAAAAACGTGGAGTTGAGAAAGAGGCGCGGGTTTCCTACCTTTGAATGACAGGCCAGTGCCAGGCTAAAACCGATGAGGAGACTGGTACTAGTGAAGGAATATGGGGTCGTTTGGGTAGACGGAAGATGGCAGACATGCCATTTTTTGGCGTTTTGAAAGCCAGTAGTGTTGCTATGTGAAGCAAAATTAACAAGAACAAAGCTACGGGCCTTGAGAACACCGAAACATGAAATGTTTGACATCTTCCGTCTAACTAAACGATCCCATAATCCTTTACTAGTGCCAGTCTCCTCATCGGTTTTGGAGTGGGCAATTAACGCTGTCGGTTTTGTAAACCTTGAATTTACTCGAAAAGACAGAAAGGAAGAATCGCCTTGCGGTCAAAAGAGCGTTTTCGTATTCCCGCTGTTGAAGCGGAACTAGCTTACACTCAATACTGAAGCAGAGGATTTTTTCACATGAAAATTTTTTTTTTAATATAAAGAGCCTCCATTGGAAACCAGATCCAGTTCAATACCTAGTATAGGAATATGTTTTATAGAAATAGCTACATGTATGAAAGTAAACTCACCGATTATAAACCAGTCGACTGGTGGATCCTTAAACCCATCGCACAACGTGAAATCTAATGTTATATTCAGCGAGTAAACACCAGCTTCCATTACAAGAAAAAGAACCTCGTACGTTCCGTTACCATGATCAATAACTGTTGGAGAGATGGAGGCTGGACCCCTTATCAAGACCCTCCAAGTGTCCCCGCCCTCCGTCTTAAGATTTCCGGCCTTTGTCTGTGACTGAATGCTAAAACGACTGTATTCACCCACGGTCCTGATGTCCCAGAGCGATATGAAGCTCGTGTTTGGATCAGTGGAATTGTCTTTGTTCTTTGAGGAGTTCCATGCCATCTTGTTCTCGCATGAAGAAAACACAGCCTTCCAATCTAAACTCGCTTGTCTTTCCCGACACCAGTTCGCTATAAACTCAGCGTTCTTCTTTTCCTTGAGAACCTTGTCCATCGTAGTACCCAGATGTTCTTTGCTCGTCATCCCAGCTGTATTATTCATTAGCAATATGTTTTGGGGATGATATACGTTTTCATTAAAGGTCTCTCGGCATTCTGGTTTTGACATCCACAAGAACAAGTAAATGACTATAAACACAGCAACGCTGATCTTGCAAAAGTCTTTATTTGAACCAGTAGAGCGTGGCAGAATCTGAATTCGCATGGGTCCAGACTCTTTCTAATTTACTTCTCTTGTAATGGTTCCTCCAGTCATGACGTGTCTTTCTTGCATTATCTCATCTACTATAAACAGAACTAGAGCTTAGTACAGAATATTAACGGGAATAGGCAGTGACAGATCTTGAGCTCGTCAAGCGTTCTATTGCCGCGGAAAGATAAAACCTACCGAGACAACGAAAACCATTGCAACTTGTGTGATAGATGGTGGTCTCTGAAGCGACATCACAAGACGTCTGAGTTTACATGTTGTTGACGATGATGGTGATGAAGTTACTGATGATGACAATGATGATGATGATGATGATGATGATGATGGTGATGATGATGATGACGATGATGATGATGGTGATGATGATGATGACGTTGACGATGATGGTGATGAAGTTACTGATGATGATGATGATGACGATGATGATGAGATAAACACGTATGACTATTGAAAACACAAACGACGAACTGTTTTTCACCGCTGATTGTCAGCAGACGACAACAACAGAATTTTTTGACTTTGGAATAAGTCTGATATTATCATACCCTCAGGATTCAATCCTTCCTCTTTCTTCTTATAATGTAATGTAATGTAATGTAATGTGAACTTTATTTAAAACAGGGTGGCCCAGTCAGCTACGGGGCTGTTATCCTGAGGGGTCATGTATACACCTAACTCATAGTATCAATAAAATGAATAATAATGAACACTTGTAATCTGAAAACTAGAGGTCTGAGAAAAGAACTACAATATATATGACTCTAAAGGCTAAGGTGTTACAATATTACAATTGCACACTAATGATATAAAAACTATACAAAATCGTGTTTCATCAATAGTCGCTTAAAAGCCTCCAAGGACGCTGCCCGTTTGAATGTTTCAGGTAAGGAGTTAAATAAAATCGCTCCAGAGTATCTAAAAGTTCTCTTCCCGAGGCTAAGCTTGGGTCTCTTCTCATCTCCCTGCTTTATTGCATCACAGATCAATTTTGAAGGCCAAAATTCATTCAGGTTTATAGCTAATGGAGGAATGCCCGTTAGTTGAAATATAAAGTTTTGAAAGAATTTTTCTTCGAGCGAACAATTTTTTCGTTGGGTACATTTCAAACTTTAATTGACAGCTTAATCACACTTTTCCGACTCTCCCGAGAGAGCGCTAAGAGGAGATTTATATTCCGCTAATTTCCTAAAATTGCGGCAGTATTAAAATCTGGTGACATCCGATGAAATGCAAGGGATAAACAAAATAACAAACTGACCTTGAACTCCGCTTCTTGTGAACTCCATCTTTGGTAGAGACGTTTGTGAAAGTTTGAAATACATTTCAGCACGTTTACCTACCTACCCACTCCAGTTCGAAAGACTCATGTTATCACTGGAAAGTACATTAACTGTCAATGGACAGAATGAAAATTATGAAACAAGCCACTCAATTTAAAATAATTGAAACACAGACTGGACTGGAATTATTTTGTTTGTTATTGAAAATAACAGGTACCAGTCGAAACAACAGTCAGGAATTTTGTTAGGGCGAGAGGGCTAAAATTGATTCTATAAAGTAGTCGTAAACAGCCGAAACTTTTTCTACATTTTGAGGAATTTGCTCTCAGTTAAGTTGTCTGCAGACATCATGAGATAGTATCGCGTATCCCGGGTATGCTGGACTGGTATTCATACAAATGCCGGTAGAAAGAGAAAGTTAACGGTTTTGAACAAGCCAGAGAGAGCTCCAGTGCAAGAAACAACGTATTTTGAACAGATAAAGAAAAGATCAGTTGGTAGCCTCGCCTTCCATTATTGAGAAAAACGTTTGCTTTCAAAAGTGGAGATGCAATTCCAAAGGCGAGTTATGGCGCGAAGGGGGCTAAGGAATTGACTAAGATGTGTATGAAAGGGTCTGCATTTTGCTCGGCCCAGGAGTCTCTTCCAATCAAAACAGCATTCGTCTGTCTTATGCTTATCCGTCCTAGTTTGAAATCAAGACAATGCTCTTAAGACCTTTCTACAAAACAAGATTTACTGAGGTTTTCCAGTTGCGCTGTTAAACAAACTTAATGCAGTCACCAGATGTAATCACTGATCTGCATCCAAGCGGTCAGTGTACACTTGCTGATTTTCACTGAGACCTTTTATCGTGAGATGCATGTATAACTCTGTGGTTAAAACCTATCAGCAGCTTTGGTTTTAGTGAGGAATACATTGAAATAATGTCCACTGTAGTAAATGTAGAATAAGAGGGACTACACCGTTTAGAACGTTACAAATTGTCGTCTGTCAAAGTTACTGAACGAACTCCTTGTGGGTGAAAATATCACTGAGTGTGACATCTGATAATAAAAGGACCTGTAAAACCCGTATCTCGGTGGACGCGTGGCAACAGTTTTGTGAGCGCATGTCATACAATGCCAGTGGCTTAATTTCCTAGGGCTTCAATTTAAGTTATGTGCATAGTTTCAAAGAGATCCAATTAACTTACAACCCGAACCGTTTATAAAATGGTTTGTCACATGTACGTTGGTTAACAAAAAGCTAAGACGATAATGGCGGTAATGGTGACCTTTGAATTGTAGCTGAATTACGCCTTTTCTAGTACAATTCACACAGTTAAAGCAGGGATCTTTGCATTTGAATTGAATCTTGTATCGCACATAGAGAAGCTGAATCTGCTGGTTATTCAATTGGCGATCGCGTCTCGTAACCTGAGAGCCGTTCACGAGTCTACACAGCATTCGTTACAATGACAGCTTACGTTATCGATCTTCACGATGAAGATAATTTGGCGAAGAGGCAGAAAGAAATCAAAGGTTGCTGTCCAAGAAAGACTGTTTTCTTTATTCTCGTAGCGTTCTTGATTTTTCTGGCGACATTTCGACTCTGGTTAATGTCGCATCTTATTGCTACACCTGCTCCCTTAATGGACTAGAACAGAAAGAAAACGTGGAACAAACATGGTGGGTAATAAAAGCTCTATGATCTTCTAGTTGCCAAGAGTCAGTAACTGAAGCCGTCTTTTAAGAGATGGCTGTTTATTCTCCAACTACGTGTAGCACAACATGTATACTACCTACAAAACAGACATTAGTGGAAAAGAGTCATAATGGCGATGCTCTCGTATGATCGGTTACATGGAAGGAAGCATAGCGGAAAAGCCTTTTGTTCTCGAGGTCTGAAATATACGTGCACTTGTAATAAGCGAAATGGAAGTGCCTCAGAGAAGGCAGCCAATCCTGACAACAAGAAACAGCAGAGAAATACTTCACTGAATAACGATCAGATGACTACCAGATGAAGCATATACATCATGAAGTTTGCCAGGAGAAATATTACATGTAATTTAAAGGAACAAAGCATAAGATTTGAGATGAGTACTTCTGCCCAATTTTAACATGTCAGTCCTTTAAGGAAACGATTTTTGAAATGTATTTTTTTCTGGTCATAGATTTAAGGTTTAATAAAAAAAAAGCTCTAAACCCATTATTGTTTTTTTGTGACAAAGCTTTTTGTAACCATAAAGAAAAAAATTATTTTCGTCTGAAGTTTTTACAGGGTTTGTTTTCATTACTGCTTGAGTAGTATTCAAATATATGAGTTCCATACATTCACGCTCAACGACAACGGACTCAAATTGCGTCTCAAGATAGATCTGTCAGTGAATTGACGTTTTTGAATTCAAGTATGAATCTGTCCATTTTCTTGTGTGTGTGCATGTTTTTTTAGTTCAGTTATTGAGTACAGCATTAGTTAAGCTAAAAATACTCTTTTTAAAAGCTGGATTTTGAGACGGAAGCACACCGGATGGCAACACTCATGAATCCACTTGAGAGCATTTAGCTCATTCTGTTATTGAAAAATAATTGGTCAGTGTCAACTTGAAAAGCAGAAGATTTTGTTGTATAAATCCACGGAATGCTTGATTTTTGTTAAAAGATAACTTACTTAAAAACGTGTCCCATTAACACACATTAATCTAGCCTCAAAAATCAATCCGCATATCCATCGCTGTGCTCTGGAAGCATTTCGTGTCGTAAAAAGTTCTGACAAAAACAGACGAAGGAAATTTCTTGTGATACCCTCGTCATTAATATCAATGAAAACCGACGTGGTAGCCATTGAAAGTGTTGATGATAATGGTTAACTCTGAAACTTCCGCTCCTATTTGAGAGCTTTGCTAAGAGGACTTTTCATAGCGTTTGACGTGTGCAAATTAATTGGACAAGCACTGACATGAATCTGCTTTGATAACTCGCTCCCGCCAAAACAGGTTCACGAAGTGGAGTTTTCAGCAGTTCCTTTATCAAGCCGTGTGACCCAATATTTCGTCATAACTTGAAAGGCCCTCGTTTCGACGTTCAGTTCCTTCTTCTCGAAAGAGGGAAAGATGTGCTTAACTTCTCATATATTTTTGGTTAAGCGCATTAAGAGGTTGAGCATATAATAAAACATTATTCATCTGAGAATGAATCGTTGCTCATGAGCTCACAGCCAACTCTACCGTCATTGGTTTACTAGATACCACAGCATTTCCTAATGTATGCTTAAAGTGCTACAGTAATATTGAGAACCTCGTCCTGCTAAGAATTTAAAAGGTCTAGTTTCTGAAGAATACTTGGTGCTGCGTCTCCAGAGGAGTGAAAAAATGGTTTTTATCGATAGATAGATAGATAGATAGATAGATAGATAGATAGATAGATAGATAGATAGATAGATAGATAGATAGATAGATACTTTATTAGCATGTACATGGTAGCCATAGGCTAAATTACGTACAACAACTGTATATACCAAAGGGAAAAAAAAACTTTAAAAAATGCTAGAGTTACTAAAAATATTCTATAAGATATACAACCTACTATACATTCTTATTATTGTTAATTAAATTACACTGAAAGTTAATAAAACTATTCTTTGTGCGATTAGTTTTATAACTAAGATCAAACACTCGGCTTTGCCTAAAATTGTACTTAGGGGTATGTCTTGGGGGGAGCAAGTGCTCTTCGTCGTCTAAGATTTTACTAAAAAGTGAACTGCATAAAAAAACTATGATGATCGAAAAGTGAATCCATGTCTAATCAACAGAGTATAAAAGATAAACAGCCACTACGAAGGATTAAGACGCCGACATTTTAAGCGCTAGTTCGTTCTTTCAAATGAAGAATGATCCTCGCAGTTGTGATCGCAATTTATGCCATTGCGTAAAGAAGCCTGAAAAAAAAAAATTCAGGACTTCAACGGGGTTTGAACCCGTGACCTCGCGATTCCGGTGCGATGCTCTAACCAACTGAGCTATGAAGCCACTGACGTTGGGAGCAGGTCAACCTCCCAACGTCAGTGGCTTCATAGCTCAGTTGGTTAGAGCATCGCACCGGTATCGCGAGGTCACGGTTCAAACCCCGTTGAAGTCCTGAATTTTTTTTAGGCTTTTTTTCGCAATTGCATAAATTGCGATCACAACTGCGAAGATCATTCTTCATCTGATTTCATTTCCGCAGTTCATGTATGATTTATTTCATATATCATTCACATTCATTTCTTTCACGGGAACATATGAACCCATAATTGACCTGCTCCCAACGTCAATGGCTTCATAACTCAGTTGGTTAGTGCATCGCACCGGTATCGCGAGGTCACGGGTTCAAACCCCGTTGAAGTCCTGAATTTTTTTTAGGCTTTTTTCGCAATTGCATAAATTGCGATCACAACTGCGAAGATCATTCTTCATCTGATTTCATTTCCGCAGTTCATGTATGATTTATTTCATATATCATTCACATTCATTTCTTTCACGGGAACATATGAACCCATTATTGACCTGCTCCCAACGTCAATGGCTTCATAACTCAGTTGGTTAGTGCATCGCACCGGTATCGCGAGGTCACGGGTTCAAACCCCGTTGAAGTCCTGAATTTTTTTCAGGCTTTTTTTTTTCGCAATTGCATAAATTGCGATCACAACTGCGAGGATCATTCTTCATTTGATTTTATTTCCGCAGCTCATGTATGATTTATTTCATATATCATTCACACTCATTTCTTTCACGGGAACATATGAACCCATGATTGACCTGCTCCCAACGTCAGTGGCTTCATAGCTCAGTTGGTTAGAGCATCGCACCGGTATCGCGAGGTCACGGGTTCAAATCCGTTGAAGTCCTGAATTTTTTTCAGGATTCTTTTCGCAATTGCATAAATTGCGATCACAACTGCGAGGATCATTCTTCATTTGATTTCATTTCCGCAGTTCATGTATGATTTATTTCATATGTCATTCACAGTTCGTTCTTTGTCAGAATAAATTTCATTGTTGATCTAAAATTTCAATGAGTAAAGTGCTGGTCTGTTACTCACTCTATCGTGCGAAGTACAAGATTTCACAATGCTTGTTTTGTCTTCCCAGAGTACAGTGTTTATTATAAGGCATACACTCACTCCGTTCGCTACATTGTTTGGTAAATCCCCTCCTCTAGTTCAGTTGATATTTCATAGTGAGGCGTCCTTTGACGCCGAATCAGCGTCAGTGAGGCCTTCCAAGGCTGGGGTAGAAGCGACAAGCGACATGGCTCCGAAAACAGGCGACAATCTTCTCCCAAAACACTTAGAGCCGACAGAAAACGCGCGACAGTTTGCGACAGCGACAATTCACCTTCCATTCCTCTTTGTTTTCTTTGCGACAGCGACATTTGTCTATAAAGAAAGAAGCGACAGACAGAGTGGTAAACGAGCGACACCAATAAAACCATCCCCTTCAAAGGCTCTTCAGTGTACGTACCATCCGCTGTGCCTTCAATAGTGGTGCCTCAAACCCAGGGCTAACTGAAGCCCTGAAATAACGCTCTTTTTCGAGTATTTGAAGAAGTACATACAATCGAACGAAAGCTACGTTACAACTTTGATATTTATCGTTTCGGTATTTTTAGAATGCGATTCGCAGGTGGTAGCGAATTTGAGAGATGTTTCGAGTGAAATACGGCTTCCAAGCTTTGTTCATTTTATGATTTTCTGAGACTTAAGATTTCTCTGCGATTATAAACGACCAGTGAAAATAATAAGGGAAAACGGAAAAATATCATAAGTTTTCGGGTGAGGGATTAAATTCAGTTAATTAAAGTTTGCTCGAAAAAATCCTAAAATGCTTAAAAGATTGAATATGCACTAGTCTGGCTATTCAACGTCAAGTTTTTAAGTGAAAATAGCTTTAAAAAAGATCCTTGAAAAAAACTGAATTCATTTTAGTGATAATCTTCTACCTCAGATAGACAAACGATACGCGTGACAGAATCTTGGAGCACGGAGATTTCCTCAGGTCAACATAAAGAGACTACAGACGCCCTCACTCAGTTAACACATTGTTATTAAGAACAAAGAATTCGTTCGTTCTAATTGCTAAATATTGTAAATAACACAAAATATTGAAACAAAACAAAACCAACAGTTGTTTCGATCCCACGGTCAAAATAATTTAGAAGATAAGTATCTTTGAACAAAGCGAGGTCAAAAGTAATTTGCAACTCAAACTTTTAAGCTGTTAGATTAGTTTTCAAACCAAATTTTTGTAGTTTCACTTTCACTTACCATAAGAAAAAAAAAAGAAGACAAAAAAGGAGAAATATAGCAATTAGGCTTGATTTATAGAAATTGTTGGAATGAAGTTTGATAGGCGTTTAAGTTGAATGCTAAATTGATTTACGCAATGTCAAATGTATGTAGGTGGGCAGTTGAGCAAGGAACCAATTTGCAAGCAAACTATGAAGCCGAACGAAGGGTCTTTGGACAACATTAGTGTTTGTTAAGTACAACCTTGGTAAAAAACTGATAAGCATCATTATCATTATTTTAATAAATTTAGAAATGCTTGTAATGAAAGCTGACTTGCTTTGACGTAAGGCAAATTGATAAATTGATATGCTATAGTTATGAAGGAACAAGCTCATTAGTCGCTGGAAAAATTAACGGCTACCATGACATTGCCCTCCAACACAAAGCTAAACTACTCGAGTATTTTCAAGTATTTCCACGACGTTGGTGACGTACTAAACCGCAAGGCGAAAATCTGTGAAGCCTCTGTCAGCACAATTAAAAGGACTCAAATTAACCGATCGCTTATATATTAGTTTGAGACGCGGAAACTGGCAGATGCGGACACACAGAAACCTGATTTCACCGGTCATCAAAATGGACAACGGAACTTTCACGGAGCGAAATGCTGCCAACAAATCTGATACTCACATCACCTCGCCTCGGTCAAAGAGCCTGGTATTCACATTTATGATCTTGTATATCTTGCTTGCATTACTTGTGATCACAGGAAACACTTTAGTCATTGTCGCTTTTAAAAACCTTCGCTTTCGACGTGTTATAAACATTTTCTTCGTGAGCCTGGCAGTCTCCGATCTGCTAGTAGGTGCGGTGTCAATTCCACTTTGGATCTACATCCTTTCTTGTCCTCATTTGACGTCTTGCCTTAAACTCAACGAGCTTGTTACAAAGTTTTATCAAAGTTTTGACATTTTCAGCGCGTTAGCGTCGATTTCGAACCTCGTGGCAATCAGCGTGGAGCGGTATTTTGCGATCTGTTGGCCAGTTCAGCACAAGATAAGCTCTTTTACGCGTTATTACTTGATGATATTTGTAATCTGGTGTTACTCCCTAACCGTCACTGCAGTTTACTCAGTAGAGTTCAGCGCCCTGTGGGCGAAATATCGCGGCTCTTTGGTATTTGCAGCAGGCTTCCTCGTCCCCGTCATTATCATCATTCTGATGTACAGCAGTATTTACCGAAGCGTAAAGAACATGAACGCACACTGGAAACAAACGAACGCGAGATCTAACCTGCGCAACAGCGTGCAGCGTGAAAAACGAACAGCTACAACCGTCTGTATTGTCACTGTGATGTTCGTTCTTGCGTGGCTTCCGTTTTTCGTAGTTTCCCTGCTGTGGTCGTTTGATCGCGAAAGCCTTCCTAATGAAGTAGATTTTTTCCGACTCATGGACTTCATAAAATGGATGCATTACAGCAACAGCGCGGTAAACCCAGTTGTGTACGCATATCGTAGTGAGGACATAAGGAGGTTACTGGTTAAATTGGTGGTACCAGCGACTAGGAGGGAGGAAGAAATCCCTGGGGTAGCTCGACCGGGAAACAGGAACAGTTAACGTGGGATAGTATAGAACCGTACAAGCAACTAAGACAAGTTACTATCCCTATAAAGAAAAGCAAGAAGAAAAAAATCCCTGGGGTATTTCGACAGCTGAAAGGCAGGAACAGTTAACCTGGTAGGTAACGGGTAATCAAAATCGTGTACAAGTTGGTGGTAAAGGTTACGGGGAGGGGGAATCCCTTTTTCTGAAGACTAATCATCTATGTTTGCCGCATGGCGACTAATCAAAAAAATTTACGAGCAGGAAATTGTGCAAATTTAGGTGCTGAGCTAATTTTCAAACGCCATATCTAGCTGACGTTTACTTGTCATAACAACAACTAACTAAATATCAAACTTACAGTATGCAATTCATAAGATGCTACCAAGGCTATCAGAATAATAATAATAATAATATAATAATTTAGAACTTATATAGCGTGGCGCAGAAGAATCATTTGATAGCTTTTCTTACTTTATAACGTCTAAATAACGCTCTAAGTATAGTCAAAGCTCGTGTAAGGGCATGAGTTGGAAGCCTGTCGTTAATTGTCTTGTAATGAGTCAATAATTCATAGGGAAGCTTTGCCCCTGGGATTAAGTATTCGCTCGCCTTCCTAACTCTAAAGAACTAAACGTTGGACATGTTTAATTTCGATTCAGATATCAACGGCAGCAGTTGCCCTGTAATACTCAAGAAAAATCAATGAAAAATCCTTGTAAAATGCATTAAAGACGTTGTAGGATTAATTAAATGACACAAAACTAAAGACCTTGAGTCTAATCTGTTGCTTTTCACAACTTTTTCCCGTCTCTGAGGAGAAGGTAGGGGAGGGGGGGAGGAGAGGGGCAGAAGGTGAGAGAACCTGGGAAAGAGGTTGTCGGTAACAGAGTCAGAAAAATGAAATTATGGCGTCGCGAAGTTTGAAAATTGAAGCGCGTAGAATAAGGACGAAAGAGCACCACCACCCTTCCCTGGTAGAATTAAAAATTATTTGACTGAACTTTGTCGTAGCGTGAGAAAGACAGATACTTTTAAAATGACAAGCGAGCCGAAGTTGAGTTTTAAGAAAAAATGTTTACAAACTTGATTGTCAAGTGTTCGTAAATTAAGATTGTGAATTCACTTCATTAGTGTCCTTCTAAAGCCTGCTTTGAAATAAGTCAAACGGCATATACAGTTTAAATTTCGAAAGCGCAGTGACTAAACTGAAGCCATCTATCAGCAAAATGGTTCAATAGGTCAATAATGCACATGTGGGGTCGAACCCCAGGCCAACCAGGGAGATAAATGTTCAGGAGGAACAAAGATAAAGGGATTGTTCACCTTAGTAGATGCGTGACACTTAAATCGATACAAAATTTCTAAAAAAAATGTCACTTTGACACTTTTTTCTCAATTTAATAATTTTTTTTAGAAATTTTGCAACCAGGGAGATATGTGGGGGATACAAGGAAATGGATGGGACTCTCTGCCCGAGGGTAGGGGAAAATCTCGACATTGTTTTACGATCAAAGATTTGGGGGTGGGGGAAATCACGAGTTTTAAAAGGACGTCAGGGAGATTTCTGCCGAGAGACACCTCACGCAGGGAACTTTGTCATGCAATTCCCGAACCCCGGGGAAATTCCTCAAACTTGCTTGACTTATTTAAAATCCCCCTGGTTAGCCCCGGAGTAGACCCCACGGGGAAGCCGATGACATGTGCATAAGTATTTGTCCGTTATTACGATTTTCATCAGTACTAATTTCACCTGACCCCACCCTGGCAAAACTAAATGGGTCAGGGCTCCAGATGGCTGGGATAACCTCAAAAGGAGCTACGTCACGACCTTTGCATTTTGAAAAGTTTAGCCTTAATTTTTCGAAAAGGACATTTGTAATCCGTTTCAATCTTCTCCATCCTTCACCATCCTCGCCATATTTGCATTTATTCTTGTCTCTTTGGTTTTTATCTTCCCTGACAAATTGTTATTTCTCTGTTTCCCACTATGTAAATGCATTTTTTTCTGTCTCTAATAAAGACCCAAAATATCGTGACCGAGCTCCTTTCAGGTGCAGACATTCTCGATGACCGCAGAATCTGTAAAATAATAATAATAATAATAATAATAATAATAATAATAATAATAATAATAATAATAATAATAATAATATATCACACTTATATTGCGCATTTTCTATGCAATATTCAAATGCGCATTACAACACTGGCCGGGGGACTTTACCAGACTGCTTATAACGCAGTTTACAATTAATGAAGTTGAGTTATGAGTGCCCCCGTAATGTCAATATCAAATTAAGACAGACACTAGAATGGTCACTGCCAGAGTTTTGTTACGTCCCTAGTGGTTCTTTTACGTCCCACAGAATCAGAGAATTATGAAGAGTTGTGAGACGGGGCCAACGGTTTATCGTCCTTATCCGAGAAGACTAGAAAGTCTAACCGTTTGTAGATGTCATTACAACGGCAGCACTTTCTCCTCAATTATTTAAAGACCCTGAGTGTTGGTCCGGCCGGTGTTTGAACCCGCGACCTCCCGCTCGGTAGTCCGGTGCTCTACCACTGAGCTAACCGGTCGGTCGGTTAAAAGAAAGATGTGTATGGTTTGTCTAGTTTTAAAACACCTTGACTCAAATATTAATATTTCATATTAACAAATTCAAAGTTCATGTCAATTAGAAAGACTGATTCTTTCTTCGCTTAACCTTACACATTCCTCCTTAAAAAGTCTAAGAAAGAAATTATCCGATTTTTTTTAAATTCAAATTTTCATTAAGACCTTCTGATAAACAAAATGCCATGCAATGTTTGTTCTTGTTCGGTGCCTGTCACCAATGTTGAAATAGCATTGTAAATACGTCGTCTGTAACCTTTGTCTGCATGAGTGAAAACCCTTCTATGTTCTTACTTTGTCAGAAGATAAAATACTTTATCACTCACAAAAAAGAAATTCCAGCCCTAACTGGCGTGGACAGGAAATATAATGACAGTTCCTTAGCCTGCAGGGCTTGATACTGAATTGCCGAGGACGTGTTTTTTATTAACAATCTTGAATTATAGTTATTTACAATATCTTGCAAAAATATTAAAAATACACTTCTACATGTTAAATTCCCCCCCTCCAAGCAGGGCTTGATACTTGTCCACGATATTTCCGAAGAGCAGAAAGGAGTTTTGGAGCAAACGGTACTGTGGGTTTACTTTATTTTTTAAAGCAGACGTCATAGCTGAAGCACTTAAAGTGGGCGGACTCTTAACAACCGTATTTTAATTACTTGCAAAATATCGTCTTTTCAATCGATAAACACCGGGCGCAAGGGGTACTCAAAACGTGCTAGAAGGATTCATCACTGGCAGCTTAAAATAGAGGTCAATCGAAGGTCTGTGGGCTTCATACACACAACTTATCGTTGACAGCCCATTGACGCTTCTAATAGAAATAGCAGCAAAATGTAAGAAAGGTAAGGATGCTACAATCTCTTAAGCAATTTGATTCAGTCGCTCACAGTAAAGTTCGCTGGAAGCATTCTATGTCGCAGATGATGAGGGAATACACGATTTTCTTTACGAGAAAAGGCAGCTATACTACCTGGGTTGGGGACCAGCGTAAGCTCTCCCTGCTCTCCAAAAATATCTTTGTTGCAAGAGCGAGCGAAGTTTTGTTCGGTGATTTTCGGCTTCAATGCAAAAGTTTGCTGGTGGCAAAGCTTACAACAAAATGTGCCAAAGCTTTCTTGTGTCCTTTATTCACGCCAGCGTATTTTCTATAAAATAATGACCACGCGAAAAAGAGAAATTATTATTGTATTCTTATTGTACTGGTTATCACGGGGGAGGTGGCGAGCCCTTTAAAATGTAAAAGAGGGCCGTACCGGTGACGGGCTACAAGACCCCCGAAATTACCCCCCTCCCCCACCCACCCTAAAAAAGCTATAAATTCCAAACGCTAAAATCCAAAAAGAAACCTTTCCAATGTAACCTGTTAGGGATTGTTGTTGTTGTAAGTTTGGGGTTAAATTCCAAACGCCAAAATCCAAAGGAACCTTTCCAATGTAATCTGTTAGGGATTGTTGTTGTAAGTTTTTAGTATTGCAACTGTTTTTACTCTCAAACCTAATCAATGAATCAAACACAAACATTCGTCAGAAATCATGCCCCTGGCCTCTCTGAGCATACCACCCCACCTCCTTCAACTCCCTAAAAAATGTACTTTGAACGAAACGTAAGCTTTTTTCGTTTGAATGTCCATTCATGCTGCAAATCAGTACTTATAGGCTTGGTGTAGGTGAAATATTACAGAGGATTTCTTAAGCTTCGTGACACACAAGTTTGAAGGTTGGCTTGAATCATAAAGAGTGAGCAGCGAGATTAGTGATGCAACAGATATTCCGACATGTTTCCTCTATTCCTGAATGTTTTAATTGTTATTTGCGGTAAAGGTACCGGTATTACTATACTTGCGTGTTGTAATTTAAGCTTACGCTATTCGCTCCGAAACACCTGGCCATGGCCATAAAAAAAACTAAAGAAACAGATGCTGTTTTTCTGATTTCCTACATTGTTTTAAGGAAAACAATTTTTCTAAACTAACATTTCCATTATTTCTGGTTTGCAGTATATTTTCTGAAAACTCATTCTTGCTCGTGTCAGATGGGAGTTTCGGTATCATTTAGATACCCTCGTCTTGGTTTGTTTACTTTCTATTCAGTACCCCCATTCAATTTAAAAGCCGATAAAGCAGGTTAATAGTTATTTTCTCAGGTGTTTAGATAAAGGAAACGAAAATTAACGTCAGGTATCAAAAGTCATTTCGGCACCACCTCACTAATGCAAAATAAGGATAAGAAAACCAGCATGAATGATTAGGAATAGGCAAATATCGGGAAACAGCTCAAGTCGATTCGCTCTGAGGTAAAAATTAGTTTGTCATTTCAACAACTCTAAGTTTTCTGCCAAAAGAAATATTTCTTTTCATCGCCTAGCTATTTCGAACGCCTTCTCTACACGTGCGATATTAACTGACAGTTAGCCGTCCTTGCTCACATCCGAGGACTGGGTTATCACGCCGTTTGAAAATAGGTATCGTTTTTACCACCCAAAAAATCACCCCAGAATTACTTTCAAAATTCCGGCTTAAATATGTAGTGACTAGAAACAAAACGGAACATCTTACCAGCTCTAACTTTACGTGTAGTGTTCTAGCTAGCGTTTCCAAAACCAGATAGTTGTTCTTTTTTAGCCCTTCAAATTCGATTACATTTTCATCCGCGGTCTGAAGAAAAACAAAAATCAACAGTATTAGTTTGTCACGAAACTGAATTACCAAATAAAACCGTTATTTGTCCCTATAGGGAACTCAAAATATTTATAAAATATTTAAGATAGTACGCGCCCACTCATTGGTCAAAAGGTGTGTTTAAGGTTCAGTAATACGGGCAACAAATTCGTGCAACTTTCCACGCAACATTGTTGCGGTACGAGTTGAAGAGCGATGTTACCCGTTTTACCACCCACGCGAGCAACTTGTCGTGCAACAATTTTCGTCATTTCATGTTGCAGCAACATGTTGCAGAAAGTAGAAAAGCCTTCTACTTTGCGCAACAAAATCGGGGAGTTTTGCGCGAGTGGTAAAACGGGCAACATCGCTCTAACTCATATCGCAACAATGTTGCATGGAAAGTTGCACGAATTTGTTGCCCGTATTACCACGCCTTTTAGATGAGAGTTTGTAAACACGGTTGTGACGTCACGGTGTTTGTGTCTCCCGGTACAATTTGAAAACATTTCAAAGATTTCGCAAGATCAAGTACAAATATCAAGGAAATTAAAAAAAGAAAACGAATTGCCAAATTTCGAGGTGGGGTTTAGCTATCTCTTCTCCCGTGAGCCCGAGGAAACAAAGTAAAAGAAAAACCACAGCGCTTTTCTTGCCTCGATGATCGTGAGCTACACGACCTAAAGCGAAGCTAAGAGGACCAAATATCGAACAAAATAGGCAGTAAATGTTTTTCAAGGTAGTTTTTGCATTAAATACTACAATAAAATTCTCTATAAGACATTCTTTATTTTAAAAAAATGTACACGAAAACGTACACCAAACTAAGCTTATATGCTACAAACTGTAAATGATTCAAATTAAACTTCGCGCGGCCGATCGGTTGCGGTATTAGCGTAAAATGTATTTTCTCTGAGACCTTCTCAGTTTAAAAATATACTACAACCTGGATCCGCTGCTTGGGCTATGATTCCTATCCAGAAAAACTTCACAAGGCACGATGAGCGATTCAACTTCTCAACCTTGTTTTCGGCTGCCAATTCGGGCAAGTCCACGCTACTTTCAGAAGCGGTCAAGCACAGTGCAATTCATTTCCAGCTAAATAAACTTCTCATCTGATTTGTATATTTTGAGCATATCTTCTGGTTCTCGCCGAGCGTTCGGTATTTTTCTGCACGATTTCAGAGGAATCAAAGCTTTGATTAACATGGCGTTTGCAAGAGGCTTGCCAATTTTGACTTTTATAACGCGAATTCTGATTGGTTTATGTGTTGTCAGTTGCGCGTTATGATTGGCTAGTGGGAAATACGATTGTTCAGAGCGTGTATTGAGAAAATCTATTTCAATCAAGAAGTAAATAAATAAATGTTCCTTTCAATTGTCGAATTACTTTTTAGAAATCTTTTATAAAAGTAATAGAGGACTTTTTTTCCGTGTTTACATAGCCTCATATAAACACTCGGGGTGTTGGGAGAATTCTCCCAACTCCCCTCGTGTTTATATGAGACTATGTAAACACGGAAAAAGACCTCTATTGCTTAAATATAAGACCCAATATAAACAGACCTAGTTACGCGGGATTAACCTTTCTTCATAGTTGTCATAGCTACGCCCAGTGTTTTGCCATGGAGTCGCCGTTTCTATGAGGAAAACCATCTTGTTTTACACTCCGGACGAAACACAAATAGCTAACGTAGGAAAACAATTCTCCACGCGAAACACGATGGCAAATTCAAAGCTTTTTTTGGCCAAATTGTCAACGTTCTATGGTCCATTAACTAGTTGTCGCATGAGTATTGAGTCAATAAATAATCACATACTCATGCTTCTATTTGCGTCATTGTTGGTTGGAAAGTGTTTTTTGTTTGTGTGGAGCTGAGAAGAATTTAGCGAGAACGAAAGGTATGATTCTTATAAGAAAACCTAACAACTGTCAGTAATCAGGGTAAATACCAAGTCACAGAAAATTTTAATTTAAAATTTCTATACCAGCTGTTAAGCGAGATCTTCACATACACATTTGCGACGTCGTGGTAAAAGCTTTTCTTTATTTTCCTCAAATTTCTATTTGACGACGTCGTGTTGCTAGGAGAAATTAAACATTGATCTCTATATGTGATATACGTCAAGCAATATCCACTTGTAGATGATTTTCTTAATTCTCGTCCCCTGCCTGGTTGATAATGACATAATGCATTAAGGAGATATCGGCTGTTGATTACTTGTATGTTCGGAAAATTGATAGCTTTTTAAAACTCAAAAATATAATGCAACTGACCGGACTTTTAATTTGGGGAGTGGGTGGCAAATTCCGCCTCGAATTTTTTCGAGGGGGAAGGGTGTTGTCAATCTTAGTTGGGAAGATAAATGTTCGGAATTTGAGATTCCTTTCATTAAATCGTGGTAGGATATCTACAAAAGTGCGGATTATTCCTGATATCGAGTATTTTAAATTGAGTCAGGAAGTGCGGTGTGATTATTTCGGATTTACATTTAGACCCAACGTAATAATCTTTACTGGTAGGACTACAGTTCTACCACATTTTTTCTTGGGTTTATTTTTAGGGCTCAAGATGACATGGATAATGAGGGGGACGAGGGTATTTTCGTGACGCCGTCACCCGGTTTTTTTGCTCTGTGAATCGTGATTTGATAAAAAACTGTTCCGTGAATCGTGATTGAAGTGTATTCCGTGAGGCGTGAAATGCAAAAATGCTGTGAATCGTGAATAGATAAGAAATAAATCGTGAATGTCTAAAGCTGAGTTGGTGGCTGAATTTCACTGCATTGTGATCTGATTTTTTTCCGTGACCTTAGTGAAGTTTCGTGAAATTTACTATCGTGACTTTGTGACAAGACCCCGCCGAAAGACCCCGCCCAAATATGTTAATGAAAGGCCCTTTTAAATACCTCAATGACAGATTTCCCTACCCTTTTATATGCTTCGACTCGTGAAATCCCTACCCTTTCATATACCTGAAGCGTGAAAAAGGTACTACCCCTTTCGGGCGGAGCCTCCCCGTATAGGCCATTATAGGTAGTACCCCCCTTCCCCCCCCCCCCCCACCCGGAAATAGAAATCCTTTTAATCATGGAAAGGTCATCGAATGTAGTTGAAATACATTTGAACGTAAACTATGTCCTGTGATTTAACCTCAGGATAATTATATTTCCCGATTCTCCCCCCCCCCCCCGGGGGACGGTAGCCACGCAGCACCTTTAAGCTCTAAATTTCAGTGACGGGGATAGTGTCGCAGCCCTATTGTTTTAGGGCTGGGGTCCATTGTTTGTGTTGTTTGTTCTTTTGTCTCACCTGAAGGGTGGTCTCCAATCAAGGTAAACCGCCGAGAAAATGTATGCAGAGCTACCAGCCAATCAGTGCTGGAATCAATTTCATTGTCAAGCTACTGTGCAGTCTTGTTACTCGCAAGTGCGCTAACAGACTGGACTAACAAAGAACATATATTCTCTCCGGCAATTCTGTGTTCATCAATAACGTGACACTGGCATAAATGTTGTAAAAGTTATAGCTGAGCTCCAGCGGAGCACCATACCTATTCTTGGTTTTCACATGACGTCATAAAAAACTAAAATTCAAAATGAAACAGACTTTTGCATTTTTAGTTTCATCACGTAAAAGACGTCTTAGAAATGTATCTGCTTGCATGTTTTCAGCTTGGTTGCTTGCTTGCTTTGTTTTGAAAATAGAGCAATTTGAATTTTAGATTTTATTACAGTGTGTGACATAAACATGTCTGCTCACAAGCATGTCATGTACATGAAAACATCGATTCCCCGTGTGTTTTTTTTTAGAGAGTATAAAAGCAAGGGCCGATACAACGTAGAATGGTTTTAAGTTTTGTGTACTATATTTCGGCTGGCCAAACCAGCCTTCTTCAGGTACAATGAGAATTTACATTGGAAGGGGTGTTTATGTAGTTATATACCGGAAACACGTAAAACTAAAATGATTGACAGTGTAAAATAAAATACTAGAAAAAAGGTCTAAAAAAATATAAACTTATAAGAAAAAATTAACTAATATGTTTCTTCGCGGATGTTAAGACCTTCAGGATCAATTGTTCTGCCTTTTGAAATTAAAAAAGCTTCCCTGGCCTTACGGATTGAGTCTCTGTTAGAAAATATTTTCTCAATGGGGATTAATTGCATGTCATTAGCAGTGTGGTTAGGAGAGGAGAGGAAATGTTCCGCGACTGTGGTAGGTTTAGATTTGGTGTTAGGGTTATCTATGGTACGGCGGTGTTCATTAAATCGGTCTTTTAAACGTCGTTTAGTCTCGCCTATGTATTGTAAATTACAGCGGTTGCATTGAATCATGTAAATGAGGTTTTTAGTGTCACAGGTCAGGTTAGATTTAATATGGCGCGTTTCACCTGTAGAAGAGAAAGTATAGCTTGTGAGTCCATCTGAAATGTAGGGACAGGTAGCGCAATTTTTACCGCAACGGAAACAACCGGAAGGGAGTTGTAGGTGTGAATTAGCAGAATTAGAAGAAAGTTTAGCTGTGACTAGTAAGTCACGGAGATTAGGGCAACGTCTGAAGGCAACAACAGGCAAATGCTGAAAAATGTTTTTGCAGCGGTTAGAGGATAGCAGTAAATTGTAATGTTTTTTGATGATGCTAGAGATGTGAGGAAGTGATGGATTAAAGGTCGTTATAAAAGGTATACGTTTCGGTTTGTTGACGTCTTTGGTTTGTAAAGTGAGTCTGCGGGTGATGTCGGCGGCACGTTGTATTTGTTTAGTGATGAAATTGCGGCTGTAACCGCGTTTGAGAAGATATGTAGTAAGTTGAGCAGCGCGAGTATTAAACGTTTCGTCGGTAGAACAAATACGTCGTAAACGGAGTGCTAGACTGAAAGGAATGGCTTTTTTAGTATGCATTGGATGGCAAGAAGAATAGAGTAAGTGTTGGTGCTTGTCTGTAGGTTTAGTATAGAGGTCGGTACAGATATGACCGTCGTTGGTTAATGAGACATTAACGTCAAGGAAAGGTACGCTAGTAAAAGAGTGTGAACTGGTGAATTTTATGGTAGGGTGAACGTTGTTAAGATAATCGATGAAAATTTTCAAATTATCCAGACCTTCAGTCCAGATCATAAAAATGTCATCGATATATCGCAGCCACGTGTGGGGTTGAAAAGGGGCATTTTCCAAAGCGTTGGCCTCGAAATACCCAAGAAAAAGGTTAGCAAAAGAAGGGCCATTTTAGTGCCCATGGCTGTGCCGTAGACTTGAAGGTAGTGGTTATCATTAAAAAGAAAGTTGTTCATGGTGAGAATCATGCGAATGAGGTCACACAGTGTGCCGGTGGGAATGATATTGTGAGGGGAAGTACGTAGAAAGTGATCACAGGCATTAATACCTTCATTATGTGGAATATTAGTGTATAATGATGAAACATCAAGTGTAACTAATAGTGAGTTAGCGGGTAAATTACCGATGGTAAGTAATTTGTTAAGGAAATCGTTAGTATCTTTAACAAAGGATGGTAGTTTATGAACTAAAGGTTGAAGGTAGTAGTCAACGAACTGGGATATACGTTCAGTAGGATGGCTGTTAGATGAAACAATAGGGCGTCCTGGATTGCCGGGTTTATGTATTTTAGGAAGAATGTAAAAACGTCCTGGTTTTACGTCAGTCTGTATAAGGTATTGTTTGGTTTTGTCGCCGATAAGTTTGTCATGATGCATTCTGTTAACATAAACAGTGACCCGTTTTTGTATGTCGGCAGTGATGTCTTCGTTTAAGTGTTGGTAGAATTTGGTGTCATTAAGTTGTCTGTTGCATTCGTCGATGTACCAAGTTTTGTCCATAACAACAGTACCAGAACCTTTGTCAGCGGGTTTTATAATTATGTCTTGTCGTTGTTTGAGTTGGTGTATGGCTTGGCGTTCTGTTTCTGTGAGGTTGTCACGAATAGGTTTAGGTTTAGAGGTGGTTATGTCCAGTTTAACAGCGTCTAAAAAAGTGTTAAGGGCTTGTTCTCTGTCGTTGGGGGGGTTTCCAAGTACTTTTGTTCTTATATCTTATATCTTATATCTTATATCTTATATCTTAGGTCTGAAAAGCCATCATGACAAGAGAAGCGTCTATGTGAATGTTTGCAAGCTCAAAACAGAGATGAAAACCTTTGAGATACGAAAAGTAAATTCCAGATGTTTTCACTCGTTTCCTGCCGCCATATTTGTGCCCCTCAGAGGGACACTAATATGGCGTGTCCATACTAAACTCTATAATTTTGAGTGGTACATTTTGCCGAATAACTCGAGTACGGGATACCGCACAGCCCTGAGACTTGAGCATGTTGTTTATTTATTACTATTCTACAATATCTCAATTTCTTGACTTTATCTATCGAATGGTTGATGATTTTATTTTTTTACTTGCGTGACTGAAAACCAAGAATAGAAACCCGTCAACTGCTTTTCTCATGGTAATCTTGGCTAGCGGTATTGCTCGTGGGCGCGTACGCACGACGACGATGGAGTCGCCCAATAATTAATAATATCCTAATAATAATCATAATAATCCAACATGGCAGCCATACTCCAGCTGATCACCTAGTTTACAGTGTACATCTTTGATATAAGGCATCCGTGTCATGGCTAATTGACACCTGTCAAAACAAGGTTTCCGCTGACCACTATCACGTGACCATATCGCGGGCTCAAGTTAGAGCTCATCGAGGTCCGCTGTTTTTTTGAAGTTGACTGCTGAGCAGGTAATGGTTTTCAATTGGATCGTAGGCTCAAGTCAAGTTAATTTAACCAAAACGAGACACCCAAGCCACAACGAGGCTTAATTTTTCGCGCGCTTTCTGCGGCTCAAGATTTCACATTCAGTTGGTGTCTTCATTTTGAGCAAAACAACATCATCATCTTCGAAGTTCAGTTTCTGTCTCTTAATTCGCATAAAGGGCATAAAAATCAAGAACTACTTAAAAGATACTCCGGAACGTGAATTTTCAACTGGAAAATGGAAGAGTAAAAGGTTGTTCGCAGGAAATTCTTCAATTTTTGGATCCACTTCTATGGCGCTCGGATTGTGTGGTTGAAAAACAAAATGATTTAACGCTTCAAGGGCTTGTTCACTTTACCGCGACATCTTGCAGCTCACCAAGAAACTTCTTAACAACTCACCGGCATTAATGAGAGGAACGAGTAGCTCACACTTTGTGGAAGAAGTTCTTTCTTTGAACAAACCGTTTGCTATTTTTGTAGATGCGTGTTTTTACCGGCGTCGACAAAACCTGGATCGGATCGGATCGGATCACGGATCGGATCGGATCGGATCACGGATGGGAAAAGAGTAATAAACACATTGGAGAAATGCTGACATATTGCGTGACATATTGGAGCAAGTGATTTCCCGCCATGGAAAGTGATTTCCCGACATGTAGTCTCCTTCACGGCTGTCGCCATGGACGAAAGCAAGTGGAAGAGACGCATTATTTTATCATTGAGTTATAATTTCTTTTTTTAATATCATCTCACGTGTTTATTTAATTTTTCTATATTTGATATTATTTTAGCAAGGGCAAGAGAAGAGACGAAAAACGAGGTGGGGAGTAACGTTTTTTAGATGTGACGATTAAAGTGTAGTGTACGCGAGCGATTTATTTAGTTAAATCCATGTTGGCTTCTTCTATGAACTCGCTCAGCTCCTCTTAACCTAGATCGCAATTATTACACGCCAAACGACTTAAATTCCACGAGTATAAGGAACTCAGTGATGAACAGTTAGAGATCGCACAATAATTTTGGCCGTCTAGTGGTGAAATCATCACGTATTTTTCGTATTGTAATATTTGATCATTCTTTGATTGCTAAATTTGTTTTTGAACAAACACACGCGTCGACTCTATTGTTTTCTTGTAATGTTTTGATGTTTTTGAACCGCGGTCAATTCCTATTGACTGCTCCAAAGATAAAATATTGGCGCAAGGAAAGCCGTGCGGGTGTTGCTCAATACCAGTAAAAAAATAATAATCGTGGAGCTCCGCTTTTAGGCTTGGCTAAATCTATATATTATTGTGTAGGGAGAAACCGAGGAGAAACATTTAACTTTTTTAGCTTCATGGCATTCATTTCTAAGTAAGCCGCTTTAAAACGAGTTTGTTAACAAAGGCTCAAGAGCACTGTGGTAAACTTTTCGAGTTTCGTCTTAAAAATACCAAGATATGAAAACATAAGAAGATATCTATTCCGTTCTTTTTCGCATTGATTTGTTTCCGCTGTGGCCATTTCTCTATAATAGGTTATAAGCTACTTTCATTTTGAGAACTGAAATCAAGCAAAAAGTGCAAAGAACGATTAGGGTTAATTATTCTTTCGCTCAACCCACATATGAAAGTGCTGTTGTGAGTTTGAAAGACAGACCCTCACGCACGTCATCTTTAATATTGACATGCCATTTTCAGAATCAACACCCTGGCCAGCTTGTATGCTGTATACACAGCACCACTCGCCGGCATCTAAACTCCTTTCATAATGGTCGTTGTGACAATTCACAGACTCAGTGTTAGAAACACCTGGCTTGATTCATTAAAAAATTAACTGTGAACGTCAGTGGTTAAAAAAGTGGATCACTTTTCGCTAGGAAAACCTCCGTGCTTGGCTCATCGCCCGAACCGTCTGCGTTGGCGGCTTGTTAAAATTGTCAGCCGCATTTCATACCCACGCGCAAAATTAAACTTGCCTTCTATAATAAGGTTGAGGTTACAATAAGTTGGAAATAATAAGGTATCAGGTATAAGCAAAACATTGATTCAACATGGTGGTAAAAAGTGTGACTCTCCGTCAGAGGATGGATCCAAAAGTGAGGGCTTGCAGACGTAAGGTTTTTTTTACAAGCAGTTTGATTTCAATATCTGTTTTACTTTTAATTTTCTTTTTAGTGCATACTTTTTTAAGTAGGAGCTTCGAAAATAGGTAGCGCACAAGGTTCAATAGACATTTAATAAAACCCATTGTTATTGCACAATGAAATGGGACAAACAACACCGACAAATTAAAAGATATTGGCCAAAGACGCAAGCTGGTGCATGCTTAATTATAAAACGTTGGCACATCTCCCTTTAAAACGCATGGACCATTTAACCACAAATTCTCGAAAATTTCGCTGGCAATTTCCACATTTTAGTCAAACATTCTTAAAAACATCATCCTGTTTGCACTTTCTTTCAGAGTTCGCAGAGAAAAGTGAAAGTGCAAAGTCCAACGAGAGAGATTGAGGTGACTTCAAATCACAGTTAATTTTCAATATGGAAAACCCGTTTGTTGTCATTAACTCTTCCTGTAAAACGTCGATTCCACCAAACGCTTCGTCACCGAATGCTAGGCTTTCTCCAACAGGTTATAAGTTTCGACACTCGACGCAAGCGACGTTTGTATTTGTTTCTATTTACACGGTCCTTGCTTTGTTGGTAATCACCGGGAACTCTCTGATCATTGCAGCGTTCAAACGCGACAGTAAGCTGCGAACGTCCACCAATTTTCTCTTCATGAGTCTTGCAGTCTCGGATCTTTTAGTGGGAGCAATCTCCATTCCCTCCTGGATGTACATTCTGCTTTACGATTTGAACAATCTTTTTCCGAGTCCATCAAACCTCCAGTTTCGTAAACTCTACATCTTCTTGGATATGTTCAGCGCTTTGACTTCGATCGCGCATCTCGCAGCCATCAGTATCGAGCGGAACATTGCTATTTCTAAACCGCTGAGACATCGTGTTATCCCACGCTGCTATTACTACACAGTTGCTGCGGTAGCTTGGATCTACGGGGCCGTGATAGCCGGAGTGTTCGTCACCGACTTCAAATCTGAGTCATGGCGGAAATATAAAGGATTAATGAGCGCAATGGCAGGGTTTATACTCCCGCTTTTTTGTCATAATCTATATGTACACTAACATTTGTAAGAACGTAAAACTGTTCAACATTCGCCGGCGCTGTTACTACGTTAGCTCGCTTCACAAGAACGAGTATTGTGAAAGAACAACCGCAAAAACTGTTCTGATAGTTACAAGTTTATTTGTTTTATCATGGCTGCCATTTTTTACCATGTCTCTGTTGTTCATCTTCTGTCCTCTCAAATGCCTTCCTCAAGGAAAGTCCCTTATGCATCTGGTGGATTTTGTAAAGCTTCTTCATTACGGAAACAGTGCTATGAATCCAGCGATATACACTTGTCGCAGCTTAGAAATGAGGGCAACTTTGATGCGGATTGTCGCACCGTGCCTCGTTCAGACGCCTATTACGTCAGACTGTACCATTCCCCTCGCTCCGTTTGTGCCCGTTGTTGGGCGCCAGTCCCATTCACGGATCAGGACGAATGCCAGGAAATCTTCCGAATGTCTACCTGAGACTAAACTCTGACAAACAAAGAAGGAAATGTCACAGTCGGTTCTGCTCAGTAGAGAACGGATTTCCTTATGTTATGTAAGTCGGAGTTGAGCGTTCGGCATCTCCTAGAGAGTGTAGGGAAGGAGATGAATGAGTAGCAGAAAAAAATGAAATAAGTCAAAGCAAACAGATGTCTGCATGTTTTAAGGTCTCTTAGAAAGGAGCAATACTCTCAAGTAGAGATAGACCATTTCTTTAAGTCCTTAGTTCTACCGAATTTTAAATATTGCCTATCTGTGTATGGAGCGTCAGAATTTGATTTGAATTTTAGATCGTTGCCATAAGCACCGCTTTGTTTCTTCTCCCGTTTCAATTAAGGATCTTTTATTTAGACAGGAGCAGGGTTGGCGTAGTGGTGAGAACGCTCCCTTCTACCAATGTGTCCCGGTTTCGATTCCCGGACTCGGTGTCATAAGTGGGCTGAGTTTTGTTGGTTCTCTACTCGAGAGGTTTTTCTCCGGGTACTCCGGTTTTCCCCTCTCCCCAAAAACCAACATTTGATTTGATTTCGTTTGATTTCAGTTCAGTTGATTTAATTTGACTTTATTTGTTTCTGTATTTGCTCTGCCTCACTAGCCTTTGTGCTATCAATACTACCGAGGGTAAATAAAGGTTATTATTATTATTATTATTTTTATTATTATTATTATTGTTAAGGATGCCAGATTTTAAAGGCTATTACCTCTGTAGATAACCACCGCTAGGCTCGAGTTAACCAACAACAAAGGAGACTAAATATAATCTACATGCGTAAAAAGCAATGTGTCCTCCCCAAGGTTAATACCGAACGATTTATGACATCTTATGTAAATAGACTGATTTTTAAAACACAATTAAGATAATGTAGTTTCTACGTAGTATTTATATCATCCGTTTGTAGTTTAACTAGTTTAATTTTTTTTGGAAGATTTTATTGAGTGTATACGTGTGTAGAATGTAACAAAAGATATGTTTTATTTTCTTTTGGCAATAAAAACTATTATTATTATATTATTATTATTATTATTATTATTATTATTATTATTATTATTATTTTATCATTATCATTATCCACTCATATTGCTGGCGCGGGGCAGCCCTAATATCCACAAGTCTACCCAAGGGGATAGCGGTCAAAATTCTTTCTTGGTATTACACGAAGAGACATCGCAAGTGAATCGGATTATCCAATTGATGCATGTTGATAAACATTATCTTGAGTAAGATCAGGTATAGGGGCAATAGAAAATAATACCTTGACAGCAGCCTGATACAGTGTGCAAGCATGTGAAGTGGAAGACGATCCTCTGAAGGTCCAACATGAGCCCAGACATTTAACGAATCTCTCGCGACCGGGCATTTTCCGCATGTCAGAAGGGCCCTGATAATAATAATTTGACTTAATATGAGACTTTGTTTTTATGACATCCAGTAATTTAAGAGAAACACAGACTGAATCTCCAGAAAAATCTTTCAGATTATATTACTACGATTCATTTTTTTATCGTCTTTCTATCCAATGTTCTTTGACTAACTTTCCAAGCGTCGCTTCAGGGAAGCTGTAAGGCGACCATGTGGGAGGTTAGATTTTATTTTATTGCCCGTGTGTGGAAGAGTTTGCTTTTGTCCACTAAATCTGCTCCCACTGCCGTGCATTTCAGGTCATTAATCAAAAATGTAAAGTAAAAAGCATGTCAATTAGTCAGAGCTGTATCTTTTAGTTTGTTTAAAATTGTCTAACATCAGTTGTACTGCTGATACAAATCCACAGGCTCTTTTTTTAGTTTTAACTTTTTTATGATTTTTAACTGTAGATATCTTATAGGATTTTTGTACCTTGCTTATGATATTAATCGATTATTTAATTGCACTTTCCCATAGTAACTTACTGTGATCTGTTTTAATTTCAGTTTTTTGGTCGAGCGTTTTAGACATGAGCCCTTGGCTAGGGAGATTGAGCGACCACTCCCAACGCTATCGACATTAAATAAAGTTCATTCATTCACCTTCACACACCACTTCAGGTTTTATCTTGTTTAGACTGACAGAGTTGACACAAGCGTTTCTAACTTGCGTGGGAGACGCCAGATAGATGAGGGGAAGAGGGAAATCGGCCCGGCGCACAGGTGAAACACGTAAAAAGCGCGGAGCGTGGAGGGAGGGCGCGCGTGTCGTCCTCCCTTCTCCTTTCCGACCTGTCAGACATGCTAATAGTTTTGTTCCTTTTATGTCGTAGTGAATAGTTTAACCAGGTTTTTAATCCAGGAATAATAACGGTTAGGCTTTTAGAGTCCCAGCGGCAAACCGGCCATGCAACCATTCATAGAGTACCCCAGAGTGAACCTCCCCCCAACACCCCCCCCCCCTCTCCCACCCGGAAACTATGTCCTGTGATTTAACCTCAGGATAATTATATTTCCCGATTCTTCAAACCCTTTTACATTTATATTAGGTTATGATAGGTAAACTGCCTCGAAATCCAATATTATGCAACAGGTTCTGTGAAGTAAGTACACTCTGTTTGATTTTGCCTCCTTTTTCTTTCTTCTTCTGTTAAATAACTCAGTATTTCTCTTTCAATTTCACTGGTCAGGATGCAGGTAGGGTTTTGATTTCTGATAACCCTTACCCGTAGGATGGCTACGATTTTTTCTGCTGGTACCAGCTGACGACTAAAGATCAAACCAAGCAAGCAACACAGTGAAAATATCCGCATTTCAGAATTTCCCTCTGACTGACTTTTGCTGTCGCAAACTATGGCTGAGAGATAAGTTAAGAAGACGTCTTTTCATTAAGGTAAACTTAAAATGTTAACAGAGAGATCTCTATATAGTACTGGAGCGACAATTACAGCGTGAATTTTGAACGTAACATAAACGGATTCTTGATTCGTGACGGCTTCATGTGATTCTATCTCTGGCTTGGCATTACTTGGCTCAGTAGAACCATAATGGCATTTAAAACGTATGGCTAGATCTCATTCCACAAGAAAATTAATGAATCTGAGCTGCCTACGCAGAGGTAACGAATTCAAGCTCTTACGACAGCTTAAAGCCGAACATCGTCATTTTTCTTTCTATTCCTACCAATTCATTCGCATCGGTAAGGCAAAATAAAAATTGTATCACGGACATAAAGTATATTTTAAAATATTTTACCGCTAAACTATGGCCATCTAAAACCGCTCCGCTATCACGGACACAGACTCGTTCAATCCTAACGTGAAATGAAAGCTACTGAGCAGTAGTTTCCTGGGGTCTGTTTATTATCCTGTACCAGGTGCTTCTAACTTATTAGTCTGTGCTGGTGGATGGAATCCTCAAGTGTGACCATTCAAATGAAAGCTACTGAGCAGTACTTTCCTTTTGTGATGTTTATTATGGTATGCAAGGTGGATCGGGTAACCTTTTTGAGTCTGTGCATCGAATTGTAACACGTGACCATAAAATTGAAAGTACTGAACAGTACTTTCTTGTGGTGCTGTTTTTCATGCTGTTGAAGGTGATTCTGGCTTCTAGCAGAAGGCGATTTTGTGGACGCCATCCCAAAGTTATTAAGCAGTACTTTCCTATGATACCGTTTATTCAGTATGGTGTACAACATAGAGTCTGTGGATGAGAAATTAAGTCAGCATGTGACTAAGCAATTGAAATTCTTTTGAGCAGTTGTTTAAGAGGTATCATCACTGATCATTGCTTCTCCAGAGTGATAAATTCCGCGTTTTTTAGGTTTAAACAAGTCAAATGGGCTAGAACACTTAATCTTGGGCCCCATCATAATCATTCATTAATTCTTTCAACAGACAATAGAATATAAAAAAAGCGAGTGCACGCTTTATAAGGATAGATTCGTAAAATTAAGTGATTTGGTATTTTACCAAACAGATGGATCACTGTCCGTTCATGGTGTAGTAGCAATGTTACCCAGTGAGAGGTGATCTCAGGCCTTGTTTGAACATTCTGGATGATTCTTCGAGTGATAACGAAATGGAGCAAAATGATATTATCCCGAAAAACTGTTCCTCTTATAGCTTTGTGCATTTTAGTCTATCTGTATTGGATGCGTAACTTCCACAAGACATACAAAACATATCCCGGGGTACAGTCACACAGACTCAGCAACATCGCGCGCGATAACGCCTTTACGCGGACTTTATGGCGACCTGGTGTTTGGTGAAAAGAACGAGAACGGACTGGAAACAAGTATTACGGCCATGCGCACAACGTATGGCATGGGGAGTTGATGGAGGGGGTTGGGACCCACACAACAGGACAGATGCGGCGAAAAGCTATCTGATACGATGGGATATCAGACCGGCTGGGCAGTTCAGTCGATTTGACATCCAGTCTGTAACACAGGATAACATGGACAAAAGGATCGGCGGGGACTCTTGGCGAGTTCATATACGAGGCCCCTCTTCTTTGTCTCCCACGGTAATTGATCACAATAATGGAAGTTACCAGGTCAGTTTTCTTGTTTTGGAGACGGGAAGGTATGAAGTGGAAGTTGTATTAGAATACTCGCTGTGCGAGGGATATAAAGATCCACCCAAGGACTGGTTTATTAAAGGTCAGTGAACAATAAAATGTTAACAAAATTACATTTACTACATTTATATGCTGCTAAGACAACAAGTGAGTGTCTTTGTAGGAGGAACGTCAGCACTCAAGGGGAGGGGGGGATTAAAATAATTAACTTAAGTGTATGCGAAGAGCTGCGACAAAAATGCGCTAGTGCAATACATGAGAGCTTCAGCTATAACAGCACGGCGGTTGTCTTAAAAATTTAGTGGTAGTGCTACGTCGGTAGGGGAGTGAAACACGAAAATTTCGTTTGTCAACGGAGTCGATAATGTAAATGGACCACCGTACAGGGAATCAATTGCAAAAACCTGACGTTTCGAGCGTTAGCCCTTCGTCAGAGTGAATCGAGGAATTGTGGGTTGTGTATGGGTTGTATACAGAAGAAGGAGCTACGCTATTGGTGGGACCCGGTGGTAACGTGAAAAATAGGAATAAATTAATTGAATGAAAAGTGTTCGTTGATACCGTGCTCTAGATTTGTATGGCTTTCCGTGGTACCTTGATGTAGGGAAAGGCCGCATATCGACATGTGTTGTTTGGAATGGTTGGGGAGTTTAAAATGCCGGGCGACTGGTTTCTCAACAGTTGTCTTGTTGGTGTAATCAATCCAATGTTTAAGGGTGTGCATCTAACTGCTTCTTCGTACACTTTTCTGGACCGAATCAGTATCAACAGAAACCACAACCGATTGCATTGTCATCAACTTGGCAGCGGTTAAGAATATCACAGCCAGAATGTTTTACGAGGAAAAGTCATACGAGTGCTTTACAAAAATGCACTTCAGAAGCATTTTTTTTGTCCAACCCAGTATAATGCAAACAGTCGGTAACCAAGTGATTTAGTTTGACTGTCCTTGCTGTTTTATTTTCCTCAACAGGAAATGCCCAAGGTAGATATCAGACAGCCAACACCCTCCCACGCCATGAAAGACCATTTCTTTTAAAATCTCTTTGGGATGGTGCACCATTTACAATTACCATTCCACATTCAGCTGAGCCGCTTTTTCACAGTAAGTAGTATAACGAGACATGATCGATCCTTACGCGCTCGTTTTTGGAATCATTACCTATTTTAGGTCTTCTTTCGAAACCAAGACTGACAAATGTTAGTAACATGGATGCGCGCCGACCAATTGATTGGAGCATTGGACTTTCGTTCGGTGCGTTAAGTAGTCTTCAAATCGTATCCGTACTGCCATCCTGCACAAAAACGTTCCTCAACACTGTCTCTCTCCACCGAGTTATACAAGTGGAAATTCTCAGGAAAACGTAAAACATATTACCGTGGGAGCCCGTACTCCCCCCTAATGGAAGAGGGGGGCGGTGTTGGGAGTGTGACATGCAGAGAATTTCTCAATGTAACATTCAAACCGGATAACGTGGTAAGATAGGATTCTCCTGATAAGTGTAATGCTGAGGACTCTTTTGGTGGCAATAAGTGATTTAGCCTGAGATAGGTGAGTTCCAGGACACGTCTTCTTTTGTTAGGGCGCGATAGGTTCTGCCCATAACAGACCTGAGAAATTTTAAGGGTGATGCCTCCCGCTATATAGGTTTTTTTTTGGTGGTGATTTGACATGCGCAAGGGCTGTTTGATTCGAAAGAGAAAATTGGAAGAAAAAGGCACGGGCCAGGCATTACAAGATAGTGAAGCTTCAATCTGGTTGAATAGAGGAATTGTGTATTTGAAACCTTTTTAGAATTCAATCAAACACTTGATCAATCACACAGTCAGTCAATCAGTCAATCTACTTATCTTTCGCCCAACAGAAGTGATAAAGAAGTTTGGTAACATAAACATACCTTGTGGAATTAAATGCTCGCATATTTGGGATGGCAATGGAAGATGGGTGAATAAAACATGGAAGCCATATCTTAGTGGTGAGTCAGACAATTTAACTTGTTCATTTCTTACAATACCAGGAATAAAGGAATTAGAGCCCACAGGATAACACTGGTACCGTAAGGGATTATTATCAGGCTTTTACCCTTACATACCAAACCACATGGGCTTCTCCTTGTCCTTGTTCTCTGTACTCGAAAATGGTGTGGCTCATTTTGACGCTGTCGGTCTGGTAAAGGACTACCGATTTAAAAGAAAAAATGAATTTCACTTAAAGGAATTAACCTGTACAGCATGGCAAACAGACAACAGAAAACCACTGCGAGAATTTTCATTTCAGTTATCGCACCTCAGATTTTCTTGTAAACTGAAAAGGCCCGAGAACCAACTTATCCAGTTATCCACTGTACCGCTGTATGTGACGCAACGTTCAATGGCTTTCATTTGAACTCATGTTCATACTCGTGGATTCCATCCACACACAGAGAAGAGTAATAACTACCTTGTACAGCACAAAAAGTAGCACCACTGAAGGTAAACTGCTCAGTTACAGTAGATTTCATCTGAATAGTACTTATATTAATAGTACTTATATTAATAGTACTTATATTGTATTTTGTTTCTTATATACATCTTATTGTAATGGTTTCTGAAAAACCATTAGTGGACGGAATCAATAAAGTTGTATTGTATTGTGTTGTGTTGTATTGTTTTGTATTGCATTGTATTGTATTGTATTGTATTGTATTGTATTGTATTGTATTGTAATAGACATACTTTAGGATTTCATCCACAGACTCAAAAGTTAGAACCACCTTCTACTACCACAGAAAAGTACTTGACCAGCACAATAAACACAAAATCCTCAAAAAAATACTTCCAAATTGCCTTTGTTTTTCCATTCATATTTCACAATTTTATACAAGGACTCAAAAGTAGGTTCATATGGCTGAAACCAAGGGTGCATTGAAAGGCACGCAATTTTGTTGCTTTTTGCTTTACAGATGTCTCAATGACTTTTGCCATTGTAAAATAATTGATTTATTATCATATTTCTTGTTCCGCATTCTCCTTAAGAGGAATCCCAGACAAACGATGCTCGAGGAAAACCAGATACGCTGTGGATTTATGGCGATTCAGTTGGCGACTTCTTCTAACAAGTCCATTATCAGGCAACCTCTCTGTAAAAGGATATT